>VOPJ01002953.1:0-30427 GCA_014673585.1 Semibalanus balanoides | reverse complement strand
TGTTTCATAGCGATTATGGTAACGGCGACTCGCACTCGGGTGAGTTCGCGCCCACCCGAGTTGCGTTGGCTGACCGCCGTGCGGGCACGTAAGTTGTCACTGTGAATTTATGGGAACAGGTGTCGTCGTGGGAACCGCTGGTTAGCTAAATATGTGAGGCATACCGGGCCCAGATTGTCGACAATTTCGTCGTGTAACAGTGTTTGTCTCATCAAAAATCGGACGAGCAGTTCTCGAGATCTCTGGGGGGGGGGGTCAGAATCTGCCCCCCACGCAGGTTAACGTAATTCTGGCCGCCCGCAGGGAATAGGGATAAGGTCATTTTGGACCTAACACCGTGTCACGTGGCCATAGCTCTAACATTGCCCCCCCCATTTAAACCAAACGCCTCAATCGCCCCAAACATCCCAAACACCCCAAACGCCCCAATTTCCCGGTAAATAAAGTGCTTCGTGAAAACAGTTGTTTTAAGCGACTTGAAATCACTTGAAATGCTACCAGCGTGGTCGTAAAAGCAAAATAAAAACGCAATAGCCGGGTATTGTGCTCACAACCCCCACACACGGGCGTCGGGCAGTGGCGGAACCAGGACTCGGTCAAGAAGGGGGCACGTAGCAAAGTGGCCCCCCAGACCTTAGTGGGCCCCCTCAAGCCTCGGTAGACCCTTTTGACCTTGAAGACAAATGTAGGCCATAGTAAACCCTTTTAGTGCAAAGCATGTCTTTCACATGCCAAAATGGGCCTCAGCAAACCAGAATTGGTTCTCTTCAAGCCAGAATGGGCCTTCTCGAGGTCAAAATGGGCCGTATAGAAGTCAAAATGGGCCGTATAGAAGTCAGACTGGGCCTTCTAGAGGTCAGGGTGTGCAAAATGACTTGCGTTTGTTTGAAAACGGAGTAAAATATGTTTCGAGTCACTTCGATCGGCTATGGCCCCTCGGGCTATTGGGACCCTTCGGGGCTCAGGGGGCATAGCTCCATCCCCCTATGGATCCACCACTGTACATGGTTTTTGTAACACATTCATTGATATGCCAGACCTCAACTAAAGTTTTATTTGAATTATGTAAGTTATTTGATGAAGATTTCGTTCTAACTTTAATATCCTTAACCCTATTAGTGGCAGGGGGGGGGGGGCATATTCGGCTCCCTCGGAGATCTCGAGATCTACCCGTCCGATTTTCACAAATCAAACGGTGATCGATTTTCAACCTTAACATGAATCTAGCATTTATAATAAAACGAATTCTCATAAATTTTAAGTACGGGGGCACGGGGGGCCAAAAGTACAAAAAATAGGAGGTCATTTTTGATCAACACAGCTGCCATGTTTCTCAACGATTTTAATTCACTCAACAGTGATCGATAGATATTGAGTAGGAAATTGATATGTGATGACGATTCTTAAAAAAATCAAAAATCATAGGCGTGTGCAGGTCATTAAACTGGGGGGCGAAGTTAAAGCGTAATTCAAACGTTTTTTGATGGCTTTTTCTGAATAAATGCAATAGTTCGATATTTGTACAAATCATACCAGAAATAGTTTATTAAGCATGTTTTTTGTACCATAGACGGTGCAGGTTAAACGAAAAATAGGGAGGCCAAATATACACAAATTATGATCCGCAGTCATGCTTCTACCACGGAATATAAATCAGTTACTGGTCATAGATAGTTCCATTTTGAATGCTGCTAATAATCATAGGCGTATCCAGGATCCCATTTGGGGAGGTGCAATACCTTTTTATAGGAATAAATCCCGCTAATATAATACCAACTAGTCAACAATTACTAGTTTGTTTGCAATGTTCAATTCACATAAGTTGCCCGCTTTTTACCCTACCTGGGCTCGCCCATTCTCTTCAAATGTTTCAAAAGGGACACCCTGGTTCTTTTTTCATCGGAAAACTGCAGTATGTTATGTCCTTGTAGGCCCATGCAATCAAAGGTTTCCCCCTTTGGCAAATAATATGACCTCTTTTTCGATTCCTGAGCGCCGCCTCTGCAATGAAATGTATTTATTTCCTCTCCTGGACTCGTATGTCCAGTCTCATTTCAACTATCTCTGTTTATTGCTCCGTAATCGCTGGTATATCGTTATCACTATGCAAGTTTACCCCTTTTTCTATATATATAGCCTGGACACGCCCTTGAATAAAAGACGTAATATGTATGTCAAATTAGAAGAGAAACTATCTTCAGCATCTTCATAGCTATAAACGCAATTTATATTGCCTTTATTGACTGTCAGCTAGGCGTTTCATACTTTTTTGGAAATCCCCCCTTTTCAAGTTACCTGTAGACAACGCCTCTGCCGTACAAAAACAGACCACGTCACACATATCATGACGATCAGACTAATTGAACGTATATTTACTAAACCGTGTAAAGACTGTAGAACAATTGTCATCGAGGTAGCGAAGAATCCGCTGGAAGATCGGCATTTCAGTATTACGACAATTTCGGAACGAAAAATCCTCCAAAACTGGGCCTGGAACCGCCTTGTTCAGTCAGAAGCTCAAAAAATTTGACTCAGAATGTGAGAAATCAAATTTAGGAACAGTCCGAAGTTTTCATAAGCCTAGCTGTAGCGTTAGGAGATAGAGTGCCTAAGAAAAAATGAGGGGTGGGACAATATTTGCCCCCTGCCACTAATAGGGTTAATGTATGTGCGAATTTATGTAAGCGCTAACATAATACTAGTGTTATTCACACTGAGTTCAGAGAACAATCGTGAGCTTCAAGTAAAGCTCAAGTGCATAACAAAAATGAATGCAAATTCGTTTGCAGTATGCCTAGCGTTTTTAATAATTCCCATCACGCTGTGAGGTTGCCACGTTTCCTTGCTTCCAGGTATGGGTCTGTCTAGCCAGCAGCAGCGCGAGTATTGATCGTCACTGAGAAGATACATAATGTATTTGTCCATGGCCATATTCCAGTAGGCTTTAAGGCTATCGGTGAAAGGTGTACTCTCCGGATCAAGCAATTGAGAGCTGAATATTTGTTAACGTTTAAGCTTTACACTCGAATAGGCTATGCTGAAATAGCATTGAATCCAATGCTGAAAAAGCATTGTATAAAACTGTTATGTAGGCAAGCTAAGGGTATCAGATTTTAATCCGAATATTTTGAGATCAATGCACATCCCTTGCAAGAAGCAAACGGATTAATGCTTTTTGTGATTGGCGGTCATGATTAAAAAATATTGAGCCTAATAATAGTACAGGATCGAAAAAGCTCATCCGTTTTTGCATACATCACACAGAAGACGATACACCCCAATCATCAAGAGTATACAGATTCTCAATGTCGTTTATCTCATACATCATTTCGAATTAACAACTGCATGACGCTGTTGTTACCGATGCATTTTTGTTCAATTTGATGGTGGTTCGAAATCAGCATAAAGCGGAACTTTCCGGCCAGGAGCATAACTATCAACGCTGACATACCTTTGTACTGGACCTTAGGTAGACAGCTGGTGATTTTTGCCAGCTCCGGGTGAGTCGTTTCCCCTATCTGGAAACCAAGACCACCTGGATTAACAAAAAATATTGGTTGATTCATGTCACGCAACTTTCACAGGTTATGTCTCTACACGAATCAAGCAATGTGTGAAACATACATATGTATGACCGTTAAACGAGGGTGTCACTGCTATAGAGATCATATATAGTCACTGCCATAGAGATCATATATAGTCACTGCCATAGAGATCATATATAGTCACTGCCGTTGAAATGTGGTCAACCATAGGCATAGAAGCCGTTTAGCTAAAGGTAATGTTTCACCTTTGTATTGGTTTTAAACTGAGATAGCCATATGCTTTGGCCGTTATTGAAAAGTACAATTAAAAAAAAATCGAATTTGCAAAAGGGGGTAAATATGCAAGTACCGCCTCTGATTGGCTGACAGCCACTTCAAGCATTTTCAAGGTTGTTGGTTCGGGAGAAAAATGGATTGTATTCTCGAACCTTGACTGGATCACCTGCTGCTATTACGATAGCAAAATACTTGTATGTATTCAAGTGCGCCATAATTGTCTACAAAGATTGTGCCTTTTATCCATAACTCTCTTTTTAAGTAGATCCGCACAGACGGGCGCCGAGCGTCGTGGTGATTTATAAAGATGCGGGTGAGACGTATATATTTTACCTAGCTCTTGATGATTAAGGTAACATTATCACACGTGAATACATAAACCGATCCGGCAAATTTCAGTCAATAGTTGATGCCTGATGGTAATGCGAAGCCAGGATGCAGCCGATGACTCAGCGTACAATTTGTGCTGGAATTTAGCAACAACACCCGACTCTAGAACTTCAAGCCTGATTTTCATTTACATGGTATGCTGCTTCTGTGAACCGAAGCTTGTATTAGTAGATGGCGATGCCGGAATGTCACCGGGACGCTGTAAACAATACATATTATGTAGACAACAGCCTGTGTGCTATCACAATACCGGCGCCAGTGTGTGTCGGAGCATTGGGTCAACTGAGGCGGCGCAGCCGGGGTGTCGACATATTTCAATGCCCGCGGGCTATGAATTTCACACCCGAGTGGTTAACGCATCAGTTGCCTATTGTGCAGCGCTCGCCGGACGCTGCAGGCTGGACGCAAACCCGTATTTATTCGGCTCGTTCCACCGCATGATTTAGAGCGGTCCTCAGCCGTCTGGCTCCGGCTATGAACGTCAGGTCAGTCCTTAGCGCACGGCGTCTCATGGATAAATGGGTGTCTTCACAGTGTGAGTACGCTGTTACTCAGTGCCTCTTATAGAAGTCATTTACTTCCCAGCCAGGGAAGTAAATAACTTAAGTGACTAACTCTACCTGTACGAGATCGGCAACAGTTACGAGATCGGAAGGATGGATTCAAAGTTGTGCGACATCAAAATAGAACACATTTGATTGACAATAAAATGCATTATAATCACATATTCTGGTATACGTGTTCATTTACCACAGACAGTTTCTGTAATACAGGATATTTCAAATCCGATGTGTTTTAATCAAACGAAATCCCGATTTAAAAACAAGTAACAAATTAGCCCTCGCCCTAAGGGAGCTTTTCTCACCTTCACCCTACGGGGGTCCTAAAACGCCCTTCCTGTTCACTTCCAAACCAAGCAACATAGAGCAACGCGGAAAAAAGCGGCATGTTGCCCGTCATGTGAGTAATCTAATTGTATCCAGTTTTTAGGTTTCAGGTCAAAGGGTGATCTTCCAGGTCAAGTGAATGACCTTGTCACGTCAAAAATAGCGATTTTGCTCTGTCAGAAAACCTCAAAATAGGAAATATATAAATGTAAATAAAAATGCCTATTGCTATTTCTAGACCAGTTTCGTCAAAAAATCCCCTTTTTTGTATCTGGTCAAAAAGTAAAAAAAAATAATTACAAAAATGACGTCATAAGATTTAGGAACAAAAATGACGTCATAAACTTAGGAACCATCACTCAGTCAAAATGAGAAATATTGCTCTGAAATTTTGTTTAATTTGAGTTCCCTTCCATACTCAGGTTCTCTTACATATATTCCGTTTTTTAAACAACTTGAACAATTTTGATTTTGTGGTTATTTTTCCAAAAAAGTATGTTTTTAAATTTTTGGAAGATAACAAAAACAAATATTTGAAAATCTGAGACTGCCATTTGAAAGCAAATGTAATTTTCTATCGTTGCAGTTTTTGTTTGCAAATTACTGCAAAACTGTATTTTTCGTTTTTCCGCCAACAAACGTCACTCAAACGTCATTATTTCCTAGACTACTTGACCAATTTAAATGAAATTGTGCCAGCTTACGTATCATTGTTGTAAATTTAGCTACTGGAAATTTGAGCTAGATCCGCACCATGTGTAAAACAGTATGCAATATAAACCTCAGAGGGGTCGTGCCTTCAGAGGGGTCGTGCCTTAATCGTAGGGCGAGGGTTAAGGCAAGCATAAAAAGCTGATTGTGGGAACAGTTACTTGTATATAACTGCGATTTGACATCGATGCCTGCTTAGTATTGCACTCGGTTCAGAGTTGAGACCGTCTGGGCTTTCAGAGCAGCTTTACTGCACGCTCGCCGGTGGCCACCGAAGCCGTATCATTCTCAATCAGGCCAATGCACAGTGATTGATGGGGCCAGAGAGCCGGCAGAGACCGCGCTCATATGAGTTTGTTCCCTGTGAGTTCGTAGTACTGTGCTGGATCGACTCTGCAGGCATTGCTGTAGATCCAGGTAACCCAGCCGGGCACATCACACTACAGATTAAGGAAGAACTAGATCAACATCGAATCCATTAGACACCGGCGTAGTTGTTAGTTGTTATAGGACCTTGCCGGCGTACAAAGAAAACTCCAGTCAGAATTTCACACCCAGCATGCATCAGTTCAGATATGGTGGGTAGCAGGTACTCTGAGGTACCCCAACTCGGATGCAACTGTCTCTAAAGGTCAACTTCTGACGTGCGATAGTGCGTCGGATCGTGTTTGCTGCATAGTGTTCCCGCTCACCTGGACCATGATAGAGATGGCGACGATTCCCTGTGGCCGGTGCAGGGCTTCTGACATAGTCTTGTAGAGCTCCGAGTTGAAGCCGTACAGTTGTAGCTGCGAATGGACCGGTCGTTGAGGGTCAGCCTTGCCGCTGCGGACGGCGTCGAGACGAAAGGGTTCTCACAGATCAACGGCGAGACACGGGATACATAATTTACCAGCAGTGAGACACCGGGCCTGAATTGGCCCAGCAGTGAAGACTGGGCCTACAATTGGGCTAACCTATATGAGACACCCCTTGGCCGTATATTTACTGGGCCGAGCGGCTGAGTGTGCAAGAGTACCTGTGCATATAGTGAGACAACAACCGTGGCCTATAGTTATGGGCGAGCCGGCTGAGGTGTCGAGATACCGGTTGATTCATTAGTGAGACACTGGCCTATGTAGTTACTGGCGATGCAGTTGAGGTGCAGAGTCCGGTGGATCATAGTGAGACACCCTGGCCCTATACTGGGCGAGCGGTGAGGTGCAGAGGCTACCAGGTGATTATAGTGAGACTCCTGGCCTTTACTGGGCGAGGGTGAGGCTGGTCCAGAGTACGGTGAGAAGCGAGCGGAGGGTGAGGTACAAAATATAATAATATATGGTCATGTGGCGAATAAGATACAGATAGGGAGAAACAGGGCATGGAGCTCTATATATATATATATATAATAATAAAATATATATACTTATACCTTAAATATAATATAATACATATAATAATATAATATATCATTATATATTTAGTATTATCATATACTCAATTGTTCATCTAAAAGTACAATCGCGGCTTTATTATTGATTACTTTTCTTGAGAGGCTTTCGATGTTTCTGATGAGGCGTCTGTTGTCGATGGTGTGTTGAGAGAGGATTGAACCAAAACTCAGCATAAGTAAGATGTTTTGGATGAATATAACAGTGTTCATACTTCAACGTTTCGTCATTCTTTTGACATCTTCAGGACATTACAAACACTCAATACAGAATACAGATCACCCATAATCGATCATTAAGTTACACCATCCATGATTAATACATAAAAAGCACTTGGATGTCGTTAAGTTAGGTCGAGTCAGTAACAAGTGCCACGCACCAGAATGTCACATTTTCATTAAAACACCGTGACTTCTCTTCACAATCACGTTGGTCGATTATGTGGCCTCTCCAATGCTCTGCTAATCCAATAGATATATCAGTGGGTGTAATGTTCATCGGGGTCACCAGTGTCATCTGTTACTGATCGACCTAATAGATAAGATAGATATATATATATAGTATTTATAACATGGAATGGTGTAAACTTAGATGTTCGGTATTTATGCGTGATCTGTATTACTGTATTGAGTCGTTTGTTATGTCTGAAGATGTCAAAGAATGACGAAACGTTGATGTATGACACTCGTTTCATATATAGAAGAAGGCATTTACTTATAAATGCTGAGTCTTTGGGTTCAATCCTTGTCTCAGACACCCTAAACCCCCCATCCGGAACAACCATAAGACGCCTCATCAGAAACATCGAAAGCCTCTCAAGAAAAGTAATCAATAATAAAGCCGCGATTGTATTTAATGAACAATGTATATTAAACATTCTGCATATTATAGTACACACACAATATATATAACTACATAGACAAATGAGCCAAATCTTTGCTTTGAAGCCTCTATAGCATTCTCGTAACCGGCAGTCAACTGACATGAGCTCACTGGGGGGGGGGGGGGCTTTTTAGCCCTCCTTGTATCTTCGGAACCGATAAGACGATCGCGCTGACTAAAATGGCAATCGATATCCTAGGAAATGTGATCGACGTTAAATTATTTGGGTTGCCTTAGAGGTCACTCATGACGTCACAGGTCATTTCAAAGGTAAAAATCGAGCTTTTGATTTTATGGCTCATACTTTCCATTCAAAGGCTTTGGTTGTAACCATTATCACCCATAGTGCGCTCAATGTATTATGCACATCCCTTCATTCCTGACCCTATGACTTGTTTACATATAGGACGTGGTGAAGTATGACGTTGATAGTGACCTTCATGAAGCACACAGGTGCTTTTTTTTCCAAACTTACGATTTTTAATAAGGGAACAAGTTTATTTAAACCCTTAATTTAGATAACATCATTTTTATACAATACCCTGCAAACTTCAACCGTAAGTTGTTTAAAACATTTTAAAATGTTTTAAAACATTTCGCGCAAAATAAGCCATCGTGAAAACGGCTAATATCGGAAGATTAATAAATTGTTGTTAAATCAAAATGTAAATATTTCCCTTGAAAGAACTGTTACTCGCATTATACCGCATTTAGTTTGTCCTTCTTTACCATTTATCTACCTCTATATTTATCTCCCTTTGCCCCTTTGCTCTCTGGTTCCTGTCTCATTGTTTCCATCAATATCTCCCCTTGCCTCCCCCTGTCTCCTCCTGCCCGTCCCCCACCACCCCTGGCCGTACCTCTACCGGGAAGTGGTAGCCGTGGATCTTGTGCTCGGAGCCGGTGCTGTTCTTGGTGCCGAAGTGGATGTGGATCTCGGAGAGCCGGTACGTGTACAGCAGAGGTCCGCCGCTGACGTTGAGTGGTGGCCAGCCGTCACCCTCCTCTGTGCGGAACATCAGCAGGCGACCGGTGTTGTTCAGACGACCTCGACTCTGAGGAGAGACATGAGATAGTTTAAGAGATTGGTTCGCCAGTGTTGAAAATTGTGTATTTATGTATGCTTGTGTTTAGTCATTAAAGAAACACAGGCCCAGATTTCACCTACGGTTGAAGTTTGCAGGGTGAATTAAAACATTCACAAATTATCTGAAGTGTGGGCATTCACGCGTTTAAACAGAAACTACCTATGTAACTCGTCCGTTTCCCCACATACACTTCGCATGCAATGCAGTCAAATTATTATCTGTATTGGATTTGCTGCAGACAATTACGTTGTTCAAAATAAAACATTTTCGCTGCTGCCACGAAGTCTGCAGAAACCTTGTTTCAGATCAAATAGTATTTGAATGTTGATTCTGGTTGAAATTTAAATCAAACCATTTGTGAAATCTACCCAGCATTCTTCCGGTTCCGGTGCCTGCAGGCTGCGTCTCCAAGGGTTTGGATTAAGTTCGCCTACAGGACTGGCGCTGTGCTGCGGAATCAGGAAGTGCTTTGCTGCGCCAGCTCGCAAACTCCACTACTCTCATACTTATGTCTATTGCAGCAAACATTTATCGGAATTAACCTTTACATTTCCATTATAGCAAACTTGCGGCTAATGGTCCATAGCTGTATCATGCAATACAATGTAAAGTTTAAATAATAAGTATGCAAGCTTCCCAATTCATTAGTTTTTGGACAGCATTCTTCCTCTCCATGTCATGATCTAGCGTATTGCCAACAATCTATTAACAACAGAAGGCAGGCAGCTTCGGTTAGACGGCGCTGGTGCAGCACTGCCATACAACATATACAAACGCCGCGTATGTTGGATTGCTTCACGATTTCAGCATTTCGCAAGAGAT
Organism: Semibalanus balanoides; assembly: GCA_014673585.1. Taxonomy (NCBI): domain Eukaryota; kingdom Metazoa; phylum Arthropoda; class Thecostraca; order Balanomorpha; family Balanidae; genus Semibalanus; species Semibalanus balanoides. The sequence continues at coordinate 20,396 of VOPJ01002953.1, read as the reverse complement.
GCAGTTGTGTTTTGTTCACTCGGCCTCCAGCCGAAGCGGTAGTCACTGAACAGTAGTTCGTCACACTTCCCTGACCTACCTGTCACACTGTCGCACCTGTCACAGTCTGTCACTGTCACACCTGAAAACACAATCCGTCACCTACCTGTACCCTGTTACACTGTCATACCTGTCATACCTGCACTCTGTCACACCTGTCACAGCCCGTCACTGTCACACCTGAGACACATCCGTCACCGACCTGCACCCTGTCCAGGTGAATGGGTCGAAGCAGCGGGTCGAACAGCAGCTTGTAGGGGTCGATATCTATCGGTGACTGTTGCCGACCCCGGTCACAGAAGTGCCAGTCCGGGTTGAAGACGCCCCAGTACGCTGGTCCTGAGGACAGCCAGGAAGACGGAGAATATCTGTGTCAATCATATCAAACAGCCTTAGGAATACCTTTATTTGTGTGGAGTAAAGGAGCAGATACTGTGTAGTCGGTAGTACCCCATTTACAGTTTCCCATGACTTCCTTAAGTGCATATTCACATGCTATCGGAAAGTAAAGAAGTATACTTATTGATTGGTCTTTTTTAATCAAAGCTATTCCGTCTCCCCTCGTCCCTCTCACCTCCCTCATCCAACTCTCTCCTTTCTCACCTCCACTCTACCCTCTCTCCCTCTATCTCCCTCTCGTCACCCCTCTCTCACTCTCTCCCTCTCTCCCCTCTCTCCCTCTCCCTCTCCATCACCTCTCTCCCTCCTTTCCCTCTCTCCCTCTATCTCCCCTCTCCCTCTCTCCCTCTCTCACACTCTCTCCCTCATCTCCCTCTCTCCCTTCTCTCCCCTCATCCCCTCTCCCTCTCTCCTCCTCCCTCTCTCCCCTCATTCCTCTCTCCTCCCTCTCTCCCTGTCTCCCTCTCTCCCTCTCTCGCCTCTCTCTCCCTCTCTCCCCTCTCCCTCTTCCCTCCTCTCCCTCTCTCCCTCTCTCACCTCTCTGCCCCTCCTCTCCCCTCTTCTCCCTCTCCTCTCATCCTCTCTCCTCTCCTTCTCCTTCATCCCTCTCCTTCTCCCTTCCTTCTCCCTCTCCTTCTCCCTCTCCTTCCCTCTCCTTCTCCTCTACCTTCCCATTTCCTTTCTCCCTCTCTTCTCCCTCTTCCTTGCTCCCTCTCTTCTCCCTCTCCTTCTGCCTCGCCTCTGCCTCTGCCTCCTGCCTCTGCCTCTGCCCTGCCTCATGCCTCTGCCTCTGTTCTCTGTCCTCTGTCTCTGTCTCTGTCTCTGTCTCGTCTCTGTCTCTGATCTCTCTGCTCTGTCCGTCTCTGTCCCCTGTCCTGTCTCGTCTCTGGTCTCATTGTCTCCTGTCTCTGTCTCTGCTCTGTCTCTGTCTCTGATCTCTGTCTCTGTCCGTCCGTCTCTGTCTCTGTATCTGTCTCTGTCTCTGTCTCTGTCTCTGTCTCTGTCTCTGTCTCTGTCTCTGTCTCTGTCTCTGCCTCTGCCCTCTGCCTCTGCTCTGCCTCTGGGCCTCTGCCTCTGCCGCTGCCCGCTGCCTCTGCCTCTGCCTCTGCCTCGGCTTCTCTGCTTCTGCCTCTGCTCTGCCTCTGCCGTTGCTCTGGTCCTCTGCCTCTGCCTACCCTGCTCTGCCTCTGCCGCTGCCCCGCATGCCTTCGATGCCATCTGCCCCGTTCTGCCTCTGCCACCACCTACCTCTGCTGCCTCTGCCTCCTTGCCTCTTCTGCCTCTGCCTCTGCCTCTGCCTCTGCCTCTGCCTCTGCCTCTGCCTCTGCCTCTGCCTCTGTCTCTTCCTCTGCCCCTTCTCCCTCTTCCTCGCCTCCCTCTATATCTAGTGCTTCGCTATATCGCAGAAATCTTTTACTCTGTCTGTTCGGACCAGTGACCAGCCCTCGGGACAGATGCATATACTAGTCACGGAAAAGGCCGAGAGAAATAAATCAGATTTTCCTGTTCCAGTCTGCGTTAGGGAGCAATCATTGGCGGCGCGCACGAGCAATATGCGGTGCGGATCGATAAGGCTCAACGCCCGTCCGGTGGTGAAAGCCACGAGTGTTCCTTCATGCGATGGGTGTTTCATTTATGCAATATTAAACTTCTGGTGAACTTGACTTGGCCCATGAGTGTTTGACTAAAAGTTCATTCATTGACAGACCTACGGCACGCTGGTTTTGGTAAGGTACTTCCGCAGATAACGTAATTTTATTGGCGCTTCTCCCGCGCCAAGCGAAATGTCCGCCTCATCGCCAGGCGCCACAAGCGGTTATCAGGTTCAGGTATTCCGTAAAGAATGACTGTTTCTCGGCCTTAAACGAACATAAATATGCGACATTAACAATAGCCGTTTTCACGATATATTATTTTACGCGAAATGTTTTAAAACATTTTACAATGTTTTAATAGTAGCCGTTTTCACGATGGACTGATTTGCACAAAATGTCTTAAAGGGAATGTTTCACTTCTCTGAAAGTTGTCCAATGTACGCCGCTTGTGGTGCAAAATATGAAGTAAATTGCTCCGAACACGATTTCTGTTTATTTGCTTTCTCACAAAACAGTGCTCAATTTCATGAAAAAACAAAGTTCTTAGTATGTTGGCTGATGACGTCATATGGAAGGAATTTTGGAAAATAAAGATAAAACCTCTCACGCTGCATATGTATGACTAGTGTCTATGCTCAATGTTATAGCCAAACGTAAAACAAGCTACTTTTTCATCAACATTGATAAAAAGGTTGATGACATCGGCTTTAAGAGGCTTACCTAATACCACTAGGCCTTATTTTTCAGATGTCAAAACCAAACTCAAATTTACTTTCGATTAGACCTCTGTGGGTGTTTTAACTTCTACAATGCTTAATTTTAATGGAATTCCAACAACTTGGCCTTCTCAACTCAAATATTATGTTAATGTGAAACATTCCCTTTAACCCTCGCCCTACGGTCCCGTAGGGCGAGGGCTAAAACATTTCTCTCAAATTAGTTAATCGTGAAAACGGCTGCTACTAAAACATTTTAAAACATTTTAAAATGCTTTAAAACATTTCGCGCAAAATAATCCATATTAAACGGCTAGTACAAACTGTTGGAGTACACATACATTTATGTAATTTATCATTTATGTCATATTATTGTGTCATGTATCATTTACAGCATCTTGTTGAGTTCCGCTTGCTTTAAACGAATATTAACGGAATAACAGCTCATCGTTCCGTAATTTGTCACCTTCGGTAAATTTACAATAGTATCGGTGACAATTTACAATGCAACTGATCGTTGTTTTCACCCTAAAGGCATTACATTGGTAAGAGACGCACATTTTTAAGATCATCAGAATCGCTGACTTATGAAAGCGATGTTGCTATCGCCTGTCCGTCCTTCAGTCCAATAAGTTCCGCATGCGGTGGACGCAGGCGGATGCGGGGACAACAGCCTTCGTCATCTCTCATCTTGTCATCTCTCAACTCTGAGGACAACTAATGTAGCTGGATAGCAAGATTGTTGTGGAAGCATCCTGATGGAAGCATCTTGATGGATGATGGACCATACAGAGCTGGCTAGCGTTTAGGGAGGCACGAGCGCAGTTCAAGATATTGGGAAGGAAAGTCTGATGCGTGCTCTCGTTGCGCCGATTTTGTGATAGAGTTGCCATAAAAAGCGTGCAATAGTAGCACAATGCGAGTGATAGAGTGACATCAGTGGAGGCTGCTTGATGGTGTCGCTCGGCTTCATAAACGTATCAGGAGATATTGCTCATTTAAATTACATTAGTTTCTAGCTGCATTTCGTCTGTATTTGCGAGTTGATGAACCGGCAAGGCGTCACGACGCCAGCAGTTAGTTCCACGCTTACAATAACACATTCAAATAATGAACCATCAGGTTTTGTTCGAACGGCGAGCCCACTTCACAAAAAGCTAGAATAAGTTTGACTGTCTTTTACTCGATAATAATTTTAACATTACGCACAAATGCAACCTGATTAATGAGTAAAACTGTTTAAAGCAATGATGTTCGGTACATAAACATCTGCGGTAGTTTCTGACCGCGGTCATTGTTTGGAACAGCGCTTCTAAAATAAGGGGTAATTAGTAACTACCCTTCTTAGGTGATGCAGCATTTGGGCAGGGCTAATGGTCATAGTTTTCAATGGGTGCCTAAGCCCCAAGCCCAGCCCAGCCAAAGCCCATGAACACCAAGCCCAGACCCAGACCAGACCCATTCAAANCGACGCACCGGCGGCGGAAGCCAGCGTCACAGGAGGAGCAGAACGCCAGCGTCGGAGGCCGCAGGGCGAGCAGTGCCGGGGGCCGCTGCAGACTAGGGCCGGGGACCGGAGTCGGACGCCGAGGGGCATGCGTCATGTAAGCTGTGAGCCGTGAGACGTGAGGAATGACTCATGATCAACGGCAGTCTGCTGCCCCCGGCCACCCTCCCCCCGCCGTTTGTCGGCCGCGCAGAAAGTGCGACGGGTTCGCCTACTGCACCGGGCTCGCGCCGAATGCGCCGCGTTCGCCGCGTCACGGCGCGTGAGCAAAAAACCTCGGCCAGTGACGACGCTGACAAAGAGGGCAGCGGCGGGCCACCGGCCACCACCGGCCACCACCGGCCACCAGCCACCGCTGGGGAGGTCTGTGATGAATGTCGCTGACGCTGACAGACAGCAACACGCAGGAACAGACAATGGGCACCGGCCGGAGACGGTCAGCCAACGAACGCCCAGATATCATGACACTGCTTTGATGATACCAGACGATAGGTCTATAACCGTTTGCAGATATGATGAATATCGGACAGCAGATTTGGCTGTCCATTGGAGAGACGCAGTAGCTCAGAAAATTCCTAATAGCATATTCACTTTAGTCCTGTGTTTTTTTATTCAAAATTTATATTGAGCTCGTAGTTTGCTTCTAATTTCTTATTTATTTTTTGCTCTTGAAGCAGGCCGGTATCACGGCCTTACACTTCGTGAAATTTCGGATCATTTGCTGGTATTCCATAAGCGGATATCAGCGAGCTAGCCTTGTATTCGTTGCCAGCGGACGAGGTCAGGCGCTTTATTCAGGATAAAAACAAAGCCAAACAGGCCACTAATCCAGCTCCAGCATGACAAAATCTAGTGTCATAATTATGCTTCCATGTATCAGTCCGGAAATAACAGCTATGAAGTCAGGTAAATTGTTAAGACACCGGTTGATTCTAAGGCCCACACACGAACCGTACAGTGGAGGTACAATTTATCAAGCGGCCACTGAACCCTGCCAGGTAAAGGGCCACAACGTCAGCTGTTAATCTCTAATGTCTACAAACGTCTAACGTCGGCCCCATAAAACCACTGATCCGCTAGGCACACATCGCAGCGTCTGAGTCACAAAACCCACACGTAAAGATCCTCTGTCCAGAGCGATTAATTTGGGAGGCAATGGTTCTGCTGTCTGTCTCCCCCCCCCCCGGTTCCCCCGCTGGGGATGGTGACACCAGCCGGGTGGTGTCACCGAGGTTCACTGCCGAGACGGGGCGAATGGCCTCTTCTCACTCCGGCCGGTACTGGAGCGGCACAGCCCGGCTCAGCCGGCTGGATCGGGGGCTCGCTCGCCACGCACAGGTGCACGGCTAAGAGCCCTAAAAATCGACAGACCGGCCCGACTCGCGTCACACAGGCTCTTCCTCTCACCTGACCCGTTTCGGCGCGAGTGAGACGTCTTTTTTCCACGACCACGCACGCCCGCGCCGGCCCAACGATGCCGTGGAATCGATTTGCAGACTTGCCTTCCAGTTCATTCGAGGTAAAACCGTTACCGTTTCGCTCGGGAAGGGTGTTTTGTGAGGTGGCACGACTAACACTGGACAGAAGGGCGTAATGACTCACGCAGAGAGGGAGGAAAATTAACGAATCACGCGGACAATGTGATAGACAGGACGCTTCAACTATGTCAACTATGAAGCACTTCCTGGGAATAGTTGTCTGCGACAATGGCGCGATGACTTCCGGACAGTCGGGACAGACCGGAGTAATTAGGTGTCTTGGGTGCCTGGATTGGCAAACAACAACAACATATTATCTCTGCGGGGTATGGTACCATGCGTATCAATATCTCGTGTGTGACCCATTTCACCAGTGAACCTTGCTAGGCTTCACACGCCTGAAGCCGCCCACCGGAGGTACGCCATTAAGTCCGGCTGGGAAAGTAGCCTGTTGGTCGGAAAGCCGCGGTTTGACCACGTGGAAACTATCGGGTCTGTTTACTTCTGCATTGAATACATGCAGCCCTACTGTATTTCGGCCAGATTAGGAGAGAAACGAGCGATAAGTGGAACGTATGATCGAAGCAGAAATACGAAATGATGAAAATGGCAATTTTGTACGCAGAAACATGCGTGCATGTAATAAGACTTACCTTTATGCTGTCAAACCAAACGTCAAACCAAACTTCAATTTCTTGATACTTGATTGTAATGTATGCAACTTATTACAAAACTTCGTTTCAAATTTAATGTTTAAACTTAATATTCACCGTTTTATCGCACATTGCTACTGCATTTTTACCCTCATGTTATTTCAAACGAAACAAATTATTATTATTCTCGGAGCTGAAATAGATAACCACTTCCGCCCGAAAGAACCAAATGAGAACAAACTTCCAACACAAATTTGGAAAGCATGTTTCAAGAGACTATTACGACAAACTGAGGCAAACGAGCGTTTGTGTTTCTGTCCAGGGCTGCGGAGTCGGTAGTCGGAGTCGGAGTCGGTAGTTTTTGGCCGGAGTCGGAGTCGGAGTCGGTACAATTTTGCCGACTCGGACTTCGGCTGTCAGTAGTGGACAAAACATTAGCAAAGTGTTTTATAGGTGCATTTTAGAGAAACGCCAGTGGCGATGAATAAATAAGTCATGTCCCTTCGATTTAGTTTGGTTCGATTCACTCGCAAATAAATAGTTATTAATCATGAGGTAGGTACCCAGGGCGGCAAAAGAGACCCTATGACACTTTTCGGTAACAAAAAACAAATTGTATGCAAATCCAAGATATCCAATGGTAGCCCTTGTCATTTGCTATCTTTACATGTCTTTATAGCATTTTCTCGAAATAAAAACGGTGTACGATCTGTTAGCATTTAGTCGATTTTCGGTTTTCCATCAAACTCGTGTGTAGTGCCGTCACCAACTTCGTTTTACCTCGATACAAAAACGACAAAGCTGCCTTTTCGCACAAAAGACACATAATTTATATAAGATAAGAGAAGGTACCCGAAGTTTTACGTTGATAGCGTTATTGCTTTTTTTAGCTTTTGTGAATGTTTTTCAAGGTTGATATTTGCCCCCTCCCAGTCAATCGTGTTAAGTAACGATCACGATAAATACATTTGTAAGAAACAATTCAGGTTTAAAGTGGCGTGTACCTATACTACTCAGACGAGTTAAACGTTGTCTCACTCTTTAACTTCATCATTCTATTATTGCTTTTAATATTCATGTGGATTATGGGTGGTACCTCTATTATTTTTTGGACAACAAAACCCAGAGCTAAGGTAATACAATATCTATCCATTTCATGGAACTGCTACATCTGTTGGCCCGAATCCTCAAAAAGCGACGCGTGGGCTGGGCTATTACGTGTCGTTAAGTGTATATTTTCCATTAAATAATCTCCAATCATGAACAAGGGCTGATCCACGGGGGCAAAGGGGCCATGGCCCCCCAAAGGTCCTGAGACTATGTTCCCCCCCAAACGGTCGGACGTACAGCTGTAAAGAATGTTTTTTGTAAAAGTCAAAATATAACCATCCACAGTGGAAACTCGAAAATTTCGCGCTGCTTCGCGGCATGACACAAAATACACAATTGTTTAATGAAATAAACTTGAAAAATGGGAAAATAAATGAATTAAGCGTCTGCTAGTGCCCAAAACCCCAATAAACAAACAAAAGGCGTCTGGCAGTCTTGGCGGTACCTATTTGCTAGCCCCAGGTCCCACTCCTAATTAAGAGATCTATAATTACTTTCCACCAATGTTGGGCTAAATGTTAACTATCGCCGATATTCCGAAAAAGGGTGAGCGCGATAATCAGAAGAGCTCTCGTGACTCATCGCGACACCCAACGCTTCTGCATTGTCCAAGTGCTGGACCAAAATGCCTTAATAGTGAACCCAGGCCAGGAGACGATCTCCCCAAAGCCACTGTACCTCAGGCTTCTCCGAGAATCCAGTCATAGGTATGACTCAATTGTGATGAGCGAAAGCCGTTCTACCACTCGCTGTCTTTCAAACGCATTGCACTGGTTCGTCTTGATACCATTTGTATGTTGCAGTAGTGCAATGATACAGTTATTATTACCCCATATTACCTAAGTTATTAAGCACTTACTGCCACCGGTCATCGTGATTTACTATCCGAAGAATTTATTTATTAAAAACTACATTATTTTAAATATTTTGCATCATACCGAGATGTGCAACCAGGCATCCAGGCATAAAACTTTTATCTGAGTCTGGTTCCAATGTAAAGTTTTCGTTTTCCACGACCTAAAATAAAACTTTTACGCCGCTTCGCTGCGTCACATCGGTCCCCATCGTCATAACGAAGCCATCGCCATCGTTGTCGGTTCATGTAACGGTGAATTGAATGAATAGCACGTTTAGCTTTTTATTCTCTACAATCCGAACCGCCTATGTTTGTGGGTTTTATCAGGCGAACCCGCAACAATTTCGCGCTGCTTCGCGGCACTAAATAACAAATACTTATTTCCTTTTTCGATATCCAAAGAAGTCTAAAAAACTTTAAAAAATAAAAGAAATCATGTGGTTGCAAAATAAAGCGGACCAAATCCGGGAAGAAATTCAAAATTGGGGGTAAGTAAGGTCCACTAAAAACAGTTTGCCCCCCCCCCCCCAAAAAAAAACGACCGGCTGGATCCGCCCTTGATCATTAAATGGGATAAATTTTGGTCATGGGTGGTTACTTGCTTGTTAACATAGGCTTCATATAATTTAAAGTCGGAGTCGATCTCGGAGTCGGAGTCGACTTCAAAGGGTCGCAGTCGGAGTCAGAGTCACCTGAAAACCGATCGACTTCGCAGCCCTGGTTTTCTCCATACATGCCTCAGATTTTTTCATAATTGGGTAATATAAAGTTGTAGGTAACAGGCTATCAGCAACTGCTGAACATTCCTAACCTGTGCACTATGCGCCAATATTCTCTTCGCTTTGAATAACATAGAGAGCGCATAACACTCGCTTATTTGTTTAGCCCATCAAGTGAAATGTTCCTATTCTTACCAGTTAGAAAATGTCGCTAAGCATAATTCGGATTGACATGAAAGCTATTTTAGCACGGAAAAAGTAGGGCACAGGTAATGTGCTGATCATCTGTTCATGTTAGCTCACAATTACCACGTGACAGTATTAGAGAACTCGTGTCAAACGTAGACTGTGATGAGTTATATAAATAGCTTGTATTTACTTTTTCTAAACTCATGTTAAATTGTGAAAAGCGTCAAAAATGTGAATAAAACTGACTGTTGTGAATCAATTTTCTCGGGTTTTCTCAATGAGTTCACAGGAAGAATTAGATCATCAGTTCGTTTTAGATTCATTACTCCCCGTTCTTTTTTGTGCTTTTGATTATGCTATCATGTGCTTAGAGTTTAGACTGTCCCGCTCTACCTCCATGCCAGTGCGAGAAGTCTATATGACAGTTCATGTTTAGTGCGTTGTTGTCACTGTTGAGTGTTGAATGCCTTTAATTAGCCGTTCAGCAATTACGGTAGATGTACCGCAACACTTCACTGCAATGCGGAACAGCATACCTATAATTATCCGTTCAGCAATGGTGGTAGCTTACCGCAACACTTCACTGCAATGCGGAACAGCATACCTACTCAAGTCTCAACAGTTTGGTACTTTGTGTGGTTTCGCTTCTTTTGAATACAAATATTATCGGTAATGAATACACATGTTGCGCAGAAGAGCTCTGCAACCGGAAGAGAAGCCAGCAGCGAGGTCTGGAACCGAGCAGTGCTTCATTGCATTGCAGCTTCAGCCTTCAGCCCAGGTATTACTATCACTTTCAATTCTAGATCACACTGCGACGTAAAAACTGCGTGGACGAAGAGTGTTAAATGCGATGCAAGGATATCCTCATGAAGCTCATATATCACTAGCCATCCAGCCCTTTCTTTGTCGTTGAGAAAGTTGCATCAAATAAGTTGCGCCATCAACGCATGCTTGTTCGATGTCAAGGGGAACGCCAAGGTAATTTATCTATCACAGCTTTCTAGATGACGACCGTGGTCCGTGGGTGATTGTAAAAGAAAGGGACTAACGAATTATACATGTCTTATGAACATGATCAATTGTGTAGAATTTGTGTTTTTCAGTCCTCAGAGAAGAGTAACCCAAGTGTCTTTTCTAGAGTTAGGATGCATCCGCCTAGCATCGGCTTATACGGTTTTATCTGATTAATTGTTCTTTCAAAAAAGGCTAACGTACACCTGATTTGCCTTCCAAACGACCAGCGTACATTTACATTAAACAGTGAAGTCATACTTCGTTTTGATTTCCACACAAGTCATTTTCCTCTTGTAACCTTTTCCTTAGGAGAACCACGGACTTCCCTTCCCTCGGCGACCCATGACTCCCCCTCCCTCGGTGACCCATGGCTTCCCCTTCCTCAGAAACCCAAGACTCCCCCTCCCTCAGTGACCCATGACTCACTCCCCATCCCTCAGTGACCCAAGACTCCCCCACCCTCAGTGACCCATGACTACCCCTCCCACAGTGACCCATGACTCCCCCTCCCTCAGTGAACCATGACTCCCCCTCCCTCAGTGACCCATGACTCCCCTTCCCTCAGTGATCCAATGACTCCTCCCTCCCTCAGTGACCCATGACTCCCCCTCCCTCAGTGACCCATGACTTCCCATCCCTCAGTGACCCATGACTGCCCACAGTGACCCATGACTCCCTCAGTGATCCATGACTCCCCCTCCCTCAGTGACCCATGGACTCTACATCCCTAAGTGACCATGACTGCCCCTCCTTAGTGACCCATGACTCCCATCCTCAGTGCCCATGACTGCCCCTCAGTGCCCATGACTCAACCTCCTCAGTCTCCAGTGACCATGATCCCCCTCTAAGCGACGCATGGACTCCACTCCCTCAGTGGACCCATGACTCTCCTCCCTCAGTGACCCATGACTTCCTCCATCGAGTGACCATGATCTCCTCCCTCAGTGACCATGACTACCCTCCTCAGTGACCCATGACTCACCTCCCTACAGTGACCCATGAACTCCCTCCCCTCAGTGACCCATTACTGCCTCAGGTGACCCATGATCCCTCCCTCAGTGACCATGACTCCCCCTCCTCAGTGACGCATGACTACCCCTCTCAGTGACCTTCTGCAATTAGTGACCATGAGTCCCCTCCCTCAGTGACCCATGACTCCCTCCTCAGTGATCATGATTTGCCAACAGTGAACATGACTCCCCGCTCCCTCAGTGCCAATGCTCCCTCCCTCATGTGACACATGACTCCCCTCCTCAGTGAATCCATAGACTTCCTCCTCAGTGACCTGACTCCCCTCCCTCAGTGACCATGACTCACCTCCCATCCGTGACCCACGACTCTCCCTCACATCAGTGACCCATGACTCCTCTCCCTCAGTGACCCATGGCTCCCCTCCCTCAGTGATCCATGACTCCCCATCCATCAGTGACCCATGACTCCCCCTCCCTCAGTGGCCGCATTTTACTGCCCCTCAGTGACCATGAGTCCCCTCCCTCAGTGACGCCATGATCCCTCTACAGTACCCATGCATTCCCTCTCTCAGTGCCCATGATTCCCTCTCTCAGTGACCCATGAGTCTCCTCAGTGCATGGACTGCCTCAGTGGACCATGACTCCCCCTCCCTCTGACCCATGACTCCCTCCTCAGTGACGCCATGACTCCCCTCACCGACCACAGTAACCATGACTCCCCCTCTATCAAGTGACCATGACTCCCCCCCTCAGTGACCCATAATCCCTCCTCAGTGACGGCCATTGACTCCCTCGCCTAAGTGACCAACGCTCCCCTCCTCAGTGACCATGCTTCCCTCCTCAGTTTTGACCCATGACTCCCCTCCCTCAGTGACCCATGACTGCCTCCTCAGTGACCATCGACTCCCTTCCTCAGTGACCGCAATAGACTTCCACTTCCCTCAGTGACCGCATGACTCCCCCTCCTACAGTGACCCATGTTCCCCTCTCAGTGACCATGAACTCTCCCTCCATCAGTGACCGCATGATCCCCTCCTCAGTGACGCATGACTCCGCCCTCCCTCAGTGACTGGTGGTTTGAATTGTCGTAATGACTGTTGCGTGTATGGTGCACTGATATTTGAATGTGTGCTGTGGCGCGCTGCGGGAACGAGCTGACTCGTGGTTTCGCACTGCGAGTACGTGCCCGTCTCAGCCGGTTTGTGTGTCCGGATGACGGCTCAATGGGTTTGGCCGTGAGATGAGGGGCCGGCGAGGCGTTGGTCGGAGGTGCGCATGCGTCGGCGCGGGTCTGGCTTGAGATGTATGACACTGGGAGGTTGTGTTGCCCGACCATGCATGACTCTGCGACATTGCTGTTTGAGGTGCGACATCACACTACATGACCCATGACTCCCTTCCCTCAGATGACCCATGACTCCCCCTCCCTCAGTGACCATGACCTCCCTCTCCATCAGTGACCACCATAGACTCCCCTCCCTCAGTGACCCATGAGCCCCTCCCTCAGTGACCCATGACTCCCCTCCATCAGTGACCCATGACTCCCCCTCCCTCAGTGACCGATGGTCTGTCAGTCACGTCGCTCCGCCAGCGGCCCCGCCGTCAGTCCATGTCTAGCGAACCACAGGAATGCATCACGGCAGCGGTCCGCAGTCACCTGGCAGAAAAACACCGCGGAGTCACACACCGTTACAGCGACAACGACGTTCATACATCGCCAGTGCAAAACCGATCTAAACGGCCACCGCTCCTCGCCTAATCTGATCCGGCAGTGGCGGTGCACGAGGTCGTTGCGGCGCGCCGGAGCGCATCTATCGCATCCCTTCTATCTAAATGGCACGCGGCCCGGCCGGCTGATCGAGGATCAGTCGCAGCCCACGCGCAGGCCCGCGACGGTTGGCTAGGAGGTAGCCGGCGGCTGGGCTGGGACGGGACCTGGGACGGGACCGCCGCCGCCGCCGCCGCCGCCGCCGCCGCCGCCGCCGCCGCCGCCGCCGCCACCGCCCCCGCCCCCGCCACCGCCGCCCCTGCCGTGCGCTGGCGTGCGCTGACGCATATGGCCAGATGGGAGATAGTCGACAGATCGGTGTGAGGGTCGGCCGGGAGACCGGGTTAAACAGTGGGCAGAATCGCTGTATCTTGACGGTAGCTGCTGCCCTGTGACCTCTGGTAGGCTGTCAGTGACCTTAGCGTCGCAAGTGGGAGGCGGGAAAGGCTCTCTGACCCTGGCTCCCGGACGTCAGTGGTAGCTTGAAAAGGACATCAAGAAGACACCTGCGCATGAGCTTACTTAACCAGAGCACAATTTTGTGTGGAAAAGATCAGCGGTTGTGGCGACATGTAAGGGGACGAGGAAAAGTACCCACAATGGAAATGCTTTAAAGGGAATAGTTCACCTTGAAAGTTGTCTTGAAATTCAACCATACGGTGCATCTTGAGCTCAAAACTACGAATATGACTTTGGTTGGACAAGATGATGGGATATATGTGGAGAAAGAAGTAAGTTTTCACTTTGTATTTCACAAGAAATCGTACGATAGCAGGTGGCGTTCTGGCTCCGCCAGACGCCTAGTACAGTCTCTGACAAAGGGTTGCCGGCGCAGCCCGGGCGCAATGAGCGGATATTAACGAGGCGTCGTGATCAGGGACTACGTGTCAGAGAGTGTCCTTACCTCCGGAGCCCGTCTGGCGCGCGAACTCCGAAGCTGTTCGGGGCCCCCCGAAGAAAATGCAGACTAATCCTGGTCGAAAAACTACTTTACGTCTTGCGAAGTTTATTCTTTCAGCCATAACTAATTTATATCTGCTCTACAAAACTGCTATCTCAGTTCAAAACCCCATGTTAAAGGTGAACACCTCCCTTTAAATATTGAGCAGGTGTTTTTGGTCCAAGGATGTAATGTTTGTAAGAGGTCATGCAATCCTGATGCATGCATGTGCAGATAAACGACCTTCATGTCGGTACATGGCTGCACTTGTGTACAATGATTACGACTAAATAGATTATTAATCTCGATCACGTGAACGTGGGTATTCTGGGTAATATGGTACCTATTTCTGATTGATATCTTCCTAACGCTAATATAAGAGCTATTCGTGCTTATACCCAGAATCGACACACTGAAACACGGCGCAGCACGTCGCATTTCTCTAGTCAGTATTTCTTGAATCTTCGCCACCGGTGGTTCACTGAAATGTCCATAAAAATATACATGCCCTGCCCAAAACTGACAGCCGCAGTCAGAGTCGGGCAAAACTTTACTAACTCTGACTCTGACTCTGACTCTGACTCTGACTCTGACTCTGACTCTGACTCTGACTCTGACTCTGACTCTGACTCTGACTCTGACCTCCGACTCCGCAGCCCTGTTCACAGCAACTGCTTGTCTATTTTTTGTGCGATTTGAAAGTATCAATGGCATTTTTAGTTACTGATGTGAATGTCAGTGCATTTTTCGCCCTATCCTTGGCCTTGAGGCAATGTTTATTTACCGCGACAAAATTGATCATCGTCGGACAATAATATGTGGAACGGAACAGTGTGAGTGCGACACTCCTGTTTCCCAGGTCACTACTAGAGCTAGTTCTGTTGGTTAAGTCGCGTCTATATACATATACCTACGTTATTATTATATATACGTCTATATATACCTGCGTTATTATGACGGAGAAGAGATATACATGAGTGGCCACTCCTTAGCTTTCTCTTTGCTGTTGGCGACAACGCAGTGCTGCCATATTCGCCCGGCTGACTTCTTTCAGAAAGGAAAAGCAACACCAAATGACTCCTCAGTGACCTGACACGACCTTAGATTTGCATGGCTGGCTATCAACAGCCGAATCTGAGCATCATGACTACCCTGAGTCCAAACTGACACAAATAAAACGGCTGCAGCACGACAGCGCCTTACGACGCTCAGATTACCGTGCAGAACTTGCACTATGACGTCATTACTATGTGACTTGACCTGACCTTAAGCTGTTTTGCGGTCCAAATGTAGACAATTGATTCCTTTTCTGATATGCTGCAGCCTGCAGCTAGCTCAGCTGGTATGTCTCAGCTGGTTGTACTGCGGTTGACCGCGTGGCCGTCACGAATTTATTCCGGCTAATCGGCAACAGGCATCACAGAGCAATGTTGTCTTCATGCACTGGCACACATTGAGGCCAGAGTGAGGAAGCGACATGAAAAATGTTACTCGCGGCATATAAAACACTGATATTACGAAATAGAGTCAGGCATGATGACGTATGCTTGCCAGGCACGGATCCAGGATTTCAATTAGGGGGAGCACCACATAGGTCGCCACATGGGGCCGCCAGCAAAATGTTGTTGACTGGGGGAGGAGCGTCACGGACATACTGTTAACTATAGGGGGAGGGGGGGAGGTGGAGCCTGATCGAAACCTAAAAAATAGTCCTATTTGGATGCGCCTTTGGGGGGGGGGGGGGGAGAGAGAGGCCACGACCCGAGATTCACGGGAAGGGGCGCCCTAGCGCCCCCCAGATCATCCACCATGATTTGTGGATGACTTTGTTGATTTTAGATGTGCGACGATATGGCAGCGTTGATCGTGGTATATTTTAATGACGTGCTACTGTTGACATGCCGTGTATTTTGTGTCCGTGGCGCGTCGCCGTGAACGTAACATGACGCGCGTATCCAGGGGCGGATCCAAGGGGGGGGGGGCAATCCGGCCATTCCCCCCCAAAGCGAAACAGGTAGGGCCAACATATTCTTTGCCCCCCCCCCCAAGTGATGATCAGTGAATACCCACATTATTTAATACGGACTGTTGGTACTTTAGGTATTAACATGGTGAGTCTTGGTACTCGAGGGAAAAAGATAACAATTTATCGGTTAAAAATAGCTTTGCAAGCCAGTAAAAATCCAGCTATTTCACAATACAAAACTGGCAAAATTTCGCGACGCTTCGCGGCATTCACACAAGTTTTGTAATTGCTACAACAAATTAGGAAAATGGAAAAATTAATTTAATTAATGCATGGCAGAGGCTCTCCTGAACGGTAATCCTGGCCCCAGGGCCCACTTCATACCAATATTAACACTCGCCTTACCGTTTCCACCTTCGCCGTACGGGGGGGGGGGGGGGGCGCTGACAGGCAGGATTCCATGTTAACTTCACAAACAAGCACCATAGAGCAACGCGGTAAGAACCAGAATGGTTGCCCTGTCACTTGTGAGGAATCTAACGGTAATGCCAATTTTTTAGTTTTTCAGGTCATTTTGGGTGAAACTTCCAGGTCAAGTGAATGACCTCGACCCGATCATCGTCAAGAATAGCGGTTTTTCTCCGTCAGAAAACCTCATAATGAGAAATTGATGAATGTAAAATAAAAAAGCTTGGCCCTAGTCCAGTTTCTGTCTCAGAAATACAGAAAAATTATTTTTTTGTTGGTATCTGGTTCAAAATAAGTGCCAAAGATGATTAAAACATGATCGTCATGAGTTTCTACACTTTAGGGAGCAACAAGTTACATAATTCACAAAAATAGTTCTTGCCAAGTCATTGCTTTGCCAAATTTGATTGCCGCCCGGCATTTCCCATATTTAGTTCATCTTCACTTTATCTTCGGTTTTCAAAATCTTTGACAATTTTACATTTTAGTTTATTCCCCCATTTTAAATTTTTAGGCGGAAAGAAACCCAAAATTTCGGAAATCTCCGAGTTGGTCTTTCCTAATTAAAATTGCATTTTTCGATCTTTGTTCACTTACTTGCTTAGCAATTTTGCTGCAAAACTCTATTTTTCGTGGCGATTTTTTACAATATAGTTACCGTCTTTCCACCAACTATAATCTCACTAAAACCTTCATTTTCTTCCAAATGCACTCCCTGAACCGAATTTTTCAGTGAAATTTGCCAGCATTACGAATTAATGTTGTCAACTCAGCTAGTGAAATTTTCCCAGCAAGATGCGCGGCCGCTTATGGAGTAAAAAGTGATTTTAAGAAGAAACATCAGGAGGGATTTGGCCTGTCAGACCCCCCGCTGAGGCGGAGGGTTAATTTTCAAGTTACTGGCTACAAGTTTAAGGCATGGTCTGCCAAGTTTCCGAAAAAGGCGACGCGAACGATATGACGCCCAGACATCGGCCCCCTAAAACACCTAAATTACTCCTAACATCAACCTAAATCGCGTATATAACATGGAAAATATTATATATAAAAAGTTTGCAAAGGCAGCACGAGACAAAAACGGATATAGCTTTTCTCGTCATTCAGCCGACCCCCTCAATAATTATCTATCGGTGGACGCCTGCGAGTTCGTATGAGTATAAATATATTTAATTTACCCTACGTATTGTATATAGCCTATGGCATAATTGGTGTTCTGAGTGTTTTATTAAAGGTGATTTTTCCACAATTTTGTTTACCCCAAAAAATGAAACACTTTTTTTTATGATTTTCTTTTTTTCCGAAACATTTTATTTTAAGGAACAAAAATCGCATTTTTTAATCTCTAATGCAGAATAAGGTGAAAAGCCCAAATCCGCGGAGAAAAAAATGGTGGTACCTTTTTGCCGGAAAAAGTTGCCCCCCCCCCTAAACCGAGGGGCTGGATCCGCCCCTGCGCGTATCCAAACATACATACATGTATATATTTATTACAACACAAAATGCCTAGTTTGCTGCAGTATCAGATTGCTCTGGCTGGACCTGCTGCCCGCTTGTCTGTGTATTGTGTCGCGCAGCACAGAGATCGTGGAGGAGGGGAAAGTCGCCGTTCCGTATCTCTGCTCTGCTGATCTCTGTCACATCGGTCATCCAGCCGCTGTCCCCTGCAGGCCATTTATATAGACTCCGTGTATGTCAGCATTTTTAGAAGTTCAGAAAACTGTCACCGACGATGACGGTGTCGCCTGGGGTGTCAGGTGTGTCGCTGATAGTGACACTGTCAATTGAGGTGTTTCACTGATGGTGACAGTGTCACCTGAGGTGTGTTGCCGATGATGACAGTGTTCAGCGGTGTCAATTTATGGAAATGATTGCGGGGGGGGCTAATGCTAACTTAATAGATTATAACTCTATTCTTACCATGCAACGCCATAGGCCTAGTGTTAAAATTTGAAATCATTGGGGCCCGGGCCCCTCCCCCAATAGCCTATACAAATCGTCACCGGTGACAGTGTTACCTGAGACGTTTCACTGATGATCACCTGAGGTGTTACCGATGATTGCAGTGTTACATGAGGTGTGTCACTGAAGATGGTAGCATGTTAACTAAGGTGTGCCACCGAAGATGGCAGTGTTCCACCGATGACGGTGTCATCTGAGTCATCGGCGGCGGGAGGATGAGACAACTGTCGCCCCCCACAGTGCCACTCCCCCGACACGCGCCATATGTCGCGACTGTACCTTTCTGTGACGCGGCACGAGTGCGACACAGCGCGACGCGGCACGACACTGTGACGCAGTGTGACGCAGTGTGACGGTGCAGGCTGCCCTCTGCAGGGGTTGTGCCGGCTGCACGAGCTCAGCAGCACCGGGCTGAGACAGAGACAGATCAGACACCGTCCACAGACAGGCACTGACGCGGCGTGGACGGTGCACCGTGTCGGGGTCACTGACCGCAGTATCAGGTCAGGTGGGAGGAGAAGGGAGCAGAGGTGGACGAGGAGTCGGCTGTTCAAGCAAAACACAGACGCATTGGCTGATCGGTTTACAAATGTGCCTAGCTGTCGGCGTCTTTGCAAGAACAAAAGACGGAATGTATCGAACGACATTTTGCGTTTTGCGTTTTGCGTCGTAATGTAGAGTTGGAAGTCATTTTATAATCGGTAGAAAATATAGCGTAGCGATCCTTATTTCGTGTTTCCATAACCGTTTTGGAATTCGAGGCTTAGTACTTTAAGCATGCGCAGTTAAGAGGGAATGGTTTTGCTAAGTTGGTATAGGCATCCTTGACCATCCTAAGTGGCATCCTTGACAGGCTTTTAACATTAACGTTGAAACGACGCAACCTCAACACTGCAGCATACAACGGTCGTATGGCTTATCGAGATCAAAAATTGCATTGTCGTTGACGTCAATGGTGACGACCCTAGGACAATTCGTGGTGGCATAAATTGGTTGTTTAAGCCCCTCCTGATGTTTCGGGAATCATTGCATCTCTCACAAACATACATGATACAATTATGACACGGTGTTAGACACTCGGACTCTTCTTGTTTGAGTCTCGTTAGCTAGCTGCTGCTGCTTATTAATGAGGTTTGTGGACACTGCCCTGGTGTCATGCCGGCCATGTCTCCAGGTTTCCTTATCGTCAACATATCGCGAACACTTTCGATTTAGAGATAGACACATGGGCGTCGGCAGCGGGGGGGGGGAGCGGGTCCTCTAACACCTTTGGATTTGAGCATAACGCATATGGCTGTATGGGCGATGCATGCAAGAATCGACTTCAAAATGCCTCCGTCCCCCAACTTTCGGAAGATGGCGACGCCATTGGATAGACAGTCTGCCGAATAAACAAACTCCAGGACATAAACCTTGCTCAGACCATCTTCTGGAAGGCGTCCGTTGAAGGTGACCTTATTGGCGTGGGCGAGCAGGACAACTGGCTGATCTCGTGAGACGTAGCGTCAACAACAGAACGTCCGCTGGCCGGGCTTCCGTGATCGAATGTCTCGTCTAATATCGTCCTGCACGGCGACAGCGGCGACGACGACGGCAGTCTCATCAGTGCCGGGTCGCGTGTCCCCCGTTGTCACGGGCGTGTAGCCGCCGCGTCCCCCCCCCCTCCTCTCCCCCCGCCTCCAGGTCGGCTGGAATGGCTCTGCTGGACCTGACACGCGCGTGTGCTTCGTACCGCACAGTCTCACGGTGCCCGCCTGCGACGGAGCTTTGCAGACTGGAGGCTTCTGCCGGCCAGCGCGGCGCCGCGGCTTGATACGCGATGATGTAAATGGAGCCAGCTCGGCACAAATCAGGCCAGAATCGGGTATATCAATCAGCTCCTCAGGGTTTGACATGGGTGGTTTCCACGAATGTGCAAACGGAGCATGTCAGGGCTGGAGTATGCTGTCTGTGCGGTCTAAGTTATAATCCTAACCAGATATATGCTCCCTACAGGGTCTGGAGATCGATCTGCAATATAATTTAGCATCCTATCTCTCCGTCATT
>VOPJ01002952.1:0-46667 GCA_014673585.1 Semibalanus balanoides | reverse complement strand
AATATGTTCTACAGACTAGTGTCAACAACTTCACATGACCAATGTGAGTAGGCACACTCCCTTTAAAGGTGTATGTAGACATTCCTTGGGCGCCATCACAAGAAATCAGTTGAAGCTGGTTATTTTTTATATTTTTTAGGCGATATGATTTGGCTCATGACCGATATGCATCGTCCTGATGATGATGATGATGATGATGATTTGGGTTTAAGGGCGCCTCAACTGTAAAGTTATGTGGCGCCCATGATATGCATCGTCCTGCTTCAACCTTTGTCACGCCATCCACGGGTTTGTTAAAGGGACACTGCCACCTTAGGATTAGTTTTGAGTTGAGATAGCCATTTTGCGTGCTTGGCATTGCAATTATGTATGGTATAAGTTAAAACAACCACTGAGGTTCGAATCACAGAGAAATTCGAGTTTGGATTTTGCACATCTGTAACATCCGCCAGTCCCCAATGTATTTGAATGGGGGCGGGGCCGTGAGCCGATGTCGTAATCTCTCTTTGCTTAATGTTTATTACAGTCGACTTGTTTTACTTTTGACCATACATTAGCCATACTCTAGTCATACTTATGGCAGCATGAAGGGTTTCTTTTTTTTCCCAAAAAATCCTTCATATGACGTCATCAGCCCAAATATTAAAACGCATTTTTCATGAAATTGAGCAGTGTTTGTGAGAAACAAATGTCATAATCGTGTTCAGCAGCAATTACTTCATATTTTGCACCACAAACGGCGTACATTTGAGAACTTTTTGGAAGGTGGCAGTGTCCCTTTATTTTTTTAGTAGCAGTATTTTTAAAGATTTTGACAATTGCAGTGCACATGATCAGCAATTGCCACCAACTTTCACTACCGACTCTCTATGTTATTATAGGTATGTTTACACTGCACTGGCAGTATAAAAGTATGTTAACACTGAGCATTGCTTGTATTCAGACCGCATTATATGCCTCACTTTGCATGTACAACTAAATGTATTCTTGTGTATTTAGATCAGGATTGAATTATAACTGCTAGTGCTGATATAATCCGAATATAATTGGTAACAAAAGCTTATCAAAAAGCTTTATTGATATGCGAATTTCGTGAACAGTGAGTCAATAACATTTGATAAATATTGTTGCATTGCTTACATCCTCTATACAATTATTATGAGACATTCAAGAAGTCTATATGATCCCTGTAACAAAGTTTTCGTGAACAGACGAATCAGCTCAGATCAGATCAGACGCGAGTTAGTGGAGGGGGGGGGGGCTATTTATAGCCCCCTCCCGTTATTTTGCAATATCTCCTAAACCAACAGCGGTATCGTCACCAAACTTTCAGCACCTTGTCTCACATCAATTTAACACATGTTGCCCGAAAAAAAAGATAGCGCTATGATAGGTCAACCGTAAATGACGTCAGAGTGACGTCATGCTCTGCGTTTTTTGTTGAAAAATACAGGTTTGCGGAAAACGCTGTAATAAGTACATTTTTAGGATAAACTCGATTGTCATATACGAAATGACGGATAATTAAGTTGGCTATCAATCTGCAATTTCTGATTTTCGAAATTTACTGAAATTCAAAATTTTGAAAAATCCGAAAACATTTTTTACAAAATTTAAAAAATGGGAATTATATATATATATATATATATATATATATATATATATATATATATATATATGATTGAGACGAGTCCAATGAATATGTGTAGCAAGTTTGAAGTCGATATCGTCAAAAATAACTGACTAACAACCTTTCAAAGATAAAATTTTGCCACCCCTACAGCATAACCACACATACAAATTTCAAATGTTCTATTGCATGGCTCTGTACAGTGTAGTGCAAATGTTCTGTCCACTTCATCAACACCACCCGATGACGGTGTTCCCGGCGAATAAATCCTTCGTGAAAACGGCTAGCAGCAGTCCTTTCAGTGCTCTATTCGAATAAGCCCTCCATTTCTATGGGGCGAGGTTTGTTTTCGTCTGCAGGAGGCCAGCGTAGAAAGTATTATTACAAAGCTTTGGTTAAGTGCACCCGTTTAGTTCAATGTCAACTTTGTCCATCGGTGCTGACTGTCGGTGCTGCACGCAGTTAAATCTATTGAAACTATTCTTGCCCTCGCCCCTGATACCGGGGGAGAGGGCTGTAGTAATTGCATTGGATTCCACTGCGTACAGCACTGACAGACAGAGGCAGAGACAGCGGACAAAACTTTTGCATGGACAGAACATTTGCAGTACACTGTACCTATTCAATGTTACCATATAACAGAGTGTATTTGTTTTTGCCTTTTCATTGCTAAGCAAAGGACTAGTCTTTTTAGTTTGGAGGCTAGTTTTTGCACCATCTGATTTTAGCATAGTTCACAAATGTTATATTTTCTAAAGAAAATAAGAAATTAAACATTTCACTTTCAATAGTCGATATCGTCAAAAAGACCGGCTTAAAACCTTTCAAAGACAAAATTTGACCACCTCTACAGCATAACCATGCATACCATCCCCTTATTGTGGCTGCTTGAGTGTCTTATGTATATTAAATAACTTGATTTTGTGTCTGAAACCTCCCCTCCCCAGAAAAACAACAACGATGGTGACTATCTAGTGCTGAGTCTCATTTTAGTGGGTGCTTTATTTCATTCAATTTATTTTTAAGCGTTTTAAAGAAGCTTATCACTTAAAGTTATGGTTAGTGTCATATTAACTTGTGTTGGCTTCACCGGTGTCGATTTGTAATCTATTGGGGGGGGGGGCGGCCCCCCAATGATTTCAAATGTTAACATCATAAGGCCTATGGCGTTGCACGGTAAGAATGGAGTTAAAATTTAAAAAGTCAGCATTCGGGCCCCCTCCAATCATTTTCATAAATTGACACCGCTGGTTGGCTTTTGCTACTGTTAGCCATTAGGTGGTAAACAAGCTGACCATGTACCCCATTAATATTAAGTGTTCTTGTCCATCTAATTCCAGTGTGGTCACTGAGCAAATTAATTAGCATGGGCTTTTCACACAGCTACATCGGCGACCCATTTCTGGAAGGAATATGAGTTTCACCTTTGGGATACTGTTTGAATTTAATGTGGGTACATCAGCTTAATCGTTGTGGGCTTCCAATATTCACACTCAGACATTTAATTTAATGTGAGTACCTACCTCAGCTGATTCGTTGTAGGTGTCACAAATCTCCCGATGTTCCCACTCAATCAACAGTTACGACACCGTGACCGGGACGTGGGTACCAGCACAGCCGCTGATGCGCCGTTCCCTGGCGCCGCTCTAGATTGCGATGCACATTTGCGCAGCGGGGATCCGTTTCCACTAGCCGGGTGCATGATAACGCACGTCGTCAAGGACATCATTATATTCACTATTGCACAATACATGACACAACCGTATAGACTATTGACACACGCCGGATCTCCACAGCTATCTAAACAAGGTTCTTATGAGCATTTGCAGACTTTGATAGCTCTGCCGTCGCCAGAGATATCCGTACAACCAGTCCTAAATCGCTAAACAGACGATCTTCAAATGAGCGTCAAATGATTGTCTCGAGAACAGTGTTGGATTTTTGCCCGTTTGTTGATTTTTTTTAATCCTAAAAAAGTTTTGCTTCTAGAAATAAGTATGCTACAGGAAAAAATGCGTACACTATACATATACACTATATAAAAATGAATATTTGCTGACGACCGGCCGCACCCCCTTCCCCCCTCGGTCAACAGCACATGTCTGAGGAGCCAAATAATGGTAATTTGTGTACTATTTTTGCAAATGTACTACAGCTACGAAAAAATGCTACAATCCAAAAGCCCAAACAAAAAATCCAACACTGCTCGAGAATCATCGGTTATGGAACTGGCTCAGGACGGAATATTCCTCGGCGTTTGATCGCTATAATTACTTTTCGCAGTCCTCACAGTTCTCCAGTAAGGCATGCAACAGTGCAACACCAAATAGGGTTTCCCTGATCTGCACAGCTGAACCTGACGTAATGAGCTAAGTTCATGGTTCCGTAACGGGCAAGACTTCCAGTGAGGCCTTCTGTGACGAGCAGGACTTCCTGCGAGACTTTCTGTTTGCGCAGGGCCTCAGGTCACCTCCTATGACTGGGGTTCAGGTAACCTGTGAGGTGTAGGGCCTTAAGGTGACCTGCCATGCCGTGCTGGACCTTCAGGTGACCTGCCGTGCCGTGCCGGGCCTCACGAGGTGCAGGGGTTCTGCCGGAAGTTGAGCCGGAAGCCGTTTCCGGTGCGCTGCTGATCGGAGACGAACCGGACGGCGAACTGGCCGGCGGAGCGGTCTGTGGAGCGGACACGCGGCGTCATGCACGGTCTTCTGGACCGCTGTGTCAGCACCAGAGGTGTGTTGGATCGCCAGTCACGCTCACTGCATCAATGCATGAGATGGGTAAAACCTGACTATTCAGGCCAAGGACGAAGCGCATCCTGTTCGGGAAGTTTGCATAGTTGGCGTGCTTGGCTGTTGTTAGTTTGGTGGGCAGGCCACGGTCACGGAAACTGTTCGCCGTCAGGCTTCGCTACGGTAACTAGGGGGTTGACACATGTGACGTCATATCTCGACTGGTGTGTGACGTCACCAGTCCACTGACATGTGACGTCACTAAGTAGTCGACTGTCCTGTAACGACTCGTAACCAGTGACGTCACGTAACCAGTGATGTCATGTAACCAGTGACGTCACGTAACCAGTGACGTCACGTCACCGTCCCACTGACCCTGTGACGACACTGGTCCGCTAACACGTAACGCCACCGGTCGACGGACCTGTCCCGTCACTGGTCCACCAACCTGTGACGTCACTGGTCCACTAACCTGTGACGTCGGCGTTGTCCGTGAGCGTGCTGATGGCGGCTGCGTCGTTGAGTCTGTCGCCGCAGAGCCGATCCACACTGAGTGCCAGGTAGTCTTGGCGGCACCTGATGGGCCCGACCCCCGCCTGGCCGGCCGGCACGGTCGGTACCCCACCGCCTCCAGCTGCGGCCACGATCCGGGGGTCGATGCCGCCATCTGACGTGGCATTACACACACACACACACACACAGCGCGCGGCGGCGGTCCCAGTGTCGCATGCAGTCGGGCGTCCGTCACGGGTATGGGATGCATTGGAGTTGGTTAGAGGATATATTTGGGAGTTCGTGCTATGGTAATGTGGTAAGATTGTCAGGGAAAAGGATTTGGGTTAGATGTAGTAATGAATAGCAGGAATGTCATCTTTTGTGGACTATAGGGTTGAATTTAAGAACAGTTAACGTTC
Organism: Semibalanus balanoides; assembly: GCA_014673585.1. Classification (NCBI taxonomy): domain Eukaryota; kingdom Metazoa; phylum Arthropoda; class Thecostraca; order Balanomorpha; family Balanidae; genus Semibalanus; species Semibalanus balanoides. The sequence goes on along the minus strand of VOPJ01002952.1, from coordinate 41,391 downwards.
CGTTTTAAGAGCGTGAGTAAACTCGTTTGTCAACTATGCGTCACGGGGCTCGTCACAGTTTGTCCCAGTATTTGTCACGGTCACTTTGTCACATAAATGCATGTCGGCTCTATCACCGTCAGTCACATGGCCCGCTCCTCGCTGTCCAACAGGTTGGAATATAAACAAAATCCTAACAAGTCTGGCTTGTGGTCAATTTTACATTTCATTTGCAGTAAGTTTCATGATTTGTCTCAGTCGGTTGCACTTTTATAATCATTATGTATCGTATTGCTATTTCATGTATACAACGTTATTTATGTATTAGGTGTTGCCTGCTGAACATTTGTATTTTTCCCCTTACTTGAGTCATCGTCTCGATAGTTGACGATGTTGAACTCGTTGGCCATGGCCTGCAGTCTGAAGTTGTCGGTCGAATAGGTGATGCTGCAGAATCCCGAATCTTTCCTGATGCATATCATGTAGTTGAGGTTGTTCTGCAAAGCCAAGCGAATCACTTCGTCAGGTTTCCGTGTGGCCATGAGTGAAGAGTCACGGCCTAGCATTGGCACGAGCGAAGTTCTGGGTTTCCTAGTAGCACACAACACGTTCACGACGTCGTGACAACGTCTTCACGACGTAATTACGTCGTATGAACGTTGTCCACGTTGTCATGACGTTGTGACAACGTGATGTGCTACTATGGGCGCAAAATAACCAAGGAGTTGTTGCGCCCTAAAACCCCTATCAACAATCAAAAGGGTTGTGCAATACTGGCGATGTGATGTCAAACTTGCTGTTTAGGCTCTGTGCCACCGTCCGCTCAATGATACCCCAAGGAAGGGCTCGACGCGGACATCGGTTGATTAACGAGGCAGCAAGTGCGTGTGTGTTCCGGTGAGGCTCGTCCGGCAAATGCAAGCGTCCTATGTAACCGGCCGTGTTTAGTGGCTGGAGCGTAACCCTGGTGTTCACTTGAAGTCTACACCAAACTGCCCCAGCTATCATGTTCAAACGAACCGCAGAAAGGCATGATCTAAGCCGGGCCGGTCCGGCTTGATTAACTGGCGACTTTGGTTGGAATTATTCCACTGCTGCAGCGACTCAGATGACTGTACAGTGTACACTGTTCAGTATACAGTGTAGTGTACAGGTGACGGCACAGTTCCGCCGCGGCGCCGGGCGTCTCACCGTGTACCCTCCGTCTCCCGGCTGTCCCGGCTGTGCGGCGGGCCGATAGTTGAAGCTGCTGATGCGGCCGGTGCGGCCTGTGTGATACTGCAGGCAGAGCGGCGGTGCGCGGTCGGCGGCTGTCCCCCGCAGTTGAGTGACCCGTACCCTCCAGCGGTGCTCGGCCGCTGACGAGGTGACCACCCGCAGCTGCACCGGGCCGGTCCGCTCACCCACCTCCAGATACACTGCGGTGTACGGGAACTGAGGTCAGGAGGACACGAAGGGAGGGGTCATGTGGGAACGGTTCAGTCTCCAGAGATGGCGTCGTATATCCCCGGTAGTTGCGGCGTCCCGATACACGCACCATATCTTGGGCGCAAATTGACCCAAAGGTGTCGGCGCGCCCTTAAACCCCACATAAACAAACAACAAACACACCATATCAGGCTTCAGAGACCTCTATCAGTCGCCCGTACTCTGAAAATCAGTGGCGTGATGTTTGCATTGATGGATTTATGATATGACGTGTCCCGTACTCTGAAAATCAGTGTCGTGATGTTTGCATTGATGGATTTATGATATGACGTGGCCCGTACTATGAAAATCAGTGGCGTGATGTTTGCATTGATGTATTTATTGTATGACTGACTGGTGAAAGTACTTACAGTGCTGTCCGTCGTTTTTGCCGCACAGTGGTGGCACCAGGCTGTTGATGTCTTGTCCGCTGACGCTGAACACGTCTCGTTTGCAGGTGCCGCGCGTCGGGCCCGCCATCTGCCGGGGCAGTTCATAACTAAAGCCACAGGTGGGTAATACGTGGAGATTGATTTAACATTAAGCAACACGTTTTCGTGATACAATATATAGCCCTTAAATTTGGTCGTCCAGTGGCATATTTGTGAAGGCACTTAAGTCGAATCATGTTGCAATGCTCTTATGATTTATGCGTATTTCAGGTTCTGTTTGATAATTTAATGTTGTTTTGCTTTTCACCGCAATATGTAGACTGTGTAAAAAGAATAACACTACCTTTAAAACTTAACCAGCACACAAGGCGCTCGCTGATATTGTGTCCCGTCTCACGTTCCGCCAGCGATGCTGTGCCGTGCCTTCCCTGACCCGCCCTGTCCCTCCGTCAGGATGGGCTCTGAGCCGCCGGCGGTGCTGCGCCAGTGCTCGGCGGAGCGGGGGGACGCCGGCCTGGCGCTGGAGCACACCATCACACTGCTGGGCCGCGGCACGGCCGTCACCCGGTTCTGCCTGCGCCGGCGACCCGAGCGCAAGTCGCTGGCCGTGCGCCGCGAGACGGGCCAGCTCATCAGCCTCAAGGCGAGCGTGCCGGACCGCAGCCGCGTCGACGACTCGGAGGTGCTGCTCGACCTGCGGCTGGTGAAGCAGGTGCGCCGCGGCCGCCAGAGTCGAGAGTTCGAGCGCTGGCCCGAGGACGCGCGCCGCTGCGAGCCGGCCAAGTGCTTCGTCATCAGCTACGGCGCCGGCTTCACGCTCAAGACGCTGTCGGTGGCCTGCCTGTCGGAGCGCGAGTGCGACACGTGGCTGCGCGGTCTGGAGGCGCTCGTGCGCGAGGCGCAGGAGACGCCGTACCCGTCGCAGGTGATCCGCTGGCTCTTCAAGGAGTTCTACAGCATGGGCGGCGCGGTGACGCTGAAGGATCTGAAGGCGTTCCTGCCGCGCGTCAACTGCAAGCTGTCCACAGCGCGGCTCAAGGAACTATTCCAGGAGGCAGATGAGGCGAAGAAGGGCCGCATCACGTTTGACGACTTCCTGCGGCTCTACCACCGGATCGTGTGGGATCCGGCGGTGCTGGTCGGCGGCGTGGAGCGGTACGTGCGCGCCGGGGAGAACGTGACCGTGTCGGCGTTCTGCCGCTTCCTGGTGGACGAGCAGCAGGACCGACTCGGTCGGGACGAGGCGCTGGCCGGCCAGTTCATGCGCGACTACCTGCAGGAGCCGCAGCGGGAGGTCAAGGAGCCGTTCTTCACCGCGGACGAGTTCGTCGGCTTCCTCTTCAGCAAGCAGAACGAGCTGTGGGACGCGCGGCACGACACTGTCACGCAGGACATGACGCGGCCGCTGGCGCACTACTGGATCGCCTCCTCGCACAACACATACCTCACGGGAGACCAGTTCTCCTCGGATAGCTCTGTGGACGCGTACGCTCGCTGCCTGCGCGCCGGCTGCCGCTGTATAGAGCTCGACTGCTGGGACGGCCCCGACGCCACCCCGCTCATCTTCCACGGTCACACGCTCACGTCCAAGATCAAGCTGGTGGATGTGGTGCGCTGCATCCGCGACAACGCGTTCGTCACGTCCGAGTTCCCGGTGATCCTGTCCATCGAGGACCACTGCAGCCTGCCGCAGCAGCGCAAGATGGCGGCCGCCTTCCACGAGGTGTTCGGCGACATGTTGCTGACAGCGCCCGTCGACAAGGCGGAGAGTGAGCTCCCCTCGCCGCAGGCGCTGCGCCGTAAGATCCTCATCAAGCACAAGAAGCTGCCGGAGGGCTCGGACGAGGTGGTGGTCACCAGCCAGGACGACGGCTTCGACGGCCTCGACCTCAGTGACAGCTTGAAGAACGGCATCCTCCACCTGGAGGACCAGGTGTACGGCGACTGGACGGCGCACTTCTTCGTGCTGGCTAACCAGCGGCTCTACTTCACCGAGGAGCACTCGGCCGAGCAGAACGAGGACGATGGCGAGGACTCCGAACCGCTTCCGCCCAAGGCCAACGTGCCCAACGACGAGCTGCACTTTGGTGAGAAGTGGTTCCATGGCCGACTGCAGGGCGGTCGTCTGCGTGCTGAGCAGCTGCTGCGCGAGTACTCGAACCTCGGCAACGGCACGTTCCTGGTGCGAGAGAGCGAGACGTTCGTCGGGGATTACTCGCTGTCGTTCTGGCGCAACGGCCGCGTCAACCATTGCCGCATCCGCACGCGGCCAGAGTGGGGTCAGAACAAGGTGTACCTCATCGACACGGTCACGTTCGACTGCCTGTTCAACCTCATCAACCACTACCGCACCAACCCGCTGCGCACGCAGGACTTCACCATGCTGCTGACGGAGCCGGTGCCGCAGCCGAACCAGCACGAGAGCAAGGACTGGTACCACGCCGACTGTTCGCGGGACAAGGCCGAGGAGATGCTGCAGCGCGTGCCGCAGGAGGGCGCCTTCCTCGTGCGGCCCAGCCAGCGCGACGCCGCGGCGCTGTCTCTGTCGTTCCGCGCCGACCGCCGCATCAAGCACTGTCGCGTGCGCCGCGACGGTCGACTCTACGTCATCGGCAACGTCCAGTTCGAGAATCTGGTCGAGCTGGTCAGCTACTATGAGAAGCATCCGCTCTACAAGAAGGTGCGGCTGCGGTACCCGGTGACGGACGAGCTTGTGGCGCGCGCCGCTCTGGAGAAGAGCGCTCCGCCGCCCGACGGCCACGCGTCCGGCACCTACATGGACCCGGCCTCGTTCGCGGCCAAGGTGACGGTGCGCGCGCTGCACGACTACCGCGCACAGCGCGACGACGAGCTCACCTTCTGCAAGCACGCAGTCATCACCAACGTGAGCAAGGAGAACGACGGATGGTGGCGGGGTGACTACGGCGGCCGCCGCCAGCTCTGGTTCCCCAGCAACTACGTAGAGGAGGTGGAGGCGTCCGACGAGGCCGACCCGTCCGTGCTCGGCTCGCTACAGCAGGGCTCTGTGGCGCTAATGCGCGCGCAGGTGGAGCTACTCCCCGCCGGTCCGCCAGCTGACGGCGCGCCGGCGCTGGAGTGTATCGTGCGCGTGCTGCCGGCCACCTCGCTGACGCCGGTGGATCTCGGCTGCGGCACCTGGTCCGAGGGACGCGACTGGGAGCAGAGGATCCGTCAGGTGGCGGAGAGCGGGCAGGAGTTGGGCGGCGCACGACGCGACATGGAGCGCATCAAACGCATCGCCAAGGAGCTCTCGGCGCTGATTGTCTACTGCCGCACTGAGACGTTCCAACCGGACCGACTGCGCGAAAGCCGCATCTTCCAGGAGATGTCCAGCTTCCCCGAGACCAAGGTGGAGAAGTGGCTGAACCCGCCGCACGTCAAGTTCTTCCTCTGGTACAACCAGATGCAGCTGAGTCGCGTCTACCCCAAGGGCCAGCGCATCGACTCGTCCAACTACAACCCGGTGCCGATGTGGAACGCCGGCTCGCAGATGGTCGCGCTCAACTACCAGACGCCGGACCGTGCGATGCAGCTGAACCAGGCGCGCTTCATGCAGAACGGCGGCTGCGGCTACGTGCTGCGACCGGCTTTCATGCAGGGCGACGCGTTCGACCCGTTCGACAAGACGACGCTGCCGTTCCCGCCGACCGTGTTCGCGCTCCGCATCATCGCCGGACGCCACCTGAGCAAGCAGGGCCGCGGCATCGTCAGCCCCTTCGTCGACGTCGAGGTGATCGGCGCCGAGTACGACAACTGCAACAAGTACACGACGCGCGTGGTGCCCGACAACGGTCTCGCTCCCGTCTGGAACGAGACGTGCGAGTTCACCGTGCACTGTCCGGCGCTGGCGCTGCTGCGTTTCGCCGTCCACGACGAGGACATGTTCGGAGACCCGAACTTCATCGGCCAGGTGACCTACCCGCTGCAGTGTGTGCGGCCTGGGCTGCGCAGCGTGGCGCTGAAGAACGGCCACGGCGAGCCGCTCGAGCTGGCCTCGCTGCTGGTGCACCTGGAGATCCGGCAGACGGAGAAGCCGCCGCCGTCCGTCAGCCAGGCTCTGGAGGGCCTCGTGCTGCCGTCCCCGGACGGAGGATCAGTGATCGCTCCGCTGCACGCGCAGTGAGCCGGGTCCCCCCGCCCGTGCACGGACTGGGCGACCCGGCGGCGCCGCGCGCGTCGTGAGGTGGTCGTCACTGGAGGTCTACAGGCGCAGTGAGTGCAGGCTATAGGCGATGGTGTTTGGTGTACTAGCTAACTGGAGAAGCCTTTCGATGGCGAACGAGGTGTGGCAATAGGGCCAGGTTCTGCTGCGGTGTGGGTGGGAGTTATGTGTCTGGGCATAGGCAAATGTTATTGCATCCGACTAGAGACGATATGCGAGCTTCACTGCGCTTTTGATGAAGCCGCTTGAGCGAGTGCTGTGGGCCTCAGTGGCGTGGATCGGCTTTACGGCTGTACAGGGTGTTAATGGACGAGCGCGTCGGTCTTTCCCTCAGATCAGTGCAACTATTGGCGAGGTTTTGTACGATATATTTTCCACTGCGCTCCGCTTTGTGATGCATATATTGTTCTATATGTGGCGGTGCACACACTGTGCTTGTTCCGCTGCCGCCGCTGTTATGCTGGTTGAATGGTGCGGATTATTTTGACATGTTTTTGGAGAAGGGCTGCTAGATGGAGTTTTAGACGCAATTTTATCCCATGTAATACTATACTATCAGTGGCCCAAGCTGCAGCGGTTTGTTATCGTTGAGTTTTGCCGGCTCCTGCCGTGTCTGGCAGTGACAGCGTCTGTCATTCGTATGCTATGGCGAACTTTAATTGCGTTGTGCGTGAGGCGCTCTGAGATAATGATTGACGACGTTATTTCTAACGATGCCGCTGATTCCCTTTCTTACCACTCTGAGCGTCAGAAGAGCATGGGAACCCCGACTGTTCGTCTGCCGGACCAGCGAGCGTGCATGTGCTGTTGATGTGATCGCTGCGTGCATGTGCTGAGCGCTTGGTCGGTGTCAGCGTGCTGAGCTCGGTGTCTGTCTCGGCGCCGGAGATTGGAGATCGGAGCGGGTCGTTGTGCCTTTGCCTGCGAGTGCTGAGTGCTGCCTGTCGGTGTCTCTGTGCAGTGTGCATGCCTGGACTGTGTGCTCATGTCACGCTCGGGGCTGGAGCTGGTGCGGCACCCGGCCGTAGCCGGTACGGCACCCGGCCGTAGCCGCGACTGTCACGCCTCACGGCGGTGTGGTGCTATACGAGGAACAAACCGCGGCTGGGGACGAACACAGCTGCCTCAGCTAACAGACGCACGGGAGGGAACAAACCTCGGCCGTCCAGGTCTGCGCAGTTACGCGCGCCATTCTCAACATGGCCGATGCTGTCCGACACTGTGTGTGGTGTAACCATCGTTAATTTGTCGCAATATATACTATACACTGACGTGGTGTGTGTTTGTGTGAGGTTGAGGTGTGGGCTTACCTGAAGCTCGGCGAGGTCGAGGTGTGGGCTTACCTGAAGCTCGGCGAGGTCGAGGTGTGGGCTTACCTGAAGCTCGGCGAGGTCGAGGTGTGGGCTTACCTGGAACTGGGCGAGGTCGAGCCGGATCTGCGTCACGCCCGGTGCCATCTTGTAGACGGTGATGACGCAGGAGCGCACCGCCCGGCCCGCCGCCGGGTACTCGGGGTTCACGAAGTAGGTGTTGTTGGCGCTCGTCACTCCGCCGCACGTCTCCGTCACTGCAAACGATGGCAGCCACGTGCAGCTCTGTCACTACAAATTAACACCGGTGGTCTTCGATCAGGGGGTAATCATCCCATTTCGGGATAATCAAGCTTTCGGGGCAGGGTTATGGCGATTGAAGCAGGGGCGGCGTCACGGATTTTTGGCAGTGGGAAGTCGAAACTTAGGGGGAGGGGCTCCATTTGAGAAGAGGCCTTTGATTTCCATAGGCTCCTCTCCCCTCCCCTCTGGCTTCCAGAGGGCCGCTTCTGGACTCCAGGGACACCTCTGACCTCCATACCCCGTAAATCGGCTGGACGTCGGTCCGATGTCGGCTGGACGTCGGCCCGATGTCGGCTGGACGTCGGCCGAGTCGGCTGGACCGTCGGCCCGATGTGGCTGGACGTCGGTCCGATGTGCCTGGACGCGGCGCCGATGTCGGCTGGACGCGGGTCCGATGTCGGCTGGGACGTTCGGCCCGATGTCCGGCTGACGTTCGATCGAGTCGGCTGGACGTGACGGCCGATGGTCGCTGGGACGTACTGGCCGATGTCGCATGAGGACGTCGGGCCTGATGTTGCGGCGGACGTCTGCCCGATGTCGGCTTGGACGTCGGCGCCGGATGTCGGCTGGACGTCGGCCCGATGTCGCGGCTGACGTCGGCCTTGATGTCGGCTGGGACGTCGGGCCCGATCTCGGCCCGATGTCGGCTGGACGTCGGCCCGATGTCGGCTGGACGTCGGCCCGATGTCGGCTGGACGTCGTATATGTCCGCCTATGCCGAGATTCAGCCGACGTCGGCATGCCGCTGCCGAGATGCGGACGTCGATATGTTGACTGGGTAGGACCCCCTCTGACCTTCAGGGGCTTTCTTATCTCCAAACGATCGTCTTTGGCCTCCAGGGACCCACCTCTGGCTCTGACCTCCATAGATCCCCCTTTGACCTCCCCTCAGTCCTTCAGAGACCCCCTCTGACCTCCATAGGACCCCCTCTGACTTCCAGAGACTCCTGCGACCTCCGCGATGGGGCCTTCAAAATGGGGCCTTTTTGAAGCACGGAGGAGCCTCCGGGTGTCGGGTGACAAAATATGTTTCCCTCCGACGACGGGGGGGGGACTATCCCTCCTGTCCCGGCCCGGTGGTGCCGCCGCCACGCTGGATTGAAGTTGAGCCAAGTGAGAATTTCCAGATATCAAATTCTGACGAAATTGTAGCGCTGTGAATCGGATCAGCTCTGATCCATTCGGCGAAGACTCACAATGCACATCCATCTATCCCAGGGCCCAGGTTCTGTTTCACTTCCCCAGAGCGTAGGTACCTTCTGGTGCTGTGCTACATTTTGAAGAAAAAATAGCAATTCGTAAATGCACAACACCGTTCAGGCCCGTTCTCCCTAGCTGGTAAACGGCATGACTTGTAATGTTTATATTAATTTGTTTTAGGAACACGGGTAAAGGCAGAATAAACGTTCCATTATTCGACTTGTCGCGCGAGTAGATTCCGTAGCTTAGTGGAAGAGCGCTGGTCTTCTGACCTATCCCGGTAGTGGCAGCCTGGGTTCGAGCCGCTTCGGCGCTCGGCTTATGTGCTCCTGACTGGATGGGCCTTGCACAGGCTGGTGGGTTTTACGCTCTCACTCTAGGTCAGGTGACGTCAGCGACGGGGCGGGACCGTGTTTCAGATATGTCGGGAACGTACAACTTTCGCTCTTAAATTTCTTTGCCGGCCAACAGGAATTGCGCGATCGGGTGGTGAGGTCAGGACCAGTGCAACAAGCTCTGCTTAGCGCGAGTCCTGACCTCGGAAAGCCATCCATACAAAACATTCGGACTAAATTTATTAAAAAAAATATTATAAGTATCACATTTCGTTATTCGAAAGTTTTTCCCTACGTGAAGCGGTCATCGAAAGTACCAAACTGCTAAGCAGTCCAGAGCACTTACAACAACAACAACAACAACAACAACAACAACAACCCACCCCTGCTGGCCTAACACGTCGCGCCGCCGTGGGAGGGGGAAGGAGAGCGGGGGTCAGCACTGGGTCACAGTCTCAGCCAATCAGCGCTCGGCTCAGCTTTGCGGCCATATCTGTTTACCTGCACCGCGCGCATCGCGCGTACTCCGAAGTGTCATGCGCGAGTTGGTGGTGAGTTTGCGATTCCGTGGATGTGTGAGTGTCAGCGGCGAAAGTCGGGAAGTGTATAGTGTGTGACATTGAACAGTGTTGTCGGTGTAGTGGTATCGAAGTGGTAGCAGACATTTATCCGTGGCGCGTGGTGATTGCCCATCCAGCGAAAAGGCTCAGTCTGCAGCCTGGCTGCAGTCTGCAGCTGGGGCATTCCATGACAGATCGACCAAGGCATAACACCCTACATCTCAGATTTCGATTAAACTGAGTTTATTGGGTAATCTGGGCCGTTGATTCACGCTGTGAAATTTTCAGCACCATCCGTCAAAACGGTTTTCGAGTTATAGCCTCAGGCATTATTCGATTTTGCTCAAACCTTTAATTTTCAGCGGGCGATATTTCCCATATAAATTATATGAGCCATTCAAACCTATATATGATAGAACATCATAAAGCCATATTATTATGTGATACATTTTTTACAAGATTCAAAAATTTTTGACATTTTTGAAACGCGATTTTAAGTTAAACACAGTTCTTTCTACACTCTCGCTCAAATCATGAATTTTTCTTGCCAGCATTGACTTCAATATTATGAAGCCTTCGAATTCGATTGTTAAAAATCTTGGAAGATAGACTTTTTCTCTAAATATTTTATTTAATTTTGGAATTTCTTAAAAAATAATTGGTCACTAGGCACGTATTTGATAATAACTTTGCAAGTAAAAGTGCTAAAGAACGTAACTGAACAGCACTATATTGCCTCACTGGCGTATAATGATGCATAACATGAACCCCTGGCAGGCTGCTCCTGACCTCAAGGGTACAAAAAGCATTATTACTTAATATTGGCGCTTTCAAAATTTTAAATTTTCGGAATTTTCAAAATGTATCTCACATTAAATATAATTTTATTGATGATTGTTAAGATATATATATATTTAATGACTCATTTTTATTTAGATGGGAGATGTTGCCACACTGAAAAATCGAGGTTTACGCTACACCGTAAAGATGCCTAAGCTATTAACTTTTAAAACCATCTAAACAGACGGGGCAGAAATTTAACAGCGTAGAGCTACGGCCCAAGATAACCCCCAAAACATATTTTCCTCAAACTATAAGAAATGGAGTGCTTGTTTGGTCGATCTGACATTGGCTGCACCGGTACCCTCAAGTCACGTGACCTTGAAAGTCAAGGAAGCAACCTGCACTGGGTTCTGTTATTGCATCATCAAATGCAGCTCGATGAGGCAAAATATAATGCTGTACAGTTAAGCTCTTCAACACAGTTACGTGCAAAGTTAAAATTCAAAGTGCAAATTATTATTCAAATGCGTGCTGGTGACCATTATTTTCTAAATCAAAATATAAATAAAATATTAGAGAAAAAGCTATCTCCAATAATTTACTATCGATGGCATCATATATTTAAGTTAATGCTGACAATGAAAAATCATATTTTGAGTGGCCACATTATTCAAAACGTGATTTTACGTAAAATCACGTTTGCAAATTTCAAAATTTTTTGGAATTCGAAAAATGTTATGATCACATTATTTCTATGGGCTTATGATGATTCTAATGATATTATAGGATTATATTGACTCCCCATAATTTACATGGGAGATATCGCCCCTCTGAAAATTAAGGTTTGAAGCAAAATCGAATAATCCTGAGGCTATAACTCAAAAAACCGTTTAGTCGGACGAGACTGAAAATGTCGCAGCTTGAATCTACGGCTCAGAAAACCCCTTAGATACAGTTTTATTGAAAAATCTGAGATATAGGGTGTTATTTCGAGATTTGTTTGGTCGATCTGTCATGGAATGCCCCAGCTGCTGGCTGCAGTCTGCAGATTGAGATGGAAGGAGCAGCTTACTAGCAAGTCAGCCGCCGATAGAAGGAAAAGGTCCACTGAAGACCTCGGCACGGTGATGTACCAATACCTAGTCAAACATCCCACATAACACACATACGTGGTTACCACATGGGTTTAAGATGGGCTACGTGGGCTCAGCATGGGCATGGGCTTGCACATGGGATTGGAATGGGTCCCACCCATCTGGGCTGAGATGGGCACAATTGAACATGGGGATGACGTGGGCACTGGACATACCCGTATGGGCCCCATGTGGGTTTGAGCATGGAGGTATTTATCATCCATGGTTTGAGGAGGTTAGAAGGTGGGATGCTAGTCCATATGGTAACCATGTGGAAACCTCTTCCAAAACCATGTGGGCACCATGTGGGAAAGGTGGGCAGCCCTCATGATTACTATGTGGTTACCATGTGTCTGTGTTATGTGGGATGTGTCCAGATAGGTATGTATGTACCTACCAAAAACTGACCGAGGGTGCTGTAGCCTTTATTGGATAAAGCTGGAAGCTAAGCGACCTACGCAGAGTGAGAGGGCAGGGGTGTCGACACCTGAAACAAACTGGTGCGACTTTTTGCTCGGGGGCGGCACCTAGCATGGGGGCGGCACCCGGTTGAGGGAGCGGCATATTTTTAAGGGCAACCCCTGAGTGAAGGGCGGCATCTTTCTGAGGGGGCGGCACCTGGCTGAAGAGGCGACACCTGTCCAAAGAGGCGGCATCTTTTGAGGGACGGCACCTGACTTGGGTGGCGTCCGGTCATTGGCGGCAGCTGCGTATGGGGCGGCACCTCGTCGAAGTCGGCACCTAGACGGTGGCGGCACATTGGGATGTCCCAAAAAGTGGTGCGACTAGTATGAATGGTCTGCTAGGCGTCGACGCCCCTGGACCTACGACTCAACTGAGCCAAAACTACGCAGCTTTCATGTCCTTAAAGTTAGCGACTTATTCAGCGACGGATTCAGAATTAGTTCAAAACTCGGTCGGAGGTCAATATTGGCACGCTGATCACGAAAATTACCTTTATTTTGCAGTTCAATGTCTTCTTCAAGGTCAAATTTAATGTCAATGGACGGGGTGCCGCATAATGTTCCAAATGTATTGTAAGATGCTTTCCAAAGTGGTCTCAGATGATAGCCAGGGTCAATATCTAACGTCCGAAACGTGACCTTTACCGTGATCCTTGACCTTGGAGGTCAAATTCGAGGTCAAACAACGGGGTACCGCATAATGTCCCGAATTTATTGCCGGATCCTTTCCAAAAGGGTCTCGGGTGATAGCCAGGGTCCATATCTAACGTCCGTGAACGTGATCTCAAGCGTAACCTTTGACATTGAAGGTCAAATTCGAGGTCAAACAACGGGGTACCGCATAACTTCCGGAATTTATGCCGGATTATTTCCAAAGTGGTCTCAGATGATAGCCAGGTCCATATCTAACGTCCGTGAACGTGACCTTAACCGTGTCCTTTGACCTCTGAGGTAAAATTTGAGGTCAAACGATGGGGTACCGCATAACATCCCGAATTTATCACCGGATCCTTTCCAAAATGGTCCAAGATGATAGTCAGCAGGGTCTATATCTAACGTCCGTGAGCATGACCTCAACCGTGATCTCTAACCTTGGAGGTCAAATTCGAGGTCAAACGACGGTGTACCGCATAACTTTCCGAATTTATTGTCGGATCCTTTCCGAAATGGTCTCAGATAATAGCCAGGGTCCATATCTAAAGTCCGTGACCGTGAAATTAACCGTGACCTTTGACCTTGGATTTGAAATTTGAGTTCAAACAACGGGGTACCGCATAGCGTCACGAATATATCACCTGATCCTTTCCAGTTGATCTCAAATGATAACCAGGGTGCATATCTAACGTCTGTCAACGTGACCTCAACTGTTACCTTTGACCTTGCAGGTCAAATTCGATGTCAAATTACGGGGTACCGCATGACGTCCCGAACTTATTGCCGGATCCTTTTCAAAATGGTCTCAGATGATAACCAGGGTCCATATCTAACTTCCGTGATCGTGATACCAACCATGACCTTTGACCTTGGAAGGTCAAATGCGAGGTCAAACGACAAGGTACCGAATATTGTCCGAATTTATCACCAGATCCTTTCCAAAGTGGTCTCAGATGATAGACAGGGCCCATATCTAACGTCCGTGAACGTGGCCACAAACGTGACCTTTGACCTTGGATGTTAAATTCGAGGTCATACGATTGGGTACCGCATAATGTCCCGAATTTATCACCGAACCCTTTTTCAAATGGTCTCAGATTATAGCCAGGGTCTATATCTAACGTCCATGAACGTGACCTCAACCGTGACCTTTGACATTGGAGTTCAAATTCGGGGTCAAATGACAGAGTACCGCATAATTTCCCGAATTGAATGCCGGAGCCTTTCCAAATTGATCTCAGATGATAGACAGGGTACATATCTAACGTCCGTGAACATAACTTATACCGTGACCTTTGACCTTGGAGTTCAAACTCTGGGATGACATTCCTCACTGCATTGCCTTTCAGAAAATGTGTGTTTTTATAAATTACATAACTTGTTGTGAAGTTATTAGCTGATTGGGCCAAGTCATGCAAGGTGACCTCACGAAAAGGCCGGAGGTTAAAATGCCGGTACCCCATCGCTTGACCTCGAGTTCGACCTCCAAGGTCAAGGGTCACGGTTGAGGTCACGTTCACTGACGTTAGATATAGATCCTGGGTATCATCTGAGACCATTTTGGAAAGGACCCGGTGATAAATTCGGGACGTTATGTGGTACCCTGTCCTTTGACCTTGAATATGACATTAAACTGCAATATAAAGGTCATAGTCGTTTTCGTAATCAGCACGCCAGTATTGAACTTAGGCTGAGTTTGGGCCAATTCTGAATCCGTCGCTGAATAAGTCGCTAACTTCACGGACGTCAATGAAATTGGTCCTGCGCTTTGGGAGATAATGACGTTTTAGTGACGTCTTAACAAGCTGCTTTTGTTGGAAAGCGATTAATGTTTGACCATTCGTATAACATAAAGTTTTGAAGCAAAGTGCAAATACAAGGCACCAAAACAAAAGAAATAATATTATCTTTACAATGGCTATCTCGGATTTTAAAACTTAAGGGTTTTTGACTTTAAGGTACGTTCGGAAAAAACAGACAATTATCCCCCCTTAAAATCAGTAGACAAATGTATGTTCTTCGATCCCCAAACCGTTCCGGAAGGTTGTGATTTTTGTTCCGGGAAGTCGTGATCCACCCCTCCGACTCCCCCTCAACGACTCCTTGGCGCTGACGACCCGACGCCACCTCCCCCCGCTCAACGACTCTTCTAGCTGACGACTACGACCCGACACGCCACCACCCCACCCCCGGTCACTTTTTGCTGACGAAACGGAGCGAAATATCCCCCTGAAACTCCGTCTACTGAGACACTATACTGAGACACTACCGTCTACCGAGTCTACTGAGACACTGCACTGAGACACTACTGAGACACTGCACTGAGACACTACCGACTCACTGACGCAGCAGACGCCGAAGCCGTGAGCGCAGCGATCTGCCGGTGTTCCTCCGTGTCGGGTGCACTCGGCGGGTAACAGGCAGGTGCCCCAGCCGCCGGTGGCCTCCGAGCCACACGCTTCGTTAGAGAAGCGCAACAGGGTCAGCAGCGGAAGACCTGGAGGCAGGTCAGGCGAGGTCAGTCAGGTCAGGTCAGGCTAGGTGAATGCCTCGAGTCACAGTTTCGATAGGGTCGTGTCAGATCAAGACAGGTCACCGGCTGCAAATCTTATTGGTCACCTGGCATCGGAAATGTGAAATGTCTGGGGAGCTCCGTCAACGTCGGCACATGCGAGGTCATGCGAGGCGGGGTCACATTCCATGAAAGGTCACGCTGTTTACTTTGTTCTGTGTCTCCGTGTCTCTAACTGGGTTACCACTGTTCATCCTATGAGATCGGTAACCTAATAATACCCGTTTAGTGGACCAGCTCACGCAACACAGATGCCGTTCAGTATGCCATAACATGGTTATACAAACGGCAATATTTTATCCTTGACAAGTTGACTTGTGTGCATATATTATTTGCATTAACCACTCTACACAGGTGCACGTGCCGACTCCAGGGTGGGCGGAAGTAGGTCCTAGGGGAGAGGGGAGTGACTCCTACCATTCGGGCAGAGGAGCGGAGCGAGAGCGCAGAGACGAGGGCGGCGGGTGACGCACAGAGACGCTGGGGTTCATCAAGCCTCCCGAGGGATACACCCGGACCTTCCGGCTATGGCTACAACAAACGGTGCCTTCTCCCGCTCCGCCTGTCACCCAGCCACCCACACACTGACCTCAACACGTGATCTTTGCGTCTACATATATAATCTCCGTCCCGAATGACTTCCTCCATGGCAATTGGCAACGCTCCCCAGCGTCCATCCTTAGAAATAATGCAAGGTAAGATAAGAAATAACATTCTTATCTAGATTAATAGCAGTGGTAGCTTAATTGACTGAGTTAATTAAAAGTAATGCAAATACATTACACTGTAGTGAAATAATAATCTGATGAGTTACTGCTCCGTTGCGGTGCTCGGCGCCACCTTCGCCGTGCCGCGCGGGGGGGGGGGGTGACGACCCCGACGAACTCGGCTCCTATGAGACGTAGAAAAAAACGAAAACGTTGTTTGAAAACTCATCAAAAATCATTTTAAATCAATTTCGTACATTTGTGGCTTAGTTCAACATTGAGGTCATCAAAGGTCAAATTTAACGTTTCAGAACTTCTTTGCTCCAGAAACTCTCAAATATCTCGGGAACTATGATAGCTAGAAACAAACGAGAAAACGAGAGTTCTCGAAAAATGCAATCGCCTTCGCTTCCTCAAATTTTAGCCTAGGTTTAGGCTCCAGATGTTTTCATAGGTCAAAAAAGATATGTTTGTCATTTTTTTTTAAAACAAATAACTTTATAATCAAGATCAGACACCTAATAAGATAATACAATAATTTGGACTCCGTCGTGTTTGCCTTGCCCAGGCGCTTCGAATCATATTCATGTTGATCAAGTGTTGGGTCAGATTCGAAATTTGACCTCAGTTCAAGGTCATGTAGTGACCAATTAGGTCATGCTGCACATTGGGAGATTTGGAGTGCAACCGGCACATTAGTGCCGATTTAACTTCTCTATCTTCATTATGTCGAGAGTTATTGAGTTATCGAGAGTGTTGGTGACCTCGGATGACCTCCGCTGACCCTGTAAGGGTAACTGAAAATGTTCATGGGTCTCCAAGAATAACCTAAAATAACATGATCCAGAAGGAATCGGACTGATGTCATGCGTATCCTCGGAAAATAAAGTAGTTGATCAGCCCCAGCCTCCAGTGACTTATAATGGGGAGGTCACGAGATTGACCCGACTTTTGGTCGCGAATATAAAAATTCTGAGATTAACAAATTGTAGGTACGTATGACCATATGAAATCCAGTATGTTTGAAACTGATCAGCCATAAACTGTGGCTGTGATACGACTGCAAACATTTTTGGAGGTGGGGTCACGTGACCTGAAATGACCCGAGGTCAAGAATTTCACACGACGTGGGTTATTTATGCCCGAACAACTGTGCTAAAAACAGTGGCACTCTGCGCCGCCGCTTTTTCGCTATCTTTATCAAACCTTAGGGGGCGTCTAAACAACCCCTAATCCTAGCCCCTCCCCAGCAAGGCGCGGTTTAACACTCCAAGAAGAGCCAATGGAATTTATAAAAAATCATTTGATAAACCCTTAGAGTGTAACTATTCGAGTAAGGTAACTCGATCCAGAGTATCTCACCCAGCGACAGCTGGCTGTCAAATGCCCATCACATGCTCAACTTACGGGCGAACTTGTGCTGTGGCCAACCGCTGAATGTTTCGATCTTCGCACCCGACACGACTCCGTCTACATTATTGTGAACGACAGCGCTGGGGCTGAGCCGCGCTGCCGTGCGACTCGCGGAGCCTGCGTGACTCGCGAAGCCTGCGTGACTCGCGAAGCCTGCGTGACTCGCGGAGCCTGTGTGACTCGCGGAGCCTGCCTGTTGAGCGTTGGAGTCGCTGCCCGGCGGATTTCCCGTCACCGACACACGATAGGTCGCCTCCGTCGAGCGGTTCTCCCCAGCAGCAGCAGCTGCCGCTGGGGAGAACCGCTCAGCAGCAGCAACTGCCGCCTGTCGCATGTCTCTCCCATCCTGCCCTCTCGCCGGGGTCGCAGAGTTGACCTCGAGGGCACCGAGATGACCCCAGTGCAGTATGCTAATCTCAGCTTCAACTGCCGCCTCGGCGTCGGACCAGATGCTGCTGTCGGTGAACACACTCTGGTCCAGCTGCAGAGCTGCCGCCGGTAAGTCGCCCCGCTGTGGCCCGCCCGGTCTCCAGCTTATTGACGCCTCTGCGCTGGAAGGGGTGGGGGCCCCGGCGGCTGGCAGCGGTCCTCGTCTCGGTCGACCTCTATACCGGCGCTGGTAGTACTCGGCGCTGCGGCCCCAGCCGACGCCAGTCCGGTCCGGTACCGACAGCGGCAGCAGGCTCATTAACAGCAGCAGGAGAAGAAGATGAAGCGGCAGTGGAAGAGGCAGCGATGAGGGACGCAGACTTGCCGCCATCAGCACGGCAGGACCATCGCTTCCGGTGCACAGAGGACGCCGCTGACTTCAGGAGTGGGTGGCTTCTGTCGCGTAGTGATGCCTCGATCGGAGGCTACGTATCGGTCCGGTCAAAATTGAGAGGTCAAGCTGTCGGCTCACCCACTGTTTCTGCTTTAAGAACAGACAGTATTGTAGATTGGAGTCACAATTATAATAGACAGGGTGACTTGATGGCTGAATAGTGGAATCTTGATTGCCCTTATATCCGTGATCGTGATGTGAACTCAACAAGTAACACTCGCTGCAGTGATCACCTGTAAACGTTAAGGCCACTGCTCGGAACACTCGTCTTGCCTCGGCCCGCTCTCACCAGCGACTGGACGCACATAGTTCGTCCTCCTGGCCTGGCTTGGTGATGGCATCTGCCGGTCATCAGCGTGACCTGGGGTCACGCTC
This sequence comes from Semibalanus balanoides, assembly GCA_014673585.1. Lineage (NCBI taxonomy): Eukaryota > Metazoa > Arthropoda > Thecostraca > Balanomorpha > Balanidae > Semibalanus > Semibalanus balanoides. Next base: position 22,738 of record VOPJ01002952.1, on the reverse strand, counting down.
AGTGACCCCATGTCACGCCTGATGACCTCCGGTCACGGCCGGCGCGTGCGCCCAGCCGCCGACACGCCTCCGTCACCAACTGTCCGCCGGAAAAACGGAGAGGAAGCGCCACCCGGCACGCATCGAAAGTGGACCGCAGCCCGGCCACGGCCCACTTCCCTCCAAGGAGAGACACTTCCGTGAAGACAACAGGGGGATACTGGAGAAAGGAACTGGCGGGCGGCGGCTCAGCCCAGCGCTGGCGGAAGAAATAATGGAAATATATTAAGATATGTTTCCCCCGAAATTAATTTGCTTGAATCAGTTATAAACAATACAAACTGATTCAGCCATAATTAGGTACTGTTGACTGCAACAAAATATAAGCAATGTCTTTTCCGTCGACCTAAATGTATAAGTTAGCGTTCGGCAACATCATCGGTGATATCAGGTCAATGATTAACGCCTCTATGGCGATGACTGAGTGGGCGCTCTCTAATACAGCTGATGGAATATGACACAACGCGGGTGTTCACGTGCGCTCGTGCATCTTGACCTAGCAACATATGTCACGATACTGGTAAAGGTAGTATTAGTAATAAAGAGATATAACCCAATGTTCTTTACTGCACATGGCCATTCCCATTGGGTCACACTAAGGGTGAATGTTTCATATGATGTACCAATGTGATTCAGTCATTAATGACTGCTTCACTATTGTCTGTCAAAACCCGGTTGCCGGGAGTTTGTGTCACATTTCCAGAAACTCATCAGCTGTACATTGTCGGCGCACAGGATAATTACCAGCACCATTGCACTGTACCGTTGAAAGTGAGTAGTGACACGGCGTCTGTCGCCATAGTCATCAGCCCGCCGTGCCACCGCCCTGACCCAATGCCATCACCGCGCACCAGTGCAGACGTCATTAGTCAGCTCAGGCCGTCAGCGCTGCATGTGACGTCATCGGACCGCGCTGACGTGATAGGCGCGCGTTCCGGGCGCTCCGCTGATGGCTGAGAGTTGGTAGCGCAACTTGCGAAATCCAGTAATTACGAGCGAGCACGAAGCGCGAACGAGTCCTCATCAGAAAAGGGATTTTGATCACTTATTAGCAGCCAGCCCGGCCCGACCTGACCCGGTCCGACCCGACCCGACCGTAACGTGTTTCAGAAGCTTATATCTTTGGAATCCCCCAACCGATTGACACTCAGTCTTCGCCATCTTTGCCCATTCAATCAATTAAGTTATTAATCTGAGTTTCGTCCCCGAGGGGTGAAAAGTGTAACCGTATGGGGCAGGGGCGCAGCCAGACCCTTGACAAGGGGGTGGGGGCACAGCATCCCCAGGGGCCCCCTAGGCAAAGGACACCCCCCGAAAAAATGGCGTAAAAATATGTTCCCGAATTTCGTTCACTATATTTTTCAGGGCCCCTAAGTAGTCGCAAATAGGGACGTCGCCATTTTTTAAGTTTTAAAGTCGGCCCCATGGGAAAGGGCACGTGTCCCTTCTGCCCCTCTTGCCGCGCCCAAGGTAGGGGGTAAACCTAAAAAAATGGCCGCTCAGCACAGTCCCGGCCGCCCGACCGAGTCCCGGCCAACAGCATCGCTCCCTCACGCACTGGCGGTTCCAGGGGGGGGGGGCATCAGGAGAAAATGCCCCCTCCCCCCACAGGAGTCTGGGGGTATTCAATATAAGTATGCCTTCCCGCGCGTTCCCTGGTAAACGTGAAAAACAATGATCTTAGGAGAAAACTGTGAAAGTTTAAAAAATCGGAAAAGTTAACAATTTATCGTAAAAATAGCCCCTTAGCAACGGTCAAAATCCTGCTATTCGCAGTAAAAAAATGAAAAAATCGCCCGGCGGCCTAACACAATTTTTGCAATTGCTTATACAAATTATGAAAATTGATAAATAAATTCCATGAGGTGTCTGACAAAGGCTCTCCTTGACGGTAATTCCAGTCCACAGGACCTACTCCCTTCATAAAATATTAACTTCCAAGCAGGCTACATGTTAAGCTAGCTAGCCCGCCGAGTTCCGAAAAGGCGACGCAAACGCAAGGAAGCGGACATCGGCATCCGAAAGCTGCTTCAGCGGTGCCGAATTTTTTGGACCGAAGAGCTAATAGTGGAGACCAGACCACGGCCATCTCCCCAAAATCATCTCCCACTAGACTCTTCCAGATCCACAGGAACCATTTATGTGGCTTTCTGCTTCAGCCTTGCTGCTTTCAAACCAGTTGCAGTATTACCAGTTGTTTGTTAGTTTGGTACAGATGTCGGTAGGTATAGGTATAGTTATGATTATTATATGTACCTACCTGAGTGTAGTGATTACTGCCACCGGTCATCGTGATTTACAACCCGATGCTAATGTGTATGAAAAACTATCTTCATTTAAATATTTTGCATCATATTGAGCTGTTCAACCAGGAAAATGGTTATCTGAGGGCGATGCTTGGCTCCAATTACGGTCTGGTTCCAACATGAAAATGCGGTTTCCAATACCTAAAACTAAAATTATCACGCCGACCCTTCGCGGCGTCACATCGCAGGTAATCGTCTTCGGTTCGCCGTAACGCTTAATTTAATGAAAAGCAGTTTCAGCATCTTATCCTCTACGAGGCCCACCCGAGTTTCTGATATTTCTGAGTTTATCAGGCGAACCTGAAAAAAAAAATCGCCCGCGACGCTTTATAGCTAATCGCCTACTATAACACGGCAATCCGCTTTTTTTGCAAAGGCAATACTCAGCACAAAATGGGGTACATTTTCCCGTCATTTCAGCCGACTCCACTCTCAAGAACTATCAGTGACGCCCCTGTGAATTGGTATGAGATAAACGTTTTAATAACTTTGTGCTGCGGAATATTGTTTTTTCGTCGAAAAAGTTTTTGATTAAGTTTTTCCCAAAAAAGTGACAAAAAGTGACTTTCCCCCGAAAAAGATCTTGAAAAAAAATATCCCCAAAAAGTGTATTTTTTAAAGCCTAAGTACCAATACAATGTGACCGGCCAAGATCCTGGGGGAAAAAACATGGGGATACTTTGTTGTCACAAAAAGATGCTCCCCCACGGAGAGAGTCCGGATCCGCCAGTGCCCTCACGCGCCGCTATGTTTCGCTAGTGCCGTCGCCAAACACTAGCTGTCCATAACGTGATCCCTTCGCCCAATCAGAGGTCAGAAGACGCACAGCCCTCGCCCAATCAGCGGTCAGAAGACGCGCAGTTCTGGTGGGGTGCAGACAGATAGGGCTGGCTCGCTCGTCCTTCGCCATTTGTTTCACCTTTGTATTGGTTTTAAACTGAGATAGTCATTATCTTTGGCCGTTATTGAAAAGTATAAATTACTTAAAAAAAAATGAATTTACAAAAGGGGGTCTTTGCAAGTGCCGCCTCTGATTGGCTGACAGCTAAGATATTGTGTAATGCATACAATTCTTATTTTTAAGGACCTCACTTACTTTTGTGAGCAATATCTTCTATTTTGTTATAATAATGATGTGCTCTTTTAAGTATTCATATTAATCGATTTAATTTTGAGCAAATTAAGCATCAATTTGCTGGATAGAAATAAGAATGCGTAAAAATGTGATGAAAAGTTGAATTGTTTAAAATTAGACTGACCGAAAAGTGTCCAAAAATATTAGCCTGACCGACCGATTACCAAATCAGTCACACAATTTTTTCAGTTACCGAAATTTTGGTAACCGATTGATATCACTAATTCAAATGCGCCAGAATCGTCTACAACTAATTGTGTCTATTATCCATAGCTCTCTATTGCTCAATAATGACGTTGCTGTTCCAAATTTAAAAGCTTAATTTTTATAGGTACCTAAAGTTACGTGACTTTTCGAGAAACCATCACCATCGTTTTCAACAGCACTTGCTTATTATTTGTACTACAACCGGCGTACATTTGACAACCTTAAGAAAGGTGAAACATTCCTTTTAAGGCGAAGGTGTGTAACTGATCTAATATAACGTAAAATTATGTTCCTCCCTTCTTTGCTTTGCCATGGTTCCAATTAATTCGATTAGCGTAAATATTGTATTCCTGGCCAAACTTCCTGGATGTTAGACTTCCCTTCCTCCTCGGTGATCGTTTAACGTTTTTGATTGACCAGCTGGGTAGGTTAAGTGAGGGAAAAGGCGTCCCCAGTCAGAAGCGTCCCCCTGCCGTCCCGTCAGCCGACTGTCGGTTCCGGTGTGGACGGCTCGGCACGGATGGGTGCGTGGGAGGGGGAGGGGGGGGGGGAGTCAGACCGTCAGGATTAGCGACTCGTCAGTATGTGAGCTCGTGTTGGTGGGCTCCGTCATGGCGAGTGGCGCGCGAACTATCCGGCAGTCCGCTCCACCCGGCAAACCCGGTCCAGGCGCACCATGGCCACTATACAAAGGGGGTGTCCGCGCCACTGCATCGGAACATCGTCATACCACGTTGTAGACGATGCGCGGCGCGTGCTCGTTTGAGGCGGGGTTGCGGATTTAGGGGGCGCGGCTGTCTTCGTTCCCGAATTGTTTACTTGTGGGCTGAGTGGACTTCTTTGTTTATGTCCCCGTATGCTTGTCAGGACGAACTAGGGCGGAGTGCTCACTTTGCTCATGCTCGGTATGCTGGGTAACATCAAAGGCTATAACAACATGCGCCCAATGTTTACATAGTGGAACAGGATTCGTTACACTAATGCTCGAAGATGAATTAAGGGCTTATATTAATCTATAAGTTCATGTTTTTTAAAACTTATTTTAAACTAAAAAATCGAAATAAAATAACCAAGACGTTTTTCGGGCGATTTAATCGTTATTCACTGCAAATCCTGAAATAGTGTGTATTAATACGCGACAACGTCGGGTATTTATTCGTTTTTTAGTTTACAAATAAATTTTAAAAACATGAACGTATTAGGATTAGGATGATCCAGCGCCTTCCTTTCACTCGATTATCATTTGTATATAAATATTTCTTATAACGACGCCGCACTGCAGGAGTTCGCGCCGAACACGAACTGCAGGAGGGGGTTGATTATCCCAGCCCGCCCCGCGTGAGATCTCGAAAACGTACGCAACGTAGCGACAAGCGGAAAACGGCATTAAGACTAGCTTCTAGGCAAGCTCTATTTCGAAAGTATTAAAGTGTTTTCTTGGATAGGTCACAATTGAGGTCACCAGTGGTCACCCCAGGGTCAGATTTGGTTTTAGGACTCTTTAGGCTTTTCCAGAAAACCCCAATTATCAGGGAAGACTATGATAGCTAGGAATGCCACACCAATTAGCAGGAGCACCATTCGTAGCCATTGAAATTTGCAATCGCATGTATGTCCTCAAAATTGATCTCAGAATCAAAATAGTTTAGGCTCAGAGGTCATGAGGTCCAAACATACTGTTTTTAGCAAAACAGGTTTTTCGTGAATAGCATGTCACTAAGAAAAGATAGGGTAAGATTTTATGCGCCCACTTCGTGTTTTGTCCCTCCATGATGTCGCTTTGAAACATATATACTTTGACCTTGTCAGGTCAACCTTCAAAATCTTTGACTCTAGGTTCAGGTCATTTGGGACTGGACGCGGAGGGTGCATGTTGACATAGGCAACGCGCAGACTTAGACGTAATCACATTGGTGCAACTAATCGTCTCCATCTCTTTTCTAATCAAAGAGTTAATTAGCAAATCATTGCTCATGCTATCACACTCAGATGTACCTCAGATGACCTTGTAGAGATCCTGAACAACAAATTGCAACCTTGATCATTTAGAATTAAGCTTAAAACAGGCATTATTCTGAAAGAATTAGCCTGATCCAATGCATATTTTTATGAAAGGGGACATTTAGCCCTTCTACTTTTCCCATTCACTTATAATGGGGAGGTCAGGAAATTGACCTGACCTTAGGTCACCGATATCGAAAATCCGAGATATACAACTTTAGATAGTCATGCTCTTATGAAACCCTGTAAGTACGAAACCAATCCGCTAAAAACTGTGGCTTTGGCACGAACGCAAACATTATTTTGGAAAGGGAGGTCACTTTGCACATGGACTTGTGACCTGACCTGAGATGACCTCAAAGTCAAAACTTTTAACAAAGTAGTGGATATTGATGCCCAAATAGGTGTACGAAATTTGCGCGGCGCTGCGCGCCGCGTTTTTCCAGCTAGTGCACTGGTAAAAAACCTGAGGGGGGGGAGGCGAGAAATCAACCCCCCTGCCAGTGCGGCGGTTAATATGTAGACGGGTTGTTTTGGCTCCATGTATGCGATCGTAGCGCGGTAATTTGGTAGGAAATAGGGTACCTGCATGGTGATCAATGAGTTGAGCTGGAATGTGCTAGGCAGGTAAAATGTTTCCCTATATACCTAATGCACACAGCACAGGGCTGCGAAGTCGGAGTCTGAGTCGGTACAATTTTGCCGACGCCGACTCCGGCTGGCAGTGATGGGCAGCGTATGAGAAAATTATATTTTCAGGTGCATGTTAGTGAACCACTGGTGGCGATGACTGCAAAGTCATGACAATTTGACTTCGTTTGCTTCGATTCCCTTGCAGTTCAATGATTTTGAATCACGAGGTGCGTACCACGGTTGGTGAAATAGAACCTAGGGTGTGTCAGAACTCAGATACATATCCAAAATGTCACCTCGAAGACATTACGCAACGATTACGAGAAAACAATTAATGCAACAAATGTTGTTTATATGTGACGCGTGGCCTGCTCAGGCGAGTTAAACGTCCCGCTCATAAAAGGGATATTGCCACCTCTGGAGGATTTCTAAAAAGCAACTTAAATTAATGATGTGGATCAGCAATTGTGTTTGCTCATGCTCAAACTTGCACCTTATGCAATGTATCGACAAATTTTATTTGTTTATTTCTGACTATAAAACGTTGGTCCCAGCTGTACTCAGCACTAAATTCATGATGGCTGCTCTCATCCGGTTTGGTTTTCAAATTGGTGCAACTGTTACGTGTCCAAGTAACCCGCCCAGAGCCGAAACGTCCGAATTCGCCGAGACTTTGCCTTGAGAAGTATACCTGTGTTATAAGGTAACGTCACAAATCTCCTACGGCCCCATAGGCCAAAGTCGAGCCATAACCACTCTTGCTGTTTTATTATGGAGAGGCTAAGGTTGTTGACAACATAATTAACTGCCCTCGCAGCACCCTCTTAACCCTCACACCCTCTGAGCCAAATTAAAACCGACGGAGGCGGATACCCCCCCCCCCAGAGATCTAAAAAACGACACAATGTAGCGAGAAGCGGAATACGGCGTTGGGTAGGCCGTGATGGGTACTAGAGAAAATTAGAATGTGAATTTTTACCAGGTAAATATTGAAGTCACCAGAGGTCAAAACAGGTCATTTAATCTTCCCATATTTTGAGTAAATTGAGCATTGCTTCACACAATCTGGGCTAGCTCGGTAACTAAGATAGCTAGGATCATACGGTAATGAGCACTAAAAATCCCTGGAAACGCTCTTTCTACGACATTTTCTCAGATTTGAGATCAGGTCAATAGTTGAGGCTACAGAGGTCAGAAAAAGTAAAAATGCTAAATTTCGTGGAAAACGTTTTTTGTTAATAACCTGTTGTTTATACAAGCTAGAGCAACGCTTTTGTCATCATCGTGTTACTCTCGTCACGGCGCATCGAACCATATATCGGATGACCTACTAGATCAAATTATAAAATTGACCTGATCTGACCTGGGGTCATGTCAAGGTCAAGTCAAATTTTATATCACTTGATGACAATCGATAAGAGAAACTGAATGGTGAAAACCCTATCACTCTGCCCTACGTAGCAGATAAGAAAATTCCCATATGCATTCGTCTGCTTAACTCCAAAATAGTGATATTTATTAAAACTTACTAGATTTAGCTAGGTTTGTTTGATTAGTGTGCATTTCAATTTTCTCCTATTGACTTATAATGGGGGGTAACGAAATTTACATGACCTCAGGTCATCGATATAAGAAATCAGAGAAAAAATGATTGCAGATACATATGATCTTAGTAGATACTGTGAGTTTCAACTATTTGGTTAACCACTGTGGCTTTGGCATGTCAAACTTTCCAAAACGTGACTTGAGGTCAGGTCACGTGGCCTGACCCAATAACGTGACATTGAAAGTTAGGAGGTCAAAATGTACAGACAATGTGAACAATGGTTATATAAACAGTTCTACGAAATTTCGCGGCGCTACGTGCCGCCGTTTTTTCTCTATCCACGACAAACCTCAGGGGGGGGGGGGGATATCCGCCCCCGTCGGTGCGAGGGTTGAATGGTACATTATGACACATGTGGTGCATATTGAAATCGCTTTTACGGACAGGTATTAGGCAAGCCTTAGACTTTGCGGTAAGATGCCACGTGAGATATTCCCATGCTGCGGCTTGATGTCAGACGGGGTCCGAACGGGTGGGTCCGCGGAGGAGACTCATCAAGGAAGAAACATCTGTATCGACGCTATTAAGGAGCCGAAGACGTCTTAACTGGAAATACGTGATGAGCGAGTTCTTCAATACAATAAACCATTTGATTGCCAGTGTTTGACCTTTATATTAGGCTGTCATTTTCACCGTCCCAGCTCCACTTAATCCAGATGGCACCACCATCGCTGCCTTCTCCACCGTCCCAGCTTCAATGTATCCAGATGGCACCACCATCGCTACTGTCCCCACCGTCCCAGCTCCACTGTTCAGATGTCGCCACTGTCGCTGTTGTCTCCCCCGTCTCAGACTCCAAGCTCCACTTAATCCAGATGGCACCACCATCTCTGCCTTCTCTAACGACCCAGCCCCACTGTATCCAGATGGCACCACTACCAGGGGCCCCGAACGTCCGAAAGTGGCGGGGCGAGATGCACTCTGAAGTCGATTCTTGCCATGCAACGCCATAGGCGTAATGTTAATATCTGGCAATGTTGGGGAGGCAGCCGCCCCCTCTGCTCCCCGGTTCCTGCGTCCTTGACCACTACCGCTGTTTGCATTCACCGTCCCAGCTTCACTGTGGCTGTTGTCTCCACCACCCCAGCATCACTTCATTTGGACGACGCCACTGTCTGTTGTTTACGTTTCCAATTATAAATTCAACGTATTTGACACCACTATCGTTGCGGTTTCAACTAATCGAGGCAGTGTTAGTCATAACCAGATCGCTATGTTTATGACTATTTCATTGCAATCTACACTCTTATCTAACTTACTGTTTAATTTGTTTCTGTGTTTGTGTGTCTGTCTGGACCGACTCATAAAACATTGAGAGTTTCCGCCAGTCCGGCATCAGACATGTAGATCGAAATCATTACCCTCGTCATATAATGACTAGGACAACGCTCTAACTCTAACGAGACTAGAACTCACACTTACGTTAAAAATGAACCAGATTAAGATAGTTTCTCAAGATATGGCCGGATTTAATGTGGATCCTCTGAATCAAAATCGTTTGTATACCTATATTCACATTGCATGACTTACGGGTAGGTCACGGATACGAACATTCTCAGAAAGCAGGATTGTATTTCCTGAACCCAATCTTAATACCTACCAAATGCCGCGATCGCAGCCAATCTTGCCAATACCGTAGTGCGGCACATTGGTGCGCCGGCCTGCAAAACTATTGAATCCCGGGATCGAACCGGGGTATCCTGATCTTCAGTCCAGCGTTTTCCCCACCGAGTTATTTGGACAACGCAATTGAACAAACCAAACTCCGCGGTTGCCTCAGTACGGCATTCTGAACACCGCATTCACGGCATGCCGTACTTCACATTCACGGCATTTGGTAGCATTGGGCCCTGCTGGTGAGTGGTCCTGGTGACCTGATGACATGCTGTGAGTTTGATACAAATATATTCACGATGATAGTTAAAATAACAGGTAATCTCTCACAATAAGTAAGGAAAATGTTAAATTATGGCCGAAATTATATTGTTGAATATTTCGCTATTGAAGGTTCGTCAGCAATGAACAGCAAAGGTTCATTGCTGACGAAGCTTCAATAGCGAAATATTCAACAATATAATTTCGGCCATAATTTACCATTTTCCTTACTTATTATAAGGTTACCGGTTATTTTAACTATCATCATCAGGATTAATCTCAAGCAGAGTTTTCGCCACCTCACAAATATACTCACCTCGGCCCTCGCATTCACTCGACATTTATCTCAAAAGCGCAGCGTTTATTTTTATTGTTTATTTGCATTTACTTATAATATATCAATATCACGAATTATTATATATTTTGTTTATGACGTGCTATGAGTTTGATAAAAAATATATTGACCTCGTATTCACTTGACATTTATCTCTAAAGCGCAGCGTTGTTGTTTATTGTTTAGTTGTATTTACTTATGATTCATACATTGTTATGTATTATCATATATTTTTATTTATTTATATAAGCTGCCCGGGAACAGGGGAAACGGAAAACATGTGTTCCGGCGATTTATTCACATGATAGCAACATAACCCAAACCGGCAAGGTAAAATCAGCTCGACGCAAGAAACACTAAGTAACACGAACCAACGCACAACGGTGAATTTTCCGATTTAGCCCGCATTAAGTCCAGAAGCATGTTTTTCAGAATCTTAATTTTTTATTACCGATACCAATTGGAAATTGTGTTTTTTTTCACTCTCGAAAATCACCATGTTTTATTGATGCTGAAGCCTTATGACACCGAAAATTGCGGTCAAAGTACTGTCTTTCGCTCAGAGCCAGTGAGCTAGCAGAATGTCGGATGTTATAAAACATGAAAAATACGGCACAATCGGAACCCGTCAGCTCAATTAAGTTTTTTAACAGCGAGCAGACACTTCATTTAATTTATTTCAGGACAAAAACTTCCCGGATTACGAAGGCCCGGTTTTGTCGACTTCTTATATCACACAAATTTCGTTGATTTTTTTGTTGCATTTTGAAGTCGAAAATCAACAATTAAAGGGACACTGCCACCTTCCCAAAAGTTCTCAAATGTACGCTGTTTGTGGTGCTTTATATGAAGTAATTGCTGCCAAACACGATTATGACATTGGTTTCTCACAAACATTGCTCAATTTCATGAAAAATGCGTTTTAATATTTGGGCTGATGACGTCATATGAAGGATTAAAAAAAAAATCTTCACACTGCTATAAGTAAGACTAGTGTATGGCTAATGTATGACCAAAGGTAAAACAAGTCGACTGTAATCAACATTTAGTAAAGAGAGACTACGACATCGGCTCAGATCCGTTCAAAAACCATTGGGACTGAATGTTATCTATAAAACCAAACTAGAATTCTCTTATTCACCTCAGTGTGGCGGTTGCTACTTTATACATAATAATTGGCAAGCCAAGCACGCAAAATGGCTATCTCAACTCAAATCTAATGTTAAGGTGGCAGTGTCCCTTTAAGACAACGTTCGGGACAGATGAAACCTATACAGCCGTAAAAAGCACCTCGAGTTACTTCGGATACAATCCGCTGCTTTTGCAGCCTTTCGCATCTTTGCTCGTTATAGACGCTCAAACATGGCAAATTTGGAAAAATAGTTACATACAAGATGGTGCCGTTAGGGCCGTATCTGGCTGGCACCAAAGCAATACATTGCTTTGCAACTGCCGCCCTGATTTCTGCCATTAGTAATAATTTAACGTTAAAAGTATTTTTCTTTGTAATTGTAATTGTAGTCATAATTTGTAATCGTAATTTTAATTGTGATTTCGATGTAATTGTTAAAACAAAAGTCGATTTCAGCGTTCAGAAAAACCCTGGGATACATTTTGGGTGTCGTAAGCGACCCCGGTGAATTTATGCGGAAGGAAAAATTTCAGACTCATATGGCCTATGATTCCAAAAAACATAAAATGTCAGGAAGTCTTGTCAAAACTATAATTGCTTTGAAGTGTTTGTAAATGCAATAAATTCGTTTTCAGCAGTCAAAAGTACCACAATTGGTATGCTTTGGGTACCGTAAGATGACTTCCATGAATTTATGCGCGCTAAATCGGAAAATTCACCACTGTACAACGTCTTGAAAAAACAAACGATCGATATGGCTGTAGCAAAATCGAAACAATTCTCAATCGCAGATTAAGCTCTCGTTAGTGGTGCAAGCGCGCTTAAAAATATATCGGTGACGCCGCTGCGAGTTGGTATGAGCTAAACGTTTGTATTACTTATGTGTATATGCTACGGAATATCGTTTTTGTTTAGTTTTTTGTTTTTCTTCCAAAGAAGTTTTCTGGATTTTTTCCCAGGCTTTTTCCCGATATTTTTTTTCATCGATTTTTCTTCTTCTTGAAAAAGTGCATTTTTTAAAGCTCGAATACCAAAATAAGGTGACCGGCCTAGATCTGGGATACAAAATGGGATACCTTTTTGCCAGATAAAGATGCCCCCCACGGAGAGAGTGTGGATCCGCCAGTGTACCCACTATAATAGTTATAATAACTTATAATGGTGAGGTAACGAAAGTAATTGAAATTGGGAGACGTGTCTCGACGAGACAAACACATTGGTGCCGGTTTCAATTCGCTGTCTTTATTTTATCGAGTTATTGCTAAAAAGTGTTGGTTACTTCGGCTGACCTCGGCTGACCTATAGGGTAAAAAAAGGGTCACTGAACAACACATGCACATGGGTCTTCAAGAATGACCTATGCTAACATGATCCAGAAGGAGTTTGGCTGATATCATGCGTATCTTCAGAAAAGGAAGCATTTTAATATTTTCCTACTGACATATAATGGTGAGGTAACGAAATTGACCCGACCCTAGGTCACCAATATAAACAAATCCGAGATAAACGAATTGTAGGTACTATTGGTTCCAAAATAAGTGTCCCATTGGGTAAGCTAGCACAGCAGTTAAAGGGAATATATTGCCTTGGGAACATTACATTACGTGGAATGATGGAGATGAGTGCCACTCATCTGGGCACTCATCTCCATCATTCCACATACTTTTCCCAAGGCCAGTGTTCCCATTATATTCTGCTGTGCTGCTGCTGTGCTGCTACAGCTGTTCCAGCCAACCCAGCGGGACGCTTATTTTAGAACCAATAGTACCAGTAGCGCAGCCAGACCTTCAGAAAGGGGGAGGCCAGTCATTGTGAGCCCCTAAAAAATACCCCTGATATTAAAAACTCTATGGATTTCGGCCACTTTATTTTGCGAGGACCCCTTTTTAAAAACTGTACTTTTCAACTTATTTTGTTTCAACAGACTCTAGAGGGTCGCTGGGCAGACTCGAGAATGCTCGAGAGGCCCTGTTTTTTTTTGTTTTTTTTGGGGGGGGCTGGATGGGCTCAATGGCCCCTGGACATGCTCGAGAGGCCCTAGACAGACAAGTTTTTGGACCCCTAAGTGAGCTCAATGGGCCCCTGGACATGCTCGAGAGGTCCCTGGACAGATTTGTGGGCCCTTAAGTGGGCTCAATGACTCCCGGACATACCTAAGAGCAGGGCTGCGGAGTCGGAGTCGGTCGGAGTCGGTTATTTTGGCCGGAGTCGGAGTCAGAGTCTTAGTTGGTAAAATTTGACCGACTCCGACTCCGGCTGTCAGTTATCGGCAGCGTATGGGCAAGTTATTCTTTAAATGCATTTTATAGGATTTGTAGTGGACCTCCGGTGGCGATGGCTAAAAAGTCAATGACCCTGGTCAGTTTGGCTTGCTTCCGATTTTCTTGAGTTGTTAAAGTACAAGGATTATAATAATGAGTTAAAGGCAATGTCCTCATTCAATAATTGTAGTGGAAACAGATAAAACATTGCGTACAGATGTATTATTACAGGGACCAACATTTTAAGTTCTGACCGGATGAGAATTTAAATCTTAAGGATGGTAATCAAGAAAGTGCCATACAGAATCGTATAGGTATCCGAGCATACGAAATTTTTATATCGGTGATAGAAAGGTCAGATCATTGTTGTGATCGTTGTGAACCGGTCCCATTACTATAGGTCAATGGGACAATATATCAAAGCGCTTCCTATTCAAAGGGACATGCACTATCATGTAGGGCCGAATACTACAGGATCAAATTGATATAGCTTATTTCATGATAATTTGAAGAGGTGCAATTTGGTTTCTCAGTAGACGCCTTGGCAAATATTCGAAGCTGAGGTTTAACTGAGGTCACCAGCACACTTGTTTGCACCGATAACTCGATGAAGGAATTAATAGGATAGAGACAATGAGAGTCGGAGACCAGCATTCTCCCAACGCATGCAAGTAATGGGCCCCTAAAGACCGCGGGTCACTAAATGACCTTGACAGAGGGTCAAATTTCAAACTTTACCGCGCAATCGACGATTAGAATTGGTGGGTTCGAAGCAGTTTGAAGAGACAAACACGAACGTACGAAGACGTTAATAGAGTTTAAGGGAAATTATTTATCCCATCTTGTATTAATAAGTGTAACGCCAACAACAGACTAGTTTCGATGGGAGAAAGAAAAATAAGAGGCGCCAGAGTGAAGTCTGTTGACGCAGTGGAAGGCTGGAGCCTTAACGAGTTGGAGAAATGATTTAAAGCAATTTAAGGGCACCGAAGTGGATTGCATTTTTCCAAGAGTTTTCATTTTTGCTCCTAGCTCCAAGGTTGCATGATATTCCTGGGTTTCTGAAGCAAGGCTCATATCGTTAATGTTGTCATTTTGGTAACATCTGGTAACCACAAAACATTGAAATGCCAAAAAATACCAGAAATGGCTCAGAATTGGCCCTTTGTTGAGAGCTTATCGACAAGAAGCCTTTTCGCGAACTTCGCGAGCTCTTAGTCGTTTGAGTTAGTTGGGGTTAGGTTTTAGACCCCCGTTATTCGGAAGAGGCAGGAGAGGAAGGGGACGCCCCCCCCCCGGAGTTTGTATGTTGTTTTAGAGGGCCACCGGGGCGCGGGTTAAAGGTCGGAGTCGATCCCGGAGTCGGAGTTGTAGTCGACTCCGGAGGGTCGGAGTCGGAGTCGGAGTCGGAGTCACTTGCAGACGGATCGACTCCGCAGCCCTGCCTAAGAGGCCTCCTGGGTTAGCTTCGAAAGCCCTTCGTTGTCTCGTAGGGCCCTTGGCATGTACCAGAGTGACCCTTCGCCTGGTCACTGTGGCTGCTGTGGCTTTTTGAAGAAAGAAAAAAAAAATTATCTAATGCAAATTGTATCTGGGCCAATATCGGTGTGCGCCCTGCGACCCATAAGGGAGGGTCTTAACCCCCTGGCTACGCTACTGGTAGGTAACTATGCCATTATCAAATCCTATATGTACGAAATCCATTAGCCACAAACTGTGGCTGTGGTACGACCGCAACCTCTTTGGAGGTGGGGTCACGTGATCTGATCTGGTGATTTGACCTGAGATGACCCGAGGTAAAAAATTCGCACTATGTGGGTAATTGATGCCCTAACAGCTGTGTCAAAACGGCGGGGCTGCGCGCCTCCGTTTTTCTGCTATCCTCGAAAACCTTAAGGCACGTCTAAACGCCCCCTGGCCTGGCGCGCCTTAATCTACGATTTGCCGCCCGATCAGGATTGTATGACATAATTTTAGTGCATACACTGATATTTGTCACTCAACCGTCACACAACAATCTTCCCAGTGACTACAGCAAGTGGTTGCGCCTACGACAACACCATTACAGAGACGGACCCGAGCGTGTCGGTCTCTGAGTCTGAGTCTGAGTCTGAGTCTCTGAGTCTGGCCTGCCAGCCGAGGCCGAGTGTGTCGGTCTCTGAGTCTGAGTCTGAGTCTGAGTCTCTGAGTCTGGCCTGCCAGTCAGGGCCGAGTAGTGGCCTCGAATCAGCCTCGGTTGGGCTGGCGAGCTGCCACGAAGGCGCCAGTGCAACGCCGATCGGCATAAGCAAACAAATTTGAAGCTGAGCAGCGTGACCTCTAAATATCGCCGTGTCACCCGGTCATGGCCCGTCGTTACGCCGCCGGTAGCGGCATATATAAGCCGAGCGGCCCGAGGGGGTCGTCAGTCTGCCCACAGCAGAACCACAGCAACAACATGTGCATCTTTAAGGTAAGTTGGCGGTGATATGAGGTTTCGTATTTAACGGAGGAAAATAAGCAGCACATTGTTTGTCCCTGTCAGCCACACATTCACTAACGGTAGCGTATGAATTGATTCACAAAACATATACAAAAATACGGTGAGTGCGCACACTATGAATGAATGATCAACTGAATAATAACGGTGAAGTCACGTGGATTGAACTGCGACACTCAGGCTGAGTATAAAACATGGAAAAAGTGTTTTTAAAAGGTACTGAATCTCTGAAAACGTGGGATATATCGTGGTCTCCTTATGCGATATGCCTACATTTTAAATCCTATTCATTTACATTCCATCACCTATAACGGCAAATTTAGGAACAGTTGTTCCAAGCTTGGTTTCGTTTGTTTTTTGTTGGTGCCTCAAACATATCATGTACTTTTTAGGGTCCCTCAGCTCGTAACCAGCTAAAGAGTCTGACGGCTGACCTCTCTATCCTCCAGACCTGCAGTGCGCTGCTGCTGATCGGTCTCTGCCTCGCCGACGGCGGCGGCGGTGGCAGGGGAGGAGGCGGAGGAGGTCAGGGAGGCGGATACGGCGCTCCGCCAAGAGGCGGCGGTGCGCGCGGCTGGAGGAGCGATGGTGGCTCAGCAGCGGCTAGGAGGCGTGCAGTGTCTCCTCATGGATACGGTGCTCCTCAGGAGGCTCCAGCGGATGGGAGGCCGGCTAGCGTAGGAAGCGGTGGAGGCGGGGTGGTTGGTGTCTTCTCTGGTATCGGGCGGCTCCTAGCAGGCGACGGCAGTCGTGGAGAGGGCCGAGGTGGCGTTCAGCCAGCGGTGGAGGTGGCGGTGTCTCCTCAGGATACGGTTGCTCCTCAAGGGAAGGCAGCGATGGCAGTGGAGCGGAGGAAGCGGTGAGGTGGTGGTGTCTCCTCAGGATACGGTTGCTTCCTAAGGGATGGCAACGGTGGAGGCGGTGGCTTAGAACAGGCGGTGGAGGTGGTAGCCGGTGTCTCCGTCTGGATATGGGTGTCCTCAGGGAGGGCAGCGGTGCGAGGCGGGCAGGCGGAGGAAAGACGGTGGGGCAGGCGGTGGTGTTCTTCCTCAGGAATGGTGCTCCTGATCAGGGAAGGCAATCGGTGGAGGGTCGCGATGGCGTGTCAGGCAGCGGGTGGAGGTGGCGGTGGTCTCTCATGGGATAGGTAGAAGAGAGAGGGCAGCGGTGGAGGCGGCAGCGAGGAAGCGGTGACGAGGCGGTGTGTCTCCCTCTTGGATACGGTGCTCCTCAGAGGAGGCAGCAGTGGAGGCGGCGGTGTCTCCTCTGGATTACGGTGCTCTCAGGGAGGCAGCGGTGGAGGTGGCAGCGGAGGGAAGCGGGTGGAAGGCGGTGGTGTCTCCTCTGATACGGTGCTCCTCAAGGGAGGCAGCGGTGGAGGTGGATGGCTGTCAGCAGACGGTAGGAGGCGGCGGTGTCTCTCTGGATTACGGTGCTACTCAGAGAGGGCAGGTGGAGGCGGTGGTTGTCCTCCTCAGGATATGGGTGCTCCTCAGGGAGGCAGCGGTGGAGGCGGTGGCTTGGAGCAGCGAGTGGAGGCGGCGGGTTCTCTCAGGATACGGTGATCCTCAGGGAGCAGCGGTGGAAGGCGGTGGTGTCTCTCAGGATATTGGTGGCTCGGGAGGCAGCGGTGGAGGTGGTGGCTTCAGCAGCGGTGGAGGCGGCGGTGTCTCCTCTGGATACGGTGCTCCTCAGGGAGGCAGCGGTGGAGGCGGTGGTGTCTCCTCTGAGGATATGGGTTGCGCGCTCGGGAGGCAGCGGTGGGAGGTGGCAGCGGAGGAAGCGGTGGGAGGCCGGCGGTGGTCTCCCTCAGGATACCGGTGCTCCTCAGGGAGGCAATGGTGGAGGCGGTGGCTTCAGCAGCGGTGGAGGCGGCGGTGTCTCCTCAGGATACGGTACTCCTCAGGGAGGCAGTGGTGGAGGCGGTGGTGTCTCCTCTGGATACGGTGCTCCTCAGGGAGGCAGTGGTGGAGGCGGCAGCGGAGGAAGCGTTGGAGGCGGCAGTGTCTCCTCTGGATACGGTGCCCCTCAGGGGGGCAGCGGTGGAGGCGGTGGCTTCAGCAGCGGTGGAGGCGACAGTGTCTCCTCTGGATACGCGCCTCCTCAGGGGGCAGCGGTGAGGTGGCCAGCCGGGCGGCAGCGGTGGAGGCGGTGGTTGTCCCTCCTCTGGAATGGTGCTCCTCAAGGGAGGCAGCGGTAGAGGTGGCAAGCGGAGGAAGCGGTGGAGGCGGCGGTGTCTCCTCAGGATACGGTGCTCCTCAGGGAGGCAGCGGTGGAGGCGGCGGCTTCAGCAGCGGCGGAGGCGGTGGAGGCGTCCAGTCCGATTATGGCGCACCTCGCGGCGGCGGTGGCAGTGGAGGACGAGGTGGTGGAGGTGGATACGGAGTCAGCCAGGGTGGCGGTGACAGCGGCTCCAATGGCGGCTATTCTAAGCCTCGGGAGGCCAGTATAATCCAGGCTCCTCCCCGTCAGCGCTCTCATGGAGGACCGTCACCGTTCTCCACAGGCAAGGGTATCAACGGAGGAACCATCTCAACCCGCACCTTCTCGAAACCTCGCATCGTGAAGGGCAGGTCGAAGTCTTCGGGAGGCGGCGGCGGTGGTTATGGTGGATCATCGAGTGGCTCCTCGGGTGGCTACAGTGCCCCGGCCCAGTCCTCGGGAGGCTACAGTGCCCCTGCCCAGTCCTCGGGCGGCTACAGTGCTCCGGCCCAGTCCTCGGGAGGCTACAGTGCCCCGGCCCAGTCCTCGGGCGGCTACAGTGCCCCGGCCCAGTCCTCGGGCGGCTTCAGTGCCCCGGCCCAGTCCTCGGGCGGCTACAGTTCCCCGGCCCAGTCCTCGGGTGGCTACAGTGCCTCGGCCCAGTCCTCGGGCGGCTACAGTACCCCGGCCCAGTCCTCGGGAGGCTACAGTGCCCCGTCTCAGCCTTCGGGAGGCTACAGTGGTCCGTCATCCTCGGAAGCTTCCGTTCTTCCAGGCGTCGCAGGAGGTACAGTCTGGGTCAATCGCTCCTGCGTCCTCGGGTGGCTTCGGCTCTTCATCCAGCGGTGGCTACGGAAAATAGCTGGTGAATGGTGTACCGCTTCAAATAAGAAGCGAGCAGCGGCATCGGCGCAAAACTACACGGATTTGTATCGAGGAATATTAATTAAACCTCTATTTATTCTGAACGATGAATGGTTCTGGTATTTATTGTGTTCTCTGAACGTAATGTGTCTGAGTGTGTGTGTAATGAAATAAAATTGTTAAAAGTATTGGTGATTGTTTTTTGTTTCCAGCAGTGTCATGGAGAGAACAGATCCACATTAGAGCATGAGTATAAACACTCGTCGCCGTCTTTTGACGCCAAACTCATTGGGCATCACCATACGAGTAATAACCGAACTAGGAACGAATGCTATTTTTAGGCAAGCAATCAGTTGTAGGTACATTCAATTGTATTGAGAGACAAATTCTCATTGAAGACGCAATACTGTATATATATATCAATATATATATATATATATATATTATATATTATATATATATATATATATATATATATATATATATATATAATAATCGTCATTTATTTCATGCACATAGCAGGCACATAGTCACACACACACAATCACATGGTCATGCAATACAGCATAAACCACGACCCAAGCTATAATATACGACATAATATAAGATACGATATACGATATACGACATATATAATATACGATATAATATAATATACCACGACCCAAGCTATTATATATCACGACCCAAGCCACATTCGGAAGCTACCAGGAGCTTCGGCTGGAGGACAACCAGAGCTGAATGCCACTCGTACGTACGTATACAACTGCGCGACACGATGTATAAGCTTTGAGACCCTTCGGGCACTCCGTCAGCTGCGCAGCAGCCGGCAAAACTTTTACGACGTAAGATGCCAAACAGCGAACACGTTTGCCGATTTTAACTCGTCTAAACGCGGTCAATTCGTTCTCATCGTTCTCCACTCTGATGCACCCTGTAGCCGAGTCTGACCACTTCCACTCGCTGCGTCCTCCCGACAACTGCGGCGGCAACAGCGACCCAGTGCGGTGGAGAGTCGCTCTTCTCTGACCCAGTCTCGCCTTACAGCGCGTGCCTCTCACCCTCGATCTCCTGATTGCCGTAGACAAAACCGTTGTCATCGCGCATCTCCTGGTAGCAGTGCAGCACCACCACGAACCAGTACCAGAAGATGCCGACCAGCCCAGAGATGGCCAGCACCAACAGGAACACCCACCAGATGCCCCAGAAGCAGGCGCAGACGAATAACATCACCAGGGCGATGCTCTCCAGGCCGAATATGATGCCGGAGTAGGTGAGCCAGGCCACGAGCATGCTGCGGCTGTTCTTGTTCACGCCGTGCACCAGCAGCGCGTTCATTAGGAGGTGGAGGATACACATGGCGAGAAAACCCACTATCTCCACGAGTAGTTCTGCCGCAGAGACTGCCCAGTAACATCATTATTGCGTTTGAGCGATATCGAGGACGAGTGCAACGCTGCCCGAGCACCAGCATCGTTAATGCCAATGGCTCGGGAGCCGTCACGCAGGTTGAAGCAGCCGCAACAGCCAGTGAGGTGACCCATCTTGGCTAATGAGGTTCGTGCCGAGTACAGGGGAGCGAACAGCATTCGAGACGCGTCAGCAGCCGGCCGGCCGTACCTCGAGACGCGTCAGCAGCGGCCGGCCGTACACTAGCAGGAAGAGGTAGACCGAGAGCGACAGACACACGACCGTCCTCCGTCACAGTTCACGGCCAACTGACGCGCCACGCGGCCCGAGATGGGCTGGCCGGTCTGCTCTGAATGCAAACTCAGACTGCGGCTCCAGGAACCCTGCAGAGAGGACGTCTGGGTCCAGACGTCATCTCTGCAGGGCAGCAGAAAGGAGGAGGGATCAGGAGAGCAGCTGCCCCCCTACTCAAGAAGTTGAGGGGGGCAAACATACAGGGGAGCAGCTGCCTCCCTACTCAAGAATTTGAGGGGGGCAAACAT
The DNA here is from genome assembly GCA_014673585.1 of Semibalanus balanoides. Taxonomy (NCBI): domain Eukaryota; kingdom Metazoa; phylum Arthropoda; class Thecostraca; order Balanomorpha; family Balanidae; genus Semibalanus; species Semibalanus balanoides. The sequence goes on along the minus strand of VOPJ01002952.1, from coordinate 1,712 downwards.
ATGGTTTCTCCTCCTCACACAAATTTGTAAGAGGTGAGCCAAAATATCGGAACGGAAATATCGATTTTCCCCCTTTTTTGGCCGATGCAAATTGCTCGAGGGCCCTGCATGTGCCCTTGATCAGCTTGAGGGGTCTTGGTCGGTCCTCGGTCGTCCTGGGGGAGTCCTCAAACGATATGAGATAGTCATCGTCCGGTTTTAGGGAGCCCTCAGTCCAGGTGGTGACAGGTGTCCTCAGTCCTAACCTAAGAGGGCCGGGCCCTGACGCTACGGGAGCCCCTGGCGATTGCTTTGCCCCACCCATCCGAAATACATTCGGCCGCCACTGCGTCTGGCTCAGAACGAGGCACGCGTAGTGCATTGTGGCGAGAGAACGACACCGTCTAACTTCTCCGCCGAGATAGGCCAGCCACACAGCGGCCCGACCTGTACAAACATCGTGAGCATCCTGGATCCAGTCTAAACACGGCCTCGGCTCACTGAACGTGCTGCATCCGGCGGCAGCCGGCTCGGCTCTGTCCCTTCAGATGAGTTATGACGTACATCAGTGAAACGCTCAAAATAGTGTCTTCCTTGACACACGCACCACCAATGACTTTTTTTCGAAAAATTGTTGAACATAAAATTATGATTTTTGGTGGTATTTGATTCCGAAGTTACAAGTCAAATTAGATCAATGCGATAAATTGTGTGTGAAATCATTACTAACATTTAGTAACAGCCAATCACACTACAACCTATGCGTAAACACCTGCGGCACGTGTCGTAAAACACCTGCCATTTAAATGACGTCACACGTTGGGTAACGATAATACCGGAAACACGGTTAATTTCGTATAGCTAAGGTCGTTATTATTTGCAGCTTGATGAAGAACCAGATACGGTAGGGTAATAATTTAGAAGCTCCTTCGGATAAGCTAACCATAAGTGAAGTGCAGTCACAACACACACACACACACACACACACACACACACACACACACACACACACACACACACGTAGTCGTACATACACCCACATTAAGAATAGCCTGCCTGTCCGTACTAATCGGGTCCCATATGCCTATTTGGGTTGATTGCTTTTTAAGTTGTTAGTTAGCGAAATGACAAAACGGCGTGAAAAGGGACAAATATACGGCGGGAGAAGTGGTGCACAGCTTTTCGCTCGCTACAAAATAACAAATCGCTGAGTCGCCTCGATAAGAATCATCTAAAGAAAATTAGTTCACCATGTTTTTTTTTGTCAAACACGATATGATTATATTTTGAAATACAACTTCTTTTCATATTGTTAAAAATAGCCATACATCGCGCCGATTCAGGACAGGACGTACATTATGTATTTAACCAAAACTATATGCGTACTCTGCAACTTCAAAACGAAAGATCGAATGGCTCAGCCAATCAGATTCGAAGAGTAGTCGCGTAAGATTACTGTATAGACCGTCTGCCCAGGAAGTGTCTAAGGCCTACATTTCTTGACAGGATTCTTATGTTTAATGGACCAAGATTCCTTCGACAAAAAGTCAAATATATTCAGCTGGAGAGCCTTTTCAGCCAAGAAAACTTGCAGGAAGGTTTTTTCAACATGGGCTACAAAACTGCCAACTCAGTTCAAAACCCATGTTGAAGGTGAACTATTTCCTTTAAGGGAGTGTGCCTACTCTTTTGAAATGTCAAATATATTTTTATTACGGTAAGAAGCTATTGCT
>VOPJ01002951.1:0-24248 GCA_014673585.1 Semibalanus balanoides | reverse complement strand
GTGTGAATCAAGACGGTGACAATGACACAGTTTACGGTGCCTCTGCCAAGGTATGATGGCCGGGGACTCACACCTGTATATGTACACGTGCACTGCGGTGTGCTTATGTGCCTACGTGATGAGATATAAATAAATTGTTGTAAATTATAAATGTTTGTTGTTTGTAACACCTGGACATTTTTTGCAACAGTTTTGTACAGGAGTTTTTTACTCTCTGTCAGAGAGTAAATTTACCCCCTTGGAATGGGTCACTCGAAAGGGTTACCCGCATCAAGAGGGTAAACTGAAAGGGTTACCCTCAGAGCGAGAGTAAATATAAAAAGTTTACCTGCTGGTAGGTGGTAAAAAACGGTCTCTGGGCCGCTGTTACCCGGCTCTGGCGGGTTTACTCCTAGCAAAAGAAGTAAAATTTCTCCCTGACAGAGGGTAAGACACGAGAGTTACTCTTTGTAAGAGTGTTAAATCATAATGGTAGATGATTGTTACTCTCTCATGGAAGGGTACATAAAAGGGTTGATTCGTTCAAGAGAAGGTAATTTCTAAAAAAAATACACTCTGGAACGAGGTAACTTCAAAGAGTTTTACCGGCTCCGGTGTGTGGTGAAAAACGTCGTGGGCCCTGTTACCCGGCTATAGGGGGTTTACCCTCCAGGAGAGGGTAAAAAAGTTTTCAGTGTGGCTTCAAAAGGGCTCACTCTAGCTTCTAGGGGCCGCATCTGGCTTCCAGAGGGCCCTCTCTGACCTCCATATGGTCTACTCTGACCTCCAGTGGGCCCACTCTGGTCTCCAGAGGGCTCACTCTGTTCTCCAGAGGGCCTCACTCTGTTCTCCAGAGGGCCTCACTCTGTTCTCCAGAGGGCTCACTCTGTTCTCCAGAGGGCTCACTTTGTTCTCCAGAGGGCTCACTCTGTTCTACAGAGGGCTCACTCTGTTCTCCAGAGGGCCTCACTCTGTTCTCCAGAGGGCCTCACTCTGATCTCCAGAGGGCTCACTCTGTTCTCCAGAGGGCTCACTTTGTTCTCCAGGGGGCCACTCTGTTCTCCAGAGGGCCTCACTCTTGGCATCCAGAGAGCCCAACTCTGACCTTCCAGAGGGCTCACGCTGTGACCTCCAGAGGACCCGCTCACTTTCCAGAGGGCCCACTTAACCTCCAGAGGGCCTCACTCTGACCTCCAGAGGGCCTCACTCTGTTCTCCAGAGGGATCACTCTGTTCTCCAGAGGGCTCACTTTGTTCTCCAGAGGGATCATTCTGTTCTCCAGAGGGCCTGACTTGTTCTCCAGGGGGCCACTCTGTTCCTCCAGAGGGCTCACTCTGTTCTCCAGAGGGCCTCAACTCTGTTCTCCGAGGCCACTCTGTTCTCCAGAGGGCTCACTGTGGTTCCAGAGGGCTACACTCTGTTCTCACAGAGGGCTCACTCTGGTCTCCAGGGCCTCACATCCTGTCTCCAGAGGCTCACTCCTGGTCTCCAGAGGGGCTCACTCCTGGCCTCCAGGGGGCCACTTGGCCTCCAGAGGGTGGTCTGCACTCTGTCTAGAGGGCTCACTCTGTTCTCGCAGAGGGCTCACTCTGTTCTTCGCAGAGGGCCTCACTCTGTTCTCACAGGGGGCACCTGTTCTCTCAGAGGGCTCACTGTGGTCTCGCAGAGGGCTCACTCTGTTACTCCAGAGGGCTCACTCTGGGTTCCAGAGGGCTCACTCTGTTCTCCAGAGGGCCTCACTCTGTTCTCCAGGGGGCCACTCTGTTCTCCAGGTGGCTCACTCTGGCCTCCAGGGGGCCACTCTGTTCTCCAGAGGGCTCACTCTGGCCTCAAAGGGGCTCACTCTGTTCTCCCAGAGGGCTCACTCTGGCCTCTACAGACGGGCTCACTCTGGTTTACAGAGGCCTCACTCTGGCCTCCAGAGGCTCACTCTGGCCGCTCCAGGGGGCACTCTGGTCTCCAGAGGGTCGCTCACTTGGCCTCTGGCCTCCCAGAGGCTCATTTGGGCCTCCAGAGGGCTCAACTCTGGCCTCCAGGGGGCATTCTGGTCCTCCAAAAAGAAGTGGCCCTCACTCTGGCCCCAGGGGGCCACTCTGTCTCTGCAGAGAGCCTCGCCTCTGTTCTACAGAGGGCCTGCACTCTGGCCTTCAGAGGCTCATCTGTGACTCAGAAGGGCCACTCTGGCATCCAGGGGGTCCACTCTGGTCTCCAGAGGCCTCACTCTGGCCTCATGGAGGGGGCCTACTCTGTCTCCAGAGGGCCTCACTCTGTCTCCAGGGGCCACTTGTTCTCCAGGTGGCTCACTCTGGCCTCCAGGGGGCCACTCTGTTCTCCACAGGGCTCACTCTGGCCTCAAAGGGGCTCACTCTGTTCTCCAGAGGGCCTCACTCTGGCCTCCAGAGGGCTCACTCTGTTCTCCAGAGGGCTCACTCTGGCCTCCAGAGGGCCTCACTCTGGCCTCCTGGGGGCCACTCTGGCTTCCAGTGAACCTTCTCTAGCCTCCAGATTGCTCTCTCCGACCTCCAGTGGTTCCGACTCTGACCTGGAGTCACCACCACCTAAGGCTACCACACGTCGAGTCTTCAGCCAATCAGTCACTCTGACACGGCGTCAGTCAAATGAGTCAACGCATTTACGCCCGGACTGAGTTGCTCGCAACAAGAAGGTGGCACGCTGGTGGGCTAGCCTGCGATCTTGGAGCTAGAGAAAGGGAGCCCCCTGGAGGTGAGAGGTCTCCCAACACCATCAGCGGCCTGGTGCTGGATAGCGTGTACGGCTACTCAGATCCTCCTCAGATCCTCTCCGGCGACGGATCGTTCGTCACTGGGTGGCCTGCGGGAGGCGGCGCAGCGGCTACCGCGATTTGGGGCAGGCCAATGTGCATCTCAGCGTCTCAGTGGATGTGATTCGGGTCGACGGACCATGTCTTGCAGGGGAAAACGGAGCGTGCAGGCGACATCGCCGCGCCCTGGTGTTACCCTGACGTTACCCTGACGTTACCCTGGCGTTACCCTGACGTTACTCTGACGTTACCACTTACCTTGGTTACCATAAAAACAACACATGCATTGCTGGAAAACATCTGCATATTCTAGGTTGGGTATGATCGAGCATGACAAGCGCGTCATATTGGTGCCTCTCAGCCTGTATACACTGTACACGCTAAATACGTGTTCTTGTAATTACAGTTTTCGCCTGACATGTAAGCCTGTCAGACAGCCAACTCAGGCTAGACACTTGGCTTCCCAGGTCGGAATCCAGGTTCAGCTCCGGGATTCTGGCTTATTTGCTTCGCAACTCTGGGATGAACCAGCCCCTGTCCAGTGTCCACTAACCCCCGAGTATTCTGGTGGGTCTCTGAATACTATTTTGGTCCCTGAATCCGGCTGTCCGATCCTGGAAACCCCGTCCGTTATCCCCAAACACGCCGGTTGGTCGCGGTCTCCTCCTGGTATGGGCACTTGGGGTGGTGGCCATTTGTGGCGGCGGGCCCTTCCGGTCCGGCCTAGCAGCTGGCTGCCCACTGGTGACCGACCATTCAAAATAGACCACATGTCTGCTGCACGGGCCGAAACGCGCAGACTCGTCGCGAAATGGCCGTGCCTAATAGATCGGCTGCTGTCGACGAAACGGCGGCGTCCCAGAAAAGAGACCACCTTTTGGTGTATTGTTTTTTGTGTGCCGGCATGGTTGCCATGCACGCTCAAAATAATACCTCAACGAGCCTTGCTTCCCGGGACTATAAAAGGAACGCTTACGACTGTGCAGCGTGCATCATCTAAACGTTTTTAGCGGAATAAAACTTCACAACCATGGGGCTGTGGAGTCACAGTCGGAGTCGGAGTCGGAGTCGGAAAAATGTTGTCGACTCCGACTCGGTCTGTCAGTTATGAGCAGAGTATGGACAAGGTAGTGGTACACTTCAAGTGCATTTTTAAGGAATTGTAGTGGACCTTCGGCGGCAAACTAAAAAAGGTGATACCTTTTCATTTTTGCTTTCTTCGATTCCGTTGTTATGTAATGATTTTCAATAATGAGGTGTGTAATAATGAGGTGTAAAAATAGATAGATTTCATGTTGTGTCGTCTGATACACAAGAATACCAACGATGATTTTACCAAGGGTCATGATAAATAAATATGCAAATATATAACGGTTTAAAAGACGTGTAGCCTGCGCACTGCGCAGGCGAGTTAAATCCGCACTTGACCGGGGTCTCAGCCAAACACCATTGACCAGGATGGGGAAAATATTGCCCCCTCAATTATCTCCGGAACGCAATGACTGCAGCGAGACTCGCAAGTCGGTGTTCGAAAGCTTTCATGGAGACGCATCTAAAGCATACTCGATTTTTTAAGTGAGTTTACATCAGGTTAAGGTCGGGTCAAAGGTCAAAATTGAGACATTTTAGTTTATGGACCATACTTTCCGTCCAGAGCCTTTGATTGCAATAATGGTCACCCAAAGTGTTTCCAAAGGCATAATACAATAGTCATTTTACCATCTGAACTTATTTAAATGAAGTTAGTGTCAAGCTCAGGTCGAATTCATGTCACAGGTATAATTTGTAGTTGATAAATATTAACAAAAGAGGCACGTTTCTAGACAAGTTGTATCTCAAAAGTACAGTGCCGACATTTATTTATCTTAATCTCGTCAAAGTCCAGAAAACGCAATTTCAAAATATTACTTCATCAGTTACCATACTTTAGCCATTACATCCTCAAAAATAAAGATATTGCTTACAAATTTGGCTTGCGTCTTTGTCATATGTGGTTCTCCAACAGATTTCCGCTTTAACATTTTTGAAGAAAAAAAATTGTGACCATTTTCCACATTTTTTTAATATTTCATTTTGGGCGATCAAACAGTTTTTTTCTTCTTCAAAAATCCAAGATCACCATTTTGTAGGCATTTACATTTTTTATATTAATTTTTTAGTTGTCATTTTAGTCAAAACGTGGTCTTTGACACGGCCTGTTAAAGTAACTGATTTTGTCGTCAAACTTGTGTTTAGTGACGTTACACAATTTGTTATATCTAACCAAAATATGTACACAATTTCTTCATTTTTCACAGAAGATGTAAAATTGATACAATAGAACGTACTAACAGTTTCACGTTGATAGCGCCATTGTATTTCTATCTATCGTGAGAACTCGTCAGGGGGTCAATATTTGCCCCCGGTCAAGCGCAGGTTAAGCAAGTACATTATATGATATTAATTTCATGCTCGCAACTCCAGCATATAAAATAACAATTCCCGACCAAGCCTTTGACCTACTCAGCCCATAGGTTAATCACTGCTAACATTGTTTGTATATACAAATTTAGTCCGAATGTTTTGTATGGATGCTTTCCGAGGTCTAGGACGCGCGCTAAGCAGAGCTTGTTGCGCAGGTCCTGACCTCATCCCCGATCGTGCAATTCCTGTTGGGCGGCAGAATTTAGAGACGAAAGTTTGTAACGTGCCGACCATACCTGGACAACGGTCCGGCCCGGCTTCCACTCACTGACGTCCACTGACCTGAGTGCGACCGCTGCCACGGCCGCAGGCCATCCCCATGTCACAGAGCAATAGCGAGCGCCGAAAGCGACTCGAACCCGGGCTGCCAGTACCGGGATAGGTCAGAAGTCCAGCGCTCTCCCACTGAGCTACAGGGGCGGACAAAACATGTACATTTACATGTACCTTGTACCTTGTGCTTCGTCAAATTTCATTAAGTATTTTGCAAACCCGCTCCCCTAATATTGTTCCATTGCCTGGTGACCCAATATAAAGCGTGTTAAGTTTCAGTCTCTTAGCTTTCCTTTTTTGTCTGCCTCAAAGGCTTCGAAGTCTTCCCCATATACGGCAAATGGAGGCTGTAACTCTGGTGTTAGTCTAAATAAGACGATATTTTCAAAGCGCCGTTTCATGTTTCAATATCGTCACATATACTCACATTTGACTGTTGTAATACCAGGGAGACACGCTTAATCAATCCCTAGAATGCAAATTGGCCCCCTTCCCCCTCCTAAAGGAGGGGGAAGGGGGCGTCAGGGAAGGGGGCACCCCCTCCTTTAACCTTCCCCCAACCGCTAGTCCGTAGCTAGGCGAATGGGCAGAATGTTTCCGACCATTTTTAGTAGAATGAATTACGTTTTAAATCCAACGTTTGAATGTTGAAAGGGTCCCTTCCAAAGCGTTGAAAGGGACAAACAAAACGGATGAAAAGCCTTGTTACAAGGATGGAGAATGCAGTTGACATGTATGGTCGTACCAACTTTTTGGAACTGGAATTAGCAAATTGCTAGATCAACTTTGAAACCAGTGACACCAAAATGGAATCAGCCAGCTTGGCTTGGAACAGCTTGGCTTGAAACCAGCTTGGAATATTTGTTTAGCTCCAACACCTGTAACTCTTAATATAAATAAATTGCGCCACAGAGCGGCGCGGAAATTTTGTGTTTTATTCCCTGGATTGGATGTGCATTCTCATCAATGCGTCACATATGTGTATGGTGCGGACCTCTAAAATGTTATTGTGTGTTTAAAAGTGCTGTAAAAAAAGTGTTAAAGAGAACTATTTTGCCCAATAATATAGGAAAGTAGTAACATGAAAACATGAATGCGCCGAGAAACAGCACGATTTTTAGCCCGCATATAATATATTTTGTATTTAAATTGCGCCGCGGAGCGGCAGGAATTTTTAGTTTTAATCCCTGGACAACTGCATTCTATCTGTTAATTGTAATAATGCCATGCTATTTGTTTCCATCGAAGCGTGTATTTATGGAACACAACCATTATACATTACAACGGATTTTTTTGTGCAGGCCTGGTCGTTTGGGGGGTAAATAGACCACTTCATGCCTTGCGGGGGCATGACCCTAAATGCCCCACTGGGTCCGCCAATGCGTTTGATCAACGGTTATCGTGTAGGTACTCATATTGCACCTTCCGCCACTTAAAGAGAATAGTTCACCTTGAAAAAAACGAGAAAAAGCTCAGAAATGATGAAGAGAAGCAAGAAATTAAGTATCATATTACTAGTAAGGTCAAAGAAACCTATTATTTACGCCCCGGAAAAAGCAAATTAAAATGTCAATTTATTTGATGATAATTCATATTTTTTTCCTCAAAGTAATGCGAAATCAGCTGGCTGAGAAGCACGAAACGACATCGACTTAGTGAGGGATCGTGTCGTATACATGGTGGTACTTGCCCAAGACTTGTAAGATGCCGGAAAATACAACGCTTAAAAAACATCACAGTACTTGCTTTAAGTAGGCATTCGTCACTATTTTTATATTTTCACTATGAAATTGAGTGTCCGCCATCGTCGCTCACTGTCCGTTGCTCTGGGGCGTCTTGAGTCCGTCTGGATTTATGTGTCACCAAGGTCATGCACGCCGCACGGTCTAACGTCACTTCAGCGGGCGGCTGCCGCCGCGGGGCGGCCAATCAAACAGCGGCACGCGCTTTACTTGTACGAGCGGTTCGGTGAGTTGGGGATGGGACAGATCAAGAACGCGAGCCTGGAACGTTCAGGCCAGCGCTGAAGCTACGCCATACCGCTACAGAACGTTGTTTATATTTAAAAATGTTTTATAGAATATTTTAAACATCAAATCACTATGCATAGCATTACCTGACAAAGTTCATTCTTGCAATAAAAAGAATGAGTACTGAAAAACAGTAGGTTTTCCAGCACTTACACTTTTTCCCAAAGTCTTACGTCATCTGTGCAGTCATAATCATTGCGTCATATCAGCCAAAATCAGCCAATCAGCGATTGGAGTTACCGGTATACCCGTCTCGACTTTTAGGACGCTGAATATTACATAATTAAGAGGTTTCTTGAAAATGTGAAAGCGTCAACAAGTCATTTTCGAGCATGCGCCACAACTTGGCTATCTCAACTCAAAACCCTATGTTAAAGGTGAACTATTCCCTTTAATCAAAAAGTTTGCAGAGTTCGGTAATTTGACAAAATTATATTGACATATAAACAACCAGGCAAACCTTGTCATGGTGTTTGCGATATTCGTGTTCACACTGTCGTGGCGTCTCCGTTCGGGACATACGGGCGCGGGATATTCGGGCATCAGCTGCTGGGCCGCTGCAGTTTCGGTGCGTGTTTCATGTTGACACATGTGTCCACTATCAGGGAATCTCATAGAATCGACACCTCTATCATGGTAAAAAAAGAAACATATGTAGCACGTATTCGGCGCATGCGAAGGACAAACTATTTACACAAGTGAGGGCATGTTCTCGTTGGTTACGCGCGCGATACAACTACGTGAGGTGCCTTCTGGGGACTCAAAACCCATGGAGTGCAAACTAGACCCGTGAGCGGGATGCAATCGCATACACTTTTTGTCGTCTTCTGGTGGCCAATTTGTTAAGTTGGACAGGCCAAAGTTGGAGTGATAACAGAGGTCACCGTGCGCTTGGTGGATGGTGGCAACCTGATGGGCCTTTTGCCTTCTGTTGGCGACAATGCTTGAGCTGGACGGGCCAAATGTAATCTTTCAACAGAGCTAGCTCGACGAGCGCTTTCCATCGTAAGTTGATATACAAATTGTACTATTAAGTTTAGGTATTTCAAAGGGAAATAATTACTTTTTTATATATTGTTTTTCTGTATTATGCTATGCAACAAATATTATATCAATTTGATCGAGCCTCAATTACAAAATGAAATGATAACTTAACAATTCTGAAAAATTATATTTTTGTTTTGGGAATTTCCAAACAAGTGCAAATACTTCTTTCAGACTTCATGACTGGTGTCCTTCCACCACTTTTGGGAGTGCGACATATCTGGCGCTCATGTTTCAATCTGGTCAACGTTGAATACATCTCGTTACGAGCGAGGGGAGCGATCTGCAAATTTAATTGGCAAAGTCAGGTCAGAAAAGGTCACTATGCACAAAATAACTATCAATGTCATGCTGATGCGACACATTGTTGTATGGATCATTTTACTTTATGGATCATCTTACTTTATGGATTATTTTTCATGTATAACTCGATAGTGATAGTAATTGTATTACCTGACCTCATTTAAGTGAAGTCAATGTCAAGTTAACTTTAACAAAAAAGTTCAGTTCAAGGTCAGGTCACAAAATGACAAAGTTCGAACATGATTAATATAAAGAAAAAATCCATATGTCTACACTAAATTTGTCGCAGAAATGCGCTGGAGACGTTTATTTGTTTGTAGCTGATCATTAAAGCAAAAACAAAACTCTATAAGAAAATAGGTCATGAGTTACTTTTACTTTGGAAGCGATAAGTGAGACAAAATTGGTGATATTGTTTTGAAATTTGGTCTGGAAATCGCCAATATGTGGTTCTCTAATATATATTATTTTTTGGGCTACCATTACAACATTAATTTTTTGTATTTTCCCAAAACAACCGTTTAAAAAATGGTCTAAAAAGCATATGAAAGCAATCAGAGATGTCAATTTTGTAGCTCTTACCATTTGGTCAAAATAAGTTCTTTGTACAATCTTTTAAAGTTTAGCTGAAATTTCATGGAACTCGTGTGCAGCAGCGTCACTAAATTCGCTATATCTTAATTTTTCCTCGACAAAATTGCTTAATTTGTGCACAAAAGACGTTAAATTGATGTAAGATAGCGCTGTTGGTTTTTGAGTTATTACGAAAGTTCGTCAGAGGGATGTTTTTGCCCCGCCTCCTAACCCCAGTCATTGGCGGGTCAAATGAGCTACAATCTTGAAACGGGATAACTTTTGCCATGGGCAGTTACTTTGTGTGCATATTGACTGAAGATTCAGATAATTAAAGGTCGGAGTCGATCTCGGAGTCAGAGTTGACTCCGGAGGGTCGGAGTTGGAGTCGGAGTCGGAGTCGGAGTCACCTGGAAATTGATCGACTCAGCAGCCCTGTAAGAGACAGATTACTTTTAGCTGATTTTGTATTATTTTCCGCCCGTTTTAGCGCATTTTTACGCGGGTTCGCCTATACCTTATCCAGGGGCGTAGCCAAGGGAGGCCACGGGGGCCATGCCCCCCCCCCCCTGAGCAGAATACATTCACACTAGAGAGAATGGGATTCTCTGACAACCCGACCCTACCCCCAGGTCAGCAGCATATGGCTGAGGAGCAATTTTTTTCCAACGTGCCCCCCCCCCCTGATAAAAATCCTGGCTACGTAGTACGTACCTGACCTTATCGGCGCATGAGACTGTTATTTCAGCGGGACTTTTCAACTCATTCTATTTTTATGCCCTGCGATTAAGCACGCGGGCAACATGATAACTATTGTCTTGGTGCGACTGTAGTGATATTGCGACAGCCAGTTGTCGTTTACATCGAGCGTGCGCAGACGGTCCCGCCCGCCTGCCCCAATCGTCCGGCGGACAGCCGACGCGCTAAAAATACCCGCCAGATTTGACGCCTGACATCCCGGCTGAACACAAATCGTCTGAGAACGGGCTGTGACGTCAATCCCGTGACCAGCCACACTGAGACGCATTTCCGCCGCGAGCTGTGCTCCATGAACGTCGCATAATAGAACTGCGGCAGAATGACCGATCGTCTGCGCACTGAACTGAAATGGAAGGAAATTATTCCGCTCACAGCTCAGTAGTTTGTTCAATAAATGTCAGTGGCCTTACACCTACCATAACACTGCAATTATGCATAATAATGGCAGTAACAACACATGTGTAAGAACAATAACACATGTGTTATGTTTTTTATTAAATTACAAGTATTTGTTTTCGATTTGCTGATGTCGTTTGTCATCTATACGCGTCAGGCTACAAACCCAAAGATCTCCGGTTCAGCTCCGGGTGGTGGCGGAACATTTTTCGTGAGAAGGGTGTTTTTTAAGTTACATGTAGTCAGATGACTCCCGGAATCATATACCATGTGGGTTAAAAAAACACCATTGGGGTGTGTGATTCCGACAGTGATATGACTACTGAAAAGTGTGCGTTTTTGAACATACTAAAAAACACCCCTCTTAGGTGTATTTTGTTATCAGTGTACTGAAGACGTCTGCTAGCACGATATCGTAGAACTCCGCGAGCAAAGCATGTGACTGAGGGACGAGCCCTAAGAAACGCCCTGCTTAGTGGGCCAGGGAACCAAGCAGAGGTTCAAAATCTTGCCTTTTACTCAAGCACGTAGCCAAGATTTTGTATCAGGGGAGGCATGTCGAGAAAAATAATACAATTTTGCTCCTCACCCATATGCTGCTGTCCGGGGGTCGGGTCGTCGGATAATCCCATTCTATCTTGTGTGAATTTATTTTTATCAGGGGGAGGGCATGGCCCCCGGCCCCGTGTCTCCCCCCCCCTCCCTTGGCTACGTCCCTGCACTTACTCACGTGCGAAGTTGAATATGACACCAATGAGCTGACTGCTGATATGACAATTTTAAATGGTTAACTTATTACATAATATTAAAGAGATGTTTAGTTTTGTTAGGGAAATATAAGAACAAATAGTAATTACAAAATTGATCTGGTACAACACCTTTTTGCACTTGCATTTGACCATTCAGCTTAACTGTTTGAACGACAATTTCAACAATCATCATTCGATAAAACAGATCGGCTGTTGGCGCCCGAACTTAACCGATGAGCAAAACTATTTTAACACTAGTCACTATAGATTACTCATTCTGCAAAGCTTTTTGATAATTCAATATGATTTCTACTTTGGTCGAAATATTTCGTCACCTCGCTATTATATTGCTTTTAGGCGTTGACGGAAATAGATCGGCAATCAAAATAACTGCACGTCGGTCTGCATAACTTCATTTCACAGCGATTCATTTCAACCAATGCCGATCTGTTTTGGAGATTATTGAAAGTTTTGCTCAATGACGAGTTGCAATGGAATGCCGACTAATAGTTCTGGCGAATAGTGAATGTTTATGGTGAAACGGCAAGAAGTGGTGCCCTCTATATGCAGAGTGTTAAAAATAGTTTTGCCCATTTGTCAAATGCGATTGCAAAAAGATGTATTAGCACAATGTCAGGTCAAGTTGGGTCACGTGAAGTTCGTTACCATTGCAAATATATTCCAGAGAAATAGGACCCACAGCAGGTCAACGGTTTTGTACTGCATGTGTCAAAGTGGTGTAGATTGGGAGTGACTCTGTTTTTGGTGTACATTGGGTGTTAATTATGTTTTCAGTGTAGTGGCCGAGCGCTGCAGATTCTCACGCACAAGACAAGTAGCCCTGTTCCCTCACCACACTGAGAAAAATAATGACTCTGTTCCACCTTGGACGCTTTGTCAGCACGTTCAGAACTCTCATTTATTTCCCTGTGCTCACACTAGAACGCTTGTAGGATGGCTTTTACTATGCAACCCAGAATTGTGTCAGCATTAACATGGACTTGGAAGAGTCGTTTGGTGATTGATGTAGTGCTTGAGGAGAGTTAACTAATTTACTCTCCAAAACTCTGGTTCGAGCTTCGTATGACTGCGGTCGGTGAGGAAGTGCCAATAGAATAACTCGACCCGCAATAAGGTACTACCCCTAAGCCCACAGGACTCTTCTAAGCATTTTTTTTCAAGGTTTCTCGTGTCTTTCAAGTTTCACCCACCATTTTGTTTAGCATGCTCCAGTAGGTGCAGATAGCCATTGTATGGTGTAGCAGTGTCGGAGCTTTTGGCCACTGAAATCACTGGTTCGGCTTTAGTTTAAGCGACGGCTGCAGTTCGGTACCGAGTAATGGTGAGTAGTGCCGGCGACGATCGACGGAGCTCGTATATTGTCGATGCGCCGATGGCGACGGTCAGCTCGTGCTGTCCGCTCGTCAGAGCATTTTTTTCTTACTGCAGCCATCGTCTGTCCTTTCATCGTGCACGATTGTCGTTCATGATACTATATCCATATCCTCTTCCGATTGTTTGTTACCCGAGGCCTATGCATGTTGTCATTTTTAACGGTTGGCGTCGTGTATAGTCAGGACCTTAATTCCACACTTGAGCGCGCAGGAAGGACTACTACACCTCTGAGCCAAGGAGTCCCATGTGATTATGTTTTTCTCTGCCGGCTGTAGATCTATCGTTATGTGCATTACATATCACGAGGTGGCTAGTTAATCCATGAAACAAACTGTCCTGACCAACTACTGCATATCCTGTTCGCCTATGATTTAACTCTGTCTGCCACCACTCAGCTACTTGTTTAGCCATAGATATATTTATAAATCGTGCATACCGGTTAAGTATATTTTTATCCGAAACTCTAAATATTTAAAATGGCATGACGATTATGAAGGATAATTGGTCTTCAAGTGATGCCACCGCTGCAGTTGAGAAAAAACTTTATGATTCGTAGCATGTTTGATGTAGTAGAAATACACTTGAATAGCCATAGCGAGATTTTGTAAGAGCTCTAGCAAGAGCAGAAATAATTTTGAGCGGAGAAAGTCAGTTTTTCGAAGAAGAATTAAGGAAGAGTTCTATAAAAGAATGGCGCAGGTGAGTGGGTAAGAGGAGTATTGCGAGAGTCAAGTAGGATTCTGGAGAATGTACAGAGATGGTTTTGAGAGAGTCGAGACAGAAGAATCTTTGGGAGGAGTGAGTCGGTGGCGAGTTTTGAAAGGGTTGTAAGAGAATTCATGGAGTTATGAAGCATAAAGAAGAGTAAACAAGTTGGAGAGAGTCGAGTAAGAGTCATACATGGGAGTCAATTTCTCTGGTAAGAATATAGATGAGCATAATCAGAATTGAGAGAGAGAGGAGCTGTCAAGCAATTTAGCTGAGGATTTGAGTCGTGGAAGAGCTTTGGGCCTGGACGAAAATACAACTCTCCCTAATGTGCTTTAAAGAGTCAACTTTTTTCTCAGTGCATTGCGGCTGTGACAAATTGGGCGAACTTTGGGTGTGACAAATGTGTGAAGGTGGCACTTCAAGCGACATACACAACTTTCTTCATTTGATGTTTCCCGCTGAGTTGCCAAGCAAATCTTATGCTTTGAAAGTCGTAGCAGGTTTATTTATGCCAGAAAGTTTTAATTTTGTGGGTTGAAGTGTGGCTGAGTGGTGTTGCATGGCGTTCTATCTTAATTTAATTGTTGATAATCACGGTGATTTCCCATGAAATAGTGACTTGTGGTTATCGTGATTGTGATCTGAGCGCTTCTTCAGGACCCTGGAAGGGAAACAATAGTACTTGAATTTTGAAGCAGCACATGAAAAGGAAACATGCTGAACGTTTACCGGAATGCGGAAAAAGATTGCGAGTTCACAATCCATTCTGGGTCAAGTTATTTTCTATGTAGGCCGGTGGTGATAGAACAGGGAAGAATTAGTCAATGGCTGCGTCATTCTGGCTCATTTTAAAGGGTTTGTCCAAAATGGAAAAAAAAACAATGTTGTGAAGATTTGTAGTTCAAGAGTGCCTGGGAGTAGCCTCCCGATACAAGTTAGGAGGTTTAGCTGGAAAAATCGCTTACAGTACCATGCAAATCCACAAAAGTACGATTTCGCCTCCAGTGGAGTCACGTTGTACGATAGGAACATGGGTGTCGTTCTATATAGGCTTGGTAGGGCCAGGGCCCTACCAATAATTCTGCATTTTGACATTAGGCCTATGGCGTTACATGGTAAGAATGACATTACATGTACAATCTATAAAGTTAGCGTTGGGCCCTACCAATCATTTTCAGAAAATGACACCCCTAGAGAGGAATGCTCTATGTTAAGGTGACTGAGTAACTATTTTCCAAATATACTTTTTTAAATAAATTTAGCCCGAATGTTCTGTATAGATGGCTTTCCGAGGTCAGGACCCGCGCTAAGCAGAGCCTGTTGCGCTGGTCCTGACCTCACCACCCGATCGTGCAATTCCTGTTGGCCCGGCAAGAATTTAGAGACGAAAGTTGTACGTGTCCGACATACCTGGACACGGTCCGCCCCGCTCGCTGGCGTCACCTGCCTTGAGTGCGACCGCTGCCACCGGCCGCAGGCCATCCCAGTCAGGAGCAAATAGCGAGCGCCGAAGGCGACTCAACCCAGGCTGCCCCTACTGAGATAGGTCAGGAAGACCAGCCGCTTCTCCCACTGAGCTACTGGGCGGACTATGCTACCATTGACTGTGCTTCATTAATCAAATGACGTTTTGGAAGTTGGAAATATACTCTTAAATCACTCTGAAAGTAATTGTGACACATTCCGAGTTTTGTGTTCGTGTTCGCGACAGTCGTGACTCGTGACTCTTTTTGCACCTCTGCTCTGGCAGCCATGATTGGAGGAGGGAGTTACGAGCAAGCGAAGAAAGCATGCTACAGGCATGATGCTCAAACCAATCAGCACTCAAGCAACGTAGAGCTGCGGTTTCCGTGGATGAAAGTACGTCGGTATGAAATGCGTTTTTACTTATTGCGAGATAAGTATTTTATAGTGCCGTGACTAGATAGAGATATTATACCAAAACATTGCCGTCAAAACATACCTACTGCTGGTATAGAAAGAGAGAGAGAGAGAGAGAGAGAGAGAGAGAGAGAGAGAGAGAGAGAGAGAGAGAGAGAGAGAGAGAGAGCGGCAGAGAGGAGAGAGAGAGAGAGCAAGAGAGATGAAGA
This sequence comes from Semibalanus balanoides, assembly GCA_014673585.1. Classification (NCBI taxonomy): domain Eukaryota; kingdom Metazoa; phylum Arthropoda; class Thecostraca; order Balanomorpha; family Balanidae; genus Semibalanus; species Semibalanus balanoides. The sequence continues at coordinate 8,701 of VOPJ01002951.1, read as the reverse complement.
GAGAGAGAAGAGAGAGAGAGAGAGAGAGAGAGAGAGAGAGAGAGAGAGAGAGAGAGAGAGAGAGAGAGAGGAGAGAGAGAGCAGAGAGAGAGAGAGAGAGAGGAGAGAGAGAGAGAGAGAGAGAGAGAGAGAGAGAGATAGATCCCTTTATTGGCAGACTGGGAACAGGAAGAATTAGTCAAGGCCAAATGCATTTTCTCATAGGTCCATTTTGAAAAAAAACACACACACACACACACACTTTACACACATTAGGCCTATGGCGTTACACGGTAAGAATGACTCTGAAATTCTTACCGTGTAAAATTGCAGTATAGGTACAATGTTTTCCAATTATATTAATTTAAACAAATGTAATTGGACATGTTCGCGGAATTCCTTCCCTCTGAATAAGCTGGATTTAGGCAAGTTAACGCTCTAAACACAAGTTTGTTTAATCTGGATAAAATACACTAAAAATCATCAGCTTAGATACCAAGAGGATAACGCAGAAAGAGCGCAATTATAGAAGCGATAGCAAAATAACATTATGGATATCCCTCATTATTTTTTTGCCAATACTTGTATAAATGTTAAGTCATTCATTTGCATGGATGCATATAAGGCATCCATGCAACTTATCTATACGAGCTCCTTGACATAACTTATTGTTACCATTCTCCAAGTAGGTTGGAAACTAACACATTGCACAAACAGCATGTATGCAGTCATTGCTCATCACTGTTGGGTGCTGGGAGAGTGGTTGTCCTGATGTAATAAAAAAACACTGCTTATTCTTATCAACCGATGACACTTTTTGGACATTAATTACTACGAAGTCGTAATGACCCGTATATCCACATTTCCATAAGTCAGGGATGGGTGTCTCTGCACGTGCACACGTGCAGACATACACTCGCATACTGGCCTATATTTGTGTTTTTTTAATGGAGGCAATCTATCTTGACCTCACCCTAGCGCGAACGGAATCTATTTTAACGCACCTGGTGTGCCGTTGGCAAAGTTGACGAAAATGCCAACGCCTGGCCTGTGTACGTTATTGCAGGACGGACGCGGTCGACGGACGTCAATACATTGCGTCAGAGACCGGCCGGTGACGTCCGCCGCCGGCTATAAGCGACGACAATTCCGTCCCGGCCACTGGCGGCACGGCGCCGGCGCCACATGCCACCTAGTTAGAGCGAGACGCACCGGCCAATGTGAGCCGGCAGCAGCCGGAATCAGCCGGAATCAGCCGGAATCAGCCGATCAGCCAGCATCAGCCGGAATCAGCCGGAATCAGCCGGAATCAGCCGGTTGTTACCACCGTGGGCGCCGCCGCGCGTATTTACCTAACAATGCTGTCGCATACGTGGACTAGCTGGGAATAATATTTCATATATATATATATATATATAATATATATATATATATAATATATATATATATATATATATATATATTATTATTAATATATATATAGCTATACTAGTGGTGTTCAATCAGTTACACAAAATTTTGGTTACCGAAAAAAATTGTGTGACGCATTTGGTAATCGGTCCGGTCAGGCCTTATCAATTTTTGGACACTTTCGCGTCAGGCTGATCTGAAAAAAATCACTTTTTGTCACACTTTTTACGCATTCTTATTTCTATCGCGCCAATTTGACACACAATTTGTCGAAATACAAATCTTTAATATTTCTTCAACTTCTTCATTTCCATTTTATTTCTTCTCCCCCCTTATACGATGTAAATTTTTCGTCCTTTCCTCCTTCCTGTTCGTTGTCTTACTTGCGGTATCCACCATTTTGCTTTGCAAATGTATTTAGTTTTCCCTTCACAATATAATGTCTTTTTGGAACTGTACATCTGCGTTATATGAAATGTATTGATGCGAACAAAGCTATTTTGCCAGTGAGATATTTAAATAATGCTATACTATTTGAAATTCGTCAAATCTGGACATTTGTTGCGCCTCAACAAAAAAATCGCCGTTAATATTTGGACAACCGAAATGCCTGCTGTTCGGTATTGGATTGGTTTTGGTCAAGAAATTTCGGTAAAATGACATCACTAATATATACCTCATTATGTATTATATACATAGTGAGGGATATGCCCGCATACGCGTTAACCTTCATGAGCCTAGATGAGCGGCTGCGTAAAATAATTGTGATGAGTGAGCATACAATTACGTTTGGATAGTTACTGGCTACATACCAAGATTGTTCAGGTTGGAATAAATTATATCTCAGTGTCTGGCAAACAGACATCGTCCAAAAGCTTGAATTGCATCGGAAAATATATTCACGCCGAACGTATCAATGGAGACTTGAATCCAAATGTAGGTACGCTGCTGTATAGATAGCTGTTCTGGCTCGATAATTTAATGGAATGCGCTACCAGGTTATGATATGCATTATAATACTTATACCTCTAACAGTTAACCTGGCATTGCCGTGACAAAGTAGGCATGCGTGAATAGAGGGATAAAACATATTTGCTTATTTGAGGTTCAAAGTAGGCAGAGTTGAAAGTTTTTGTAGATAGCTTTCCATCAGTTTATCCCGGGTCTCAAGAGGATTTGCTTGGAAAAATAAACTAACTACAATGTTATTGGGTGCTCTTGCAAGGAGCTTCACACTGTTTCGTTCGTTCTATTATAGAACAAATATTAACGTAATATTTTCTTTGTAATATAATGCAAAATCACCCAGACATATTTTTATTATGAATGTTTGGACACAGTTGTTAGCAAATTACATCAAACTGTGCTTTTCTTGTGGTTTGATTTCATGGTTTGATTCAGCTATTGATTCGCTCACTATTTTATGGACCATCTCGCACCTGATTGTTTGCCATCCGCGTCGTGACGCGCTGCAACGCCTCGTTTCGCATCGAGAAGCGCGTCAGCCGTACGTCAGACCCGCCGTGACGGATCGGAACACCACGCAACGCATGAAAAACGCACCCACCCGTGTGGGTTAGAGCCTTTCACATAAACGTCAAAGTAGTGAAGACGGATGACAACAAACGATAACAGCACATGTTTAGACATGCAACATTCAGGTGCATGTCTTTCTTTCATCTCGAGGTTTTATCGGCACCAGAATATACGCACACGACACGTGTTTCTGTATATACTGCCATATTCTGGCGATGCTGAAGTATTTGAGACGATCGGTGAAAGGCGAATATACCTGAATATTCCTGGCTTCACAAAGTTGTACAGGCGGTTGGCACCAATCTGGTTGCAAAGAAGAACAAGAACGTTTTACTGCTTTGACCAAGAAAATATTAAATTGTTCCACTTATTGAAATTTTTGATTGTTCATGCCTTCCCAAGAAACATTTTGTGCAATGCTTAGGTTGCTTTTCACAGTAAAAATGTTAATCTGACAAGAAGAACATTTTGAGCGGTAGTAGCATCCATTAAGATAAATGCACTGCGTTCTAAAGGGCGACACTAGCCGTTTTTCACGATAGATTATTTTGCGCATAATGTTTCTAAAGATCTTTGAAAAAAAAAAAAAAAAAAAAATTTGTTTTAGTAGAAAGGTTTTTAGTAAACGCATATATTCAAGAAAAATAGTTTCACTGATTTAGGCAATATTATAATTATCTCAAGAGTTATGGAAAACATCTGGAAATTAGCTCTTACAAGATTATGAACAAATTGTTCGTTTCTAAAGAACATATCGCGATCTAGAGTCCGTTTCGGTTTCAGTTAAGCATAGCATATCGCCATATAGTTACTCAATCTAGCAGCTTCATGGATCACAGGTCTGCCTTAGAATTGCGCAATAATGCGCTAGAAAACGATTCGCTTGGAGCGAGGGCATTATGAGTCAAGGGGAGTTCGCTTTGTTTGAGCCGACATAGCGTGCCCGAGCAAACCGCATATGTTTACGAGATGTTCTGAAAAGTGTCAGTAGGTTGAATCTGCTATCCACAAGCTGACTATGGATAACTATACTTGCTAGTTACCACAAACCCCATTTTGTAAATTACTATATTCTTACCAACATATTACAAAATTCTGAGAGACAATTTCAAGACAAAAATCGTTAATGCAATAGTTGCGTAATTAAGGAAAGAATAAGCTAATACTAAAACTTTCATGCTCAAACATTTCAAAACATCTTAAGATGTTAAAACAATTCGCGCAAAAGTAAGTTCCATTGTTTTGAAACGGCTTACTGCTCTACCGATAATATCGTAAAAACATGCTAACACAAGTCTTAAGGACTAAATATTATTGTAATTGTCCTCTTATGCCTCACCAAAAGCAGCGCAAAAAAAAGGCTCTTAATAATATAAAAACGGGTTTGCGATTTCTACACAACCACTTATAATATGACAGCAAATGTGCGCCAAATTCAACGCAGTTCAGACATTTCCGTATTTGTAAACAACGCTGTACAGGGAGTACCTTAAAACAATGTAAAAATCCGATACTAAGAAACCTCGGTTGGAAAAAAACTTCATCAATAGTTCGAGCTTAAAATCCCTTTGTAAAAGTCCAAAAAATCCTTTGGGGCAAATATCTCCTTCATCGAGGCAATTTTTTCCCTCATGCCTATTATTGAGTTTAAATCAGGCATAATAAGACATGAAATGCTTTCTGACATTATAAACTTTAGTTATGAATGCTAAAGCAAAAATATCACTATTTGCCCATAGTTGCACAAGGCTTGCAATTAATTTGATTTGGTACGTAGTGGTGGCAGGACTGGCGGACTCGTTCAAGCCTCATTGGCTGGAAAAAAACTGAACTTTGAACGATGATATTGGCCACTTGGACGCGAATGAAAAAAATGACTTCATTTGGGCTTATTTCAAATCGGTTGGTCTTTAACATACAAATCCTTTCACTTTGAACGGACAGTGTCCTTAAGCCACAAGGATTCTGCAGGCGATATGACGGGTCTAGCTCAATAAGTGCGACGTGTTTGCGGCGTCTTTAGAGCAGCCCGAGTGATACGGCGTAGCTTTTTCTGGGCCGTGTATTCGGGGAAGTATTTATCACTCAGTCTGATATTAAGCTCAGCCTCAGGGTAAGAGCATACGGATTGCGGAGTACCCTACCAGGGCCTGAACGAAATGTTTGTGGATACGTGAGCTATTGTAAGGGAGTCCATCTCCGCGTCAGCTCCAATCGCACCAGGGACGCAGGAACTATGTTCAGGTTGGGGGGAGGGCAGGATTTCAACATACAAATAGTACTCACCGAGTGGCCGAATTGAGCGACTTTTAATGGACAGTAGAAGGATGGGAATTGTTTTCAGCTATCGAAATAACAGCAGCATTTCAGCATAACAGCGTTTGAGTACAAAAGCATGCAAACGAATTCAAACACTTGCCTTTCCTTTCCAGACTTGCTCATATTTCAGAGCTCATCATACGCTCATACATATCTCATATCATCTCATATCTAGAGGCCATTATCCCGCGCCCCACTGGGCCTCGGGATTTTCCGCGCCCTCCTGGGGGTTATTGAACACCCCCTTATAACTCGGCTCCTATGGAGTATGAAACGTAGACCTAAACCAAAACACCGTTCGAAACGTCGTTTAAAATCATTTTGAATATATTTCCGATTTTTCGATCAGGTCAAAATTCAGGCCTCCAGAGGTCATCAAAGGCTAAATTTGTCAGTTTTACAGTTTTGCATTTGTACAGTTTCAAGTTTTGTAGGACTTCGCCCCAGAAGCCCCATATATCTCGGGAGCTTAACTAGCTACGATACAAACAAAAAAAGCAATTGTTAGCCATTGAAATTTGAAATCGACAAGATATTCTCAAATTTGACCTCAGGTCAATAGTTTAGGCTCTAGAGGTCATACAACTCAAAAATCCCGTGTTTGGCATTTGTTTTCGCTAATAACTGTTAACGTAATGAAGATAACACAATACACCTTTTTTCAAATGCATTTGACCAATGGGAAAAACTGTTTTAAACACTCTGCATATAGAGGGCACCACTTTTTGCCGTTTAACTATAAACATTCACTATTCAACATAACTATTAGTCGGCATTCCATTACAACTCACCATTGAGCAAAACTTTCCATAATCTTCAAAACAGATCGGCATTGGGTGAACTGAATCGCAGTGACAGTATGCAAACGGACGAGCAGATATTTTGATCGCCCATCTATTTCCGTCAACGAACAAAACCTATATTCGTATAATAGCGAAGTGACGAAATTTTGCGACCATAATCAAAATCATGTTGAATTGTCAAAAAGTTTTGCAGAACGAGTAATCTAGTGACTAGTGTTCAAATAATTGTGTTCATCTGTTAAATTCCGGCGCCAGCAGCCGATCTGTTTTGATGAATGATGTTGTTGAAATTGCCGTTCAAACAGATATGCTGAATGGTAAAATCCGAGTGTAAAAAGGTGTACTGTTTACGACATCGTGTTTGTCTTTTCAAGGCGCTTTGAAATTTACATGTTGGCGCCATCGTGAGTGCTGCAAGCTACAAACACGCATTTACGTGCAAATTTACGTGATTATTTTAGTTTTGTGCAGTTTGGAACAATTCAAGTGTTTTTCGAACAAATAAAAGTATCAAAGTAGAAGAGGCAAAACAACTCCGGTGTTTAAAAACAGCTTTATCAAAACTTTTTTCCCATCACGAATACTTCCTTTTTTATCTAATTACTTGGAATTCTTTTATATATTTTTTTTCACAAAAAACAAGTTAAAGAAGACAAAAATCAATAAGTATGTTATATACCTACAAATTAGATTCAAGAGAATAGTTGTTTATACTTTTTTCGCAAATCAAGTAAATTAAATCTAGTAGGAATATACGTGTCCTAAAAGTTTGGGACCGCTGCTGGTGCCAACCGTTCGATCTGTAGAGACACCTAGACATCCCGTCCGGGCCGTCCCACCGTCCCATCCCGTCCCATCCCGTCCCATCCCGTCAACATTCCGTCCCATCCCGTCCCATCCCGTCCCATCCCGTCCCATCCCGTCCATCCCGTCCCATCCCGTCCCATCCCGTCCCAATCCCGTCCCATCCCGTCCCATCCCGTCCCATCCCGTCCCATCCGTCCCATCCCGTCCCATCCCGTCCCATCCCGTCCCATCCCGTCCCATCCCGTCCCATCCCGTCCCATCCCGTCCCATCCCGTTCCCATCCCGTCCCATCCCGGTTCCATCCCGCCCCATCCGTCCCATCCCGTCCCATCCCGTCCCCATCCCGTCCCATCCCGTCCCATCCCGTCCCATCCCGTCCCATCCCGTCCCATCCCGTCCCATCCCGTCCCATCCCGTCCGGACAGACAGACGGAGAAACAGGCCGGGCTGGCCAGTACTTTTCTGAGTGATCCCCCAGTGGAAATCTTCGAATCTCAGAAAAGCTACGCTATTCTTCATTCTACGATTTTCAATTTATATGACGTCAGATTGGGTGCCCTGCACTTCATGGCGTGTTACCGGCCGGGAATTTCACTCTTACAGATTTAGAACCGACATAATTAGGGCGAAAAACACAAATCATCATCGCCATTGCAGTCTTAACTGTAATCACGAAGTGTAAAACTCTGTATTGCTGGCGTCATAAAAGCTTCCGTATGAATTTATATCGTATATAATTGATGTGTTGACGCCTACGGTGCTGGTCATATCCTGGGGCGGTAGGACTCATTTGGAAGTTGGGGGGCAAAAGGCACATTTTGACAGCGATTCTTCCATGCAACGTCCATAGGCGTAATGTTAAAATCAGAAAATGTTGGGGGCAGTTGCCCCCCTGCCCCCCGGCTCCAACGCCTATGGTCATATCCTAACCAAATCTTCTGAGTTTTCACCAATTAAGTTAAGCTTAGTCCGCCCCTGTAGCTCAGTAGGGAGAGCGCTGGGCTTCTGACCTATCCCGGTAGTGGCAGCCCGGGTCGAAGTCGCTTCGGCGCTCGCTATTGCTTATCCTGACTGGGGTGGCCTGCGGGCCGGTGGCAGCGGTCGCACTGGAGGTCAGGTGACGTCAGTGAGCGGGGCGGATCGTGGCCAGTATGTCGGGCACCGTTAAAACTTTCGTCTAAATTCTGCCGACAACATGAATGGTACGATCGGGTGGTAGGCGCTGGGGTTCAGGACCTACGCAACAAAGCTCTGCTTAGCGTGGGTCCTGACTTCGGAAGTCCATCCATACAAAACATTCGGACTAAATTTATAAAAAAAATCCTTTAAATGGTTTAACAGCCTTAAATTCGAGTAGAAAGTAGTTATAACTAGATACTTACCAATAAATTTCAAGTATCTGATAAATTTACAAGTACTTTCGACCTTACACATTTATGTTATTTTTTCAATGTTTTGTTTTTTTAATGAGAAAACTGCAAACATAAGATATAGATCCTCAGAGAAGTTGGGGGGCGACGCCCCTCCTTAAAAAGTTGAAGGGGCGGCTGCCCCCCGTGGCCCCGGTTCCTGCGTCCTTGCATCGCACCATGTGTTTTCGGTGCCAATGACTGTACCATACGCCGGGCTTATGCCTGAATCACTCAGCCTGACGAATATACCAGCCAACCGACACGAAGACGGACGCCTTCGCCGCCGTCGTCCTGTCGGGAAACTCGCCAAAGCAGCTCAATAACTAGGTAGCGCGGGTTTGCCGCTTCAACACAGGGGCAATGGGTGCATGGTTTGGTAACTAATTACAATTAGTCTCCTAAGCCAGACATATTTTGCCATAGTATGGTACAACA
>VOPJ01002950.1:0-115709 GCA_014673585.1 Semibalanus balanoides | reverse complement strand
TGGAATAGTCACACTATATAGCGCCTTCCGCCGTAACTTAAATGTAGGGCCACGGTGAAAGTGATACTCTTCCAACTGATGGCCATTGATTGTTTATAGTGCGAGGAAAAGTGAAACATTTGTACGGAAAATAATTTTGGAATGTTCCAAATAACGCATGTTGTTTTTATAGCTGTAGTCGAAACGATCGATCAACTCGGATATATTTAGATGTTATTATATGTTATCGCGATTAATGTTGTTCATTTATTACTACTATAGTGTCCCAGCTGTCATGCCTGATGATGGTAAAGTATTCATCGAAACACGTTGCAACCATAAATGGCTGTCTAGCTGAACTTATATACCAATTACAGAGAACGAAAAGGAAGATAATAAGGAGAAAAGAAAGACTTCAAAGAAACTGGGTAAGGCAAAACATGCAGTCACTTATAATAAAATATATATATATATATATATATATATATATATATATAAATTTGTCAACTATTATTTGAATGTTATTTCCTAAAAGAATATCTAGGCATTTTTCAAGCAGTTCTTAACCCGGGCCCCGCCAGCGCTCGGCGCCAACCTGGCCGTGCCAGGATAGGCAACTTTCGCCCCCCCCCACACACACACACACAATTGGCTCCAATGGTGATAAGGCAGAATCTACAAATGCCTTTATATAGCTCTTCTAAATTCAAGTCGAAATCGTCACATTGCTTGCTCAATCACTGTGGCTGCGGTTCAACCACATACTTTTTTGAAGGTGGTGGCACTTGACGTGACCTGGTGAATTCACCTGAGATGACCCTAACAAAAAATATACATTATGAGGTTCCCAGTTCATGCCGAAACAGCTGAACCAGCAACGGTGGTGCTGCAAGCCGGCAGTTCTCGAAAAATAGGTGGCGTCCCAACCCAGCCTCCCTTCAAAAATCTCACCCTCGGCTCGGCACGGCACGACACGACGGGTGACTCTCACATATTACGGTTAGACGTTAATAGCTAAAGAAATCGTCATTAGTTTGAACATGTTCTTTACAAACTTTTGAATGATGCTTATACCAGTGGATCGGGTGCATCCATGGGTGCCCACTCAATTCTTCTGATCGGGCTGCCGGCTGGGCATGCATTTTTCGACTTTTCATTGGTACTGGATGGGCATAGGTATGACAATTTTTTATTCATGTCGTAAGCAATTATTTTTTTACTTGACAACCAGATGTTTAACCAGGTAAATATGTTAATAAATGATACAGGACACTTAACCCGCGCGGCGTAGGGGGGTAAATATTACCCTCCCCTCCCGTATTTCCGCAATAACTTGAAAACCGTAACAGATAACGACGTCACAGTTTCAGTACCTTATTCAGCATCAATTTAACGTCTACCCAAAAAAAATCATCGAAAAAGGTTGAGAACTTTGGGAGAAAATGACGTTTTGATGACGTCATGTCATGCCAATTTTTGGTTGAATAACGATAAATGTTTGATGCATCGTAGAAAACATAGCTTTTACGCAAATCGCAACGCAAAACTGTAGAAGAAAGGAAATTTCATTCTCTACAAGATGGCAATTTCGGATTTCCAAACTGTTTGGTTTTTGACCCCCCAAAATCCAAAAAACTGTTTTTTTATAAATTTTCCCCCAAAATTGAAATTTTTTAAGGTATCTAAAAAACGGAATATATATATATGAGAAACAAGTGTAATGAATACCCAGACCGAATTTTAACGTAATAGCTTCGTTTTTCAGGACTGATGCTCTGCAAGCAAAGTAGGTAAGGACGTCATTTTTCAAAATACGTTTTTGGATTTTTTACCTGATACAGATATATAAATGTCATTTTTGTGTTTATGAGACAAAACTAACCCAGAAACATGCATTGTTGATTCATATAGTCAGTTTTCAGTTTTGACCTTAGATGACCTGATCTTGACCTTTGACAGGGTCAAGTTGTAAAAANTTTAAAACAGTTCTTAACCCGGACCGTGCCGGTACTCGGCGCCAGCCTGGTCGTGCCAGGAGGGCACGACCAGGCTGGCGCCGAGTACCGGCATGCCCCCTCACACAAAACTTGTCTCCAATGGGGATTGGGCATAATCCACAAATGCCGTTACATAGCTCGTATAAATACATATAGAAATTGCCACCTCGCTCAGTCAAACATTGTGGTTGTGATTCGACCACAAACTTCTTCGGAGGTGGTGGCACTTGACGTGATCTGGTGAAATCACCTGAGATGACCCTAATACAAAATAGACATAATAAGGTGCGCAATTCATGCCGAAACAGCTGTGCCATAAACGGTGATGCTGCAAGCCGCCAATGCTCGAAAAATATGGGGCGCCCCAACCCAGCCTCACTTCAAACGTCCCACCCACGGCTTGGCACGGCACGACGCGACGGTTGACTTGTTTGTAAAAGCAAATAAAGTCAGAAGAAATTGGGCATTTTTTCAAACCAACGTTTTTGGACGTAATGTCCCTTACATAATCAAACAAAAATAACAGGTAATCATTTTGTGATTCGTTTCATTTTTGACTAAAAAAACTATTTCTTCAAATAAAGTAGCCGGTGCAATTAGTAAATCCTCATAAACTATCGTATTAACCAGCGCAGATCCAACCCATGCAATAGGAATCCATTGCAATGGAAAGCGGTATCTCTTGGAATTAAAAACGAAGCACCAAAACTAGGAACAGTTGTCAGCCGAGTCGGACCAGAGGTCCAGTGACGTCATGCTAATATTTAGCGATTAGGGTGTCAAAACCCCCGGATGGTTCTATCCACTGGCGGATCCAGGGGGGCATCAGGGGCAAATGCCCCCTACCGCCTGAAATCGGCGCAAATTTACACATTTCCTGATGTAGAAGGACATATACGCAATTTTCACTAAGACAAGTTTATTTTAAAATGTGCATAAGGAGCGAAATCATTTTTTTTTTTTTTGACTAACTTTTGCGGGGTGATAACGCCACAAGCTCCCATGGCGCCACAAGCTAGATCCTAGATTCGCCAATGATTCTACCTCTCTTATACGGCCTTTGCACCTGGTATGCTCAGCCTCTTAGAAGCTGTCTCTGCACAGCTGCGTATGGAAAGGAAAGGTCAAAACGGTTTTGACACGGCCATAACTCGCACAGGTGGAAACGTAAACACTAAACATATAGCTGAAGTGTTTGGAATTGGCACGGTGAAGACCTTTGTACCTACGTTTGGCCCTCTGCAATATATATGGTCGTTAACGTTCACTTGTTAAGTGCGCCCACTTGTTTTAATTTCATCAAGTGACTCTGAAACAACGAAGCGGGATGCCCACGCAAGAATAAAGTTACTCATTACTCTGTTTATTGAAGCTTAAGACCGCGACAACTCTATAATTAAATGACTGAGAGTGATAGTAAAGCTGCATGGGGAATGAGGATATCGAGTTTATGTCATCAATCAGCTCACCTGGCATGACATAAATGCACTACTCTGCGTTGGACGCCGCTCAGGTCAGAGCGGCAGCCTCAGCTGTATCGCCGCTGATGTGAGCCGCACCGCAGCTGTGTCGCAGCTGATGTCAGCCGCACCGCTGCTGTGTCTCAGCTGATGTCTCAGCTGATGTCAGCCGTACCGCAGCTGTGTCGCAGCTGATGTGAGCCGCACCGCTGCTGTGTCGCAGCTGATGTGTCGCGCCGCACAAGGTCGCTAGGTGTCAGTGAAGCCCCGCTGCAGCGCCGCCGTCCGGCTTCCTGGCGAGCTTCCTCAGCGGCCAGTCGCCTGCCGAGTGGCGGCCTGAGCTCGACGGGGCCCAGCAGCGTGCAGTCGCGACACCCGTCCGACACCCGGACGTCGGGCACCCGTCGCGAACCCCGGAGTCGGCACCGTCGACCCAGGGAGTCCGGCCCACATCGTCCGACACCGATGTCGGCCACAACGCATCGCTCGTACCGTACCGTCGCACCGGAGTCGGCACCCGTCCGACCCCGGAGTCCGGCCACCCGTCCGACCCCGGAGTCCGGCCACCCGTCCGACCCCGGAGTCCGACCACCAGTCCGACCCCGGAGTCCGGCCACCCGTCCGACCCCGGAGTCCGGCCACCCGTCCGAGCCCGGAGTCCGGCCACCCGTCCGACCCCGGAGTCCAGCCGCTCCCTGGCAGAGTGTCGACCAACTACAGCTGAGTCACAGGTCAGTCGAATGACCTCGGAGTCACAGGTCAGGAATCAACATTCTTCGGGGACCGTGGACTGCCGTCGACTGAGTCACAGGTCAGTCGATTGACTCGGAGTCTTAGGTCAGTAATCAACATTCTTCCGGGGACCGTGGACTAGCGTCGACTGAGTCACAGGTCAGTCCATTGACTCGGAGTCTCAGGTCAGTAATCAACATTCTTCCGGGGACCGTGGACTAGCGTCGACTGAGTTCACAGGTCAGTCGATTGACTCGAGTTCTCGGTTAGTAATCACCATTCTTTCGGGACCGTGGACTGGCCGTCGAATGGTACAGGTCAAGTCGATTGACTCGGAGTCTCAGGTCAGTATCAACCATTCTCCGGGACCGTGGACTAGGCGTCGAACTGAGTCAGGTCAGTCGATTGACTTCGGAGTCTCAGGTCAGTAATCAACATTCTCCGGGGACCGTGGACTAGCGCGCTGAGTCCAGTCAGTCGATTACTCGGGTCTCAGGTAGTAATCAACATTCTTGCCGGGACCGTGGACTAAGCGTCGACTGAGTCAAGGTTCAGTCGATTGACTCGGGTCTCAGGTCAGTAATCAACATTCTTCGGAGACCGTGGACTGGCCGTCGATGAGTCACAGGTCAGGTCGATGACTCGAGTCTCAGGTCAGTAATCAACATTCTTCCGGGGACCGTGGACTAGCGTCGACTGAGTCACAGGTCAGCCGATTGACTCGGAGTCTTACGTCAGTAATCAACATTCTTCCGGGGACCGTGGACTAGCGTCGACTGAGTCACAGGTCAGCCGATTGACTCGGAGTGTTAGGTCAGTAATCAACATTCTTCCGGGGACCGTGGATTGCCGTCGACTGAGTCACAGGTCAGCCAGCTTTACCATCAATCATTCATGAACTGGAGAAATAACCAATTTGCAACCTCTACGTCGGGATATGTAAACACTAACTTTCTTGTTGTCGGATTGTAAATCTCACAATGAACGGAGACTACAGTCAATCGCTGTCCAGCAGAGCGTGCCGTCATGGGTGACCCGTCTCCCGCTGTCCAGCAGAGCGTGCCGCCATGGGTGACCCGTCTCCCGCTGTCCAGCAGAGCGTGCCGCCATGGGTGACCCGTCCCCGCGTCCAGCAGAAGCGTGCCGCCATGGGTTGACCCGTTTCCCCCGCTGTCCAGCAGAGCGTGGCCGCCATGGGAGACCCGTCCCCCGCGGTCCAGCAGAGCGTGCCGCCATGGGGTGACCCGTCTCCCGCTGTCCAGCAGAGCGTGCCGCCATGGGGACCCGTCTCCCGCTGTCCAGCAGAGCGTGCACCCGCCATGAGTGGCCCGTCTCCCCGTCCAAAGCAAAGAGGGCGTGGGCCGCCATGGAGGAAACCCGTTCCTCCCGGCTGTCCAGCCGAGGAGCGGCCCCGCCGGCCATGGGTGGAAACCCGGTGTCTTCCCGTGGTCCAGCAGAGCGTGCCGCCATGGGTGACCCGTCTCCCGCTGTCCAGCAGAGCGTGCCGCCATGGGAGACCCGGAGTTGGGAGAGGAGACGGCCGAGATAGATCGTTCTCAGACACCCGAGGATGGCCTGGATCCCGCCATCGACACCGAGCTCAACCCGAACGAGAAGCGCTTTCTGTTGTACGCCGAGCGCGGTGACGTGGCCTCCGTCAAGGCGTGAGTACTGAGCAGAGGCGCAACCGAGAGGGGGGGGACACATACCCCCTTACGAAATGCGGGCCTCTCTAAGCCGGCCCGTGTGGTTTCGTTGTATTTGGTAAAATACAAATACGGATATGCTTTTTTACAAATGAAAGTCAAAGGTTTACATTTGATATTACCATCCGAAGTGCCTAGAGGCACACATGAAGGGGGGGGGGGCACACGGGCCCGTGCAGGCACGTAGCCAGGATTTCGCCCAGGGGGTAGGCGCCTAGAAAGGGCCCCTTCCCGAGCCCCTATGAGGCGGGCTGGTGGGACCCCTATCAGGTTATATTTTGTAATACAAAATCGTGAGTTTTTTACAAATCAAAAGATAAAGTTTTTCATTTTTATTTTCATCCGAAGGGGTCCACCGCGAAAACATAGAAAGCAAAGTTGGTGCGATAATGTGTAACGGAATTTCTGAATTGTATGTTACATTATGCGGCGGCCAAGGCCGTGTATGCTGTGGCGGCTCAATTCAATGCGGGCAAGGCCATATAAGGGATTTTGCGTGCGTGTGCAATGTTCATTTATTGTCAAGGCCGTATCACAATAATACGAATGATTGAGTATGTTCAATAGGTATGAGCGACGGCACTGAAATGTTGCTTGTGTGGATCAAACGTAAACGTTTTTAAGTGAGTATTTCAATTGGTTGGCCTAGCAACACATTCCTTTCCAAATCGAATACTATTACAGACTGATGAGTTAACGAGTTCCATTCCAAATCAAATATCATGTCCTGGCAGCGGCCTTAGCATGTTCATTGTTCATGCTTACATATTCTAAAGGGAACCGGCGCAAACGAGCGCAAGTTTGTTTACCTAATTCGATTCACCATAAACTAGGGAGGCTTGACACCTTTGTGACGTACATCTGGAAATGACGTCATGTTGTATAATATTGTTTTTCATCAATATTTCCAGTTACCGGGCTTCATGACAAATTAATAGCAAAATCGTTACATGCGTACTCTGTTTAAGTGTTTAGTCATTTTGTAGCATCCGCTCGAATCTACCAAAGTGGACACCTCCCTTTAAAGGAAACTAGTCACTTTCAATAATGCATTTTTAGCGCTGAGATAGCAGTTTTGGAGGTCGTGTCGAGAAATAAGTGGTGCCTCTGAGCCGTGCTTCTGTGCTGTAGCTGCTCTGGTGTTGGGCGTCTTGTGATGATTATGAACGCTGGACACTGGACGCAGCTCGTGACTTTCTGTGGATTATGCGCCCTCAGTGGCTATATAAAGGGGATTCGTGATTTTTTTTTCGGTCGCTGGATTGTAGCTTCTAGAGCGTACGTTCCCCTATTCTGCTGGGGCAGGGGCTCTTGGCTGCAATATGGCATGCAACAATGAATAATACACAATGGATCTAAAACAATCATACTCTGGTTAAAAGGACTCTGCTGCTGAATATATTGGATGTTTTGTCCTGTCATTCAGTGATGTGTCAACAAACGTAGCGCTGTGTCGAGAAGCTGGATATGTAAGTAATAGCCGTTTTCACGATTAATTATGTTGCGCGAAATGTTGTAAAACATTTTAAAATGTTTTAAAATGTTTAAGTAGTAGCCGTGTTCACGATAGACTGATTTGCGATATTTTTTTTCACCCTCGCCCTAGGTCCCGTAGGGCGAGGGTCAAAGCATATTTTCGCAAATTAGTACATCGTGAACACGGCTATTACACAAACATTTTAAAACATTTCGCGCAAAATAATCCATCGTGAAAACGGCTAATGTGATAAAAACAGCGTTACTGGACCAGCGAGCGAACCCTTCGCTGACGCCATTGACAATATTGTCCTAGTTGTGTAAGCAATGATGATATAATCATTACATTTGTGCTTAATAATTTGGTGAATAATTATTTTAACCAAGTACATTCTATACAGCTCACTTCTATTTTTCCTTCGAAGAACACAATGTTGTGTGCCAAGCAGTAGCACTACATCCTCCTGTGACCAAAGCAGTAAGCACTAACTGGAGCTCTTACCTAGTTCCGAAGGATAGGGCCAGGGACCATTTTTTCAGAAGCCTGCAGAGTGCTGAGAGATTTGAACCACGGTCCACGACATAGCAATGCATATGTCTTTCCGCTACTGTGCCGGATTTCTGCACACACTATCATAACAACATGACCATTTTATAATTTTGCGCCACTTTTCTAATATATACTGAAAATGCGTATCTATGTCGTCAAAATATATTGCTTACGAAAACAAGTTGTGGTGGTATATATGGCTAATTTAGCAGGATATTTTAAGCAAAAAATAAACGAAAATGGGGCGGACATGGCCTTCCTCTAGGACTTCCTATAGTGTCTAACCCGGCGACGGCTAGAGGATATGAAGGTGTGCTGTCATTCAAATGGTCAGTTTTCACGAACTTTGAACTTCGAAAAAATGTTTAAACCCTGGCCCTACGGGACCGTATAAGGGCGAGGGTTAAAACATCTGTCGCAAATTAGTCCATCATGAAGACGGCTACTACTAAAACCTTTTTTATATTATTTAAAAAATGCGCAAAATGAGCCATCGTGAAAACGGCTACTATGACATTTTACCTCACCAACGTTTTGCACTTATGGAAAAGCTCCACCCATGCCCGACACCAGTATCCGAAACTCGACATGATGTTGAGCGTCTCGAGCAAAGTGAGGGACGCTAAGTATCATGAAGGCCGGTGAATGATGAATGTGAATGAATGATAACGGTGAATGATCTTTCTAAACCTATTCGACTCGATCAATGTCACGTTAATTGTATTACCTATTGCCAGTTTAATTTACCGCACGGAGAGGAGTTGTTCGGCTATGCATAATTTCACAAAACGTGGTTAATTGATGCCCGCACACCTGTTTAATACCAAAAACGGCGGCACGCGCCACCGTTTTTCTAATATCTTCGAGATAAAAAATACGGGCGTCTAAACGCCTCCCCCGGCACGACACAGGTTAACCCTCGCCAATGTGGGGCAAGATCACTGGCCACTGCGTGACCCTGTAGGGGTACGATCCCCTGGCGTTTCGCCTCTAATTGTTTGTTTATATTGGGGGGGGGGCGCCGACAATTAAGGTCAATTGACCATTTGCGCCCAATTGAGCCCCTCGCCCCTAATTGAGTTAGAGCCTCGATTCGAAAGCTTTGGTTCTGTTTGCTTGTGACGAGAGGAAGACATTGACGCCCAATTGTAAGGTCCTGGGTCGTTAGGTGACCTCTGAGGTCATGCCAATAACCCGGATGTCATCAAGTCGTAAATGTGTAAAAAGTTAACACTAGTCGAGCTAACATCGTGAATGAACATCTTATTATGCTTATTGGGTGCACAATTTGACAACATCGTCACAAAATGTCCTGGCAACTGTCATTTTTTTACCTGAGCTTAGTGACATTGCTTGACCTGTGGAAGCGACCACTGGGGTAAACCCCTGGGGTCAACCCCAGTGGAACATATGATTATGTAAAATGGATCCCATGTTTTAAATCAGCGTCACATAATTGCCAGAGGTACTGCCAAAAGCCCCCAAAAAGTAATGAGGTCATCGGAGGTCAGTGACCCGGGTTGACCTTTGAAAAGGTCAATAGAGGTCACAATATTTGTTAAAACCGCAACTGTCACCTGGAAACACCTGTGCATATACGTCTGAACAACAAACACTCAGAAACTGCACAAGTTACGAGGATCGATACTATGGGACGTCATTTGCGCCTGACATGACCTTGAGAAACAGGTTAAAGGTCACGGGTCATGGGGAGTAGAAGTTGGAAATTTTCAGAGTATGTATCAATTTGTTAAAAAACAAGGCACTACAAATTTTATCACAATCAGTTGATCAACCACTCTACAGTGGCTGGCGGGGATTAAGAAGATGCTATTTTCCCGCGCCGGGCCGGGGGGCGTTTAGACGCCCCCCTCAGGTTTTTCCGGAATATCGGAAAAACGGCGGCGCGTAGCGCCGCCAAATTTTCAATACCTGTTCATGCATCTGTTTCCCAGCCTTCTCTATTTGTATGACTTCAGGTCATGTCAGGTCAGGTCACCAGGCCGGGTCATGTGACCCTGCCTCCAAAAAAAGTGTGGCGGCCCTACCAAAGCCAGGTTTTTTTGTTGATTTGGTTTCGTACTTTTCAGGGACTTGCATGAGTGCATCCACCATAGTTTGTTACTCGGATTTTTCAATATCTGTGAACTAAGGTCAGGGTCATTTTCCTTGAACTCTCCATTATAAGTCAGATGGGGAAATATTAAAATGTTCCATTCCTTAGGATACCGCATGATATTAGCCCAATTCTTCTGTATTTCATGTTAATATTATCGGCCATTCTGAAGACGAGGTGTAGGTTCTCTCTTCTGGTATCCCTACGCCGCAAGTCTCTCTGTGAGGTCAGCCTAGGTCACCAACACTTTTTTGTCAATATAACTCTCATACAATTGAGATAGGCGAAATGAAAACGAGCACCAGTGGGCCTTATCTCGCAAGACGCTTCTTCCCAATGTACAACATGATTTATGGGGTCATACTCTATAGTATCAATGGTCAAAGTTTTCATAATACAGTTTGACCTAACCTGGTAACCATATACACGATTCGAAGCGCCTTGACGAGACAAACACGATGGTGTCATAATCTTTTTCCTATCGCACTTATGTAAACAGTTATTCGTGAAAACATTTTTGGCAAAAAATAACCTTTTTGATTTTCGATGACCTCTGGAGCCAAAACTATCGACCTGAGATGAAATTTGAGGGCCTATATGCTATTGCAAATTTAAATAGCTATCATAGTTTCCGATATAAATGGGGTATCTGGAGCTAAGTCCTAAATCTGGAAAATTTGACCTTTGATGACCTCTGGTGACCCTAATATCTACCTGAGAGAAAATCTTCACTTGAGTAGTTCGGAAATCGCTTTTGGACGGAGCTCTCGAAATGTTTGTTTATATGTCTAGTTCCATTAGGAGACCGAGTTAGAAGGGGGGGTGGCCGCCAGATCGTCGAAACGCCCCCCCCCCCGGCCGAGGAAGGTGGCGCCGAGCACCGGCCCGGCGCGGGTTATTGCTAATGCATCGATGTCATTGTTCTTTGTCAATTTCCAGGGACCTGGAGAGGACCAAGACGAATCACCTGATCAACATCAACTGCACAGATCCTCTCGGTCGAACAGCGTTAGTCATCGCCATCGACAATGAAAACATGGTCAGTCGGCTGACAGGAACAGTCAAACTGATAACTGTTTGCCTTTGAATAAGCTGGACTGTCTTTGAAGCGATGCACCACGAAGTCAATTTAACTCGCGCTCCATTGGGCCTCTGCATTTCCCTCGCCCTACTGGGGGGTGTTTGAACACCCCCCTTTAACTCGGCTCCTATGTAACGTAGACCAAAACAAAAAGCACTGTTCGAACCGTCATCACAAATAATTTCGAAACTGATTGATATTTTTTCGCTGTAGTCAAAATTCAGGTCACCAGAGGTCATAAAATGTCAAATTTTATAATGTTAGGACATCGCTCCAGAAACCCCCAAATATCTTGGGAACTATGCTATCTAGAAACAAACCAAAAATAAATTGCTAGCCATTGAAATTTGCCATCGCACTAGTTATCCTCAAATTTGACCTCAGGTCGATAGTTTAGGCTCTAGAGGTCATTCAAGTAAAAAAATGCTGATTTTTGGCAAAAAATATGTTAGGGAATAACTTTTTACTTATTAAAGATAACGCGACACTGCTTACGCTATAGTGTTTGTGTCGTCAAGGAACTTCTAAAGTTTTTGATTTTTATCATGTAAGGTCAACTAAAAAAAAAAATGACCTCGGGTCAAGGTCAAGTGGTGACCAAAGTAAATCATGTTGCATATTAAGAGACGCGTCTCGACGAGACAAACACATTGGTGAAAGCTGCACTTCTCTATCTGCATTATGTCCAGAGTTATTGACGAAAATGTGTTGGTGACCTCGGATGACCTCAGATGACCCCGTATAGGTCACTGAATAAAACCTGCACTTTTTCTCACATAATATCCTATGGTAACATTATCCAGAAGGAAATGAACTGATATCCTCGAAAAAGAAAGCATTTAAATATTTATACATTGACTTATAATGAGAGGTCACAAAATTGACCCAACCTCAGTTCATCGATATCAAAAATCCGAGATCAAAATTTTGTAGATACTGATGACTTAATGTAATCCCAAGAGTTTGATATATATTCCTTTGAAACTGTGGCCATGGCACGATCACAAACTTTTTGGGAGGTGACCCACTTTACCTGACCTGGTGACCTGACCTAATCCAACTCGAAACTTGAATTTTCGCAAAATGCGCGAAAAGGATTAATGATAAGTTATGCTAAGTTTGGCGTCGCTACGCACTGCCGTTTTTTTCGTTATCTTGAAAAAATAAAACAGGAAGAGGTGTTCAAACACCCCCCAGTGGGGTGCGGGTTAAAACATTATGACGGTGATTTGAATTTAATAGCGCTGCTACTGCTGCGCCTCTATAAAGTCCATGTGCGTACAGGACACTTATAAATTAATATTGAGAGGTGAAGCACTCGATCTTGGCGCGCTCTGTTTTCATTCAGCTATTTATTTCATTGCATTTTTGCAACTCTCAACGGGCAGTTGGCCCAATTAATGACAAATAGGCGTTTTTTATATTTGTTTCGTCATCGTATGCACCATTTTTGGTCTGTGGATTGATCGGGAGCCCATTGCATTCCCCAACTTGTCGCTCTTCAGTTGAGTAAAGTTACAGCTGTGCGTGATTGCTCACGAACAGTCTGTTGTGTAACTAACATTACAAATTATCATCATTCTTCACCGTAAATGTAACATGGCTAGTGTCCGGGAAACGATATGTTTGTTGTTGAAGGCTATACTATTGTTGTAGCCAAACTATTTTGTTCAAAACATGTTGA
Source organism: Semibalanus balanoides (assembly GCA_014673585.1). NCBI lineage: Eukaryota > Metazoa > Arthropoda > Thecostraca > Balanomorpha > Balanidae > Semibalanus > Semibalanus balanoides. The sequence continues at coordinate 102,928 of VOPJ01002950.1, read as the reverse complement.
AAGAAATGAAGACAAGTTTAACCTTATGCTCATATTATGTATAAATATTTAAATGAAATAGAGGACTTTATTTAATTTAAATATGAACAAAATATGTATTGTAATTAGGTACATAATTTGAGCGTAAGGTTGAACTTTCTCTACTTCTTTTTTACTAATTATGCTCAAGTTAACGTTTGATATCATTAGACATATTTAAGTGAACTGTACGAAGCAATCTTACCGTCAGAAGTAGCTGTGGAAAATATCGCTTCACTTAGCCATGTTCTAACCGAGATCGGCTTCTTTTCACAGGAGATGATCGAGTGCTTACTGAACGCCGGAGCTGAGCCTCGGGTAAGGTCTCACTGGCAACTGGATTGCAACAATTGCAAACGTTTACAGCGCTATGGGGTGTTTCTGACTGCACGTTATATTTTGTGTTTTATTGCATCTTTAAAAGAGAGAGTGCCTACTCTTTTGGAATGTCAAATATAATTTTATTGCGGTAAGAAGCTATTGGTTTGGTCATTGGTTACGATACAATTCTCGTCTAGAGCCCCTTTAGTTGAATTTTTACTTATATTCTGTTTTGCATTTGTTTAAACACATGAACGATCGCCACTATAAACAGAGTAACGAAGATGTTACCTACAATGGCGCACCAAAGACAATAAACAACCCTATACGAACAATGTAAAAAAGTTATCGAGGCTCTGTTCGGCAGCTGCTATCAGCGCGCACAAGTTGTTTTCTATTGGCCAGCGCTAACAATATATGCTAGCGTTGTAATTAAAGGACAATGATTCTAGTAGCAAAAGCTCTCTGGCGAATATATCTAATTTGTGCTGCCAGCATTATTTTGGCGAATTTGGAATATTTCAGCAACTAGAGTGAATCTGGAGAAATGAAGTATATGGCTAAATTTAGAAAAAAATATATTCTATAGACCAGTGTCAACAACTCTACTTGACCAATGTGAGTAGGCACGCTCCCTTTTCATGAACAGTCACTATGACCAATATTAATCTCTAATGCTCAGATACGCAACTACACTTCTTTAACTTCAAATTCAAATAATTCAAGCTCAAATGAAAATAAGTCGAGTTCAATTTAAAAAAGTCAAGTTCAAATTAAGACAAGTCAAGTACAAATAAAACAAATCAAGTTAAAACGAAAAAAAAATGAAAATAAGTAAAATTAAAATTAAAACGTCGACAAAGTATGGTGCCAGTTACAATAACATAAATGCTGATGCGCTTTGCATTTGCTTTTTCGACTCCATTGGTGTTGATTGGAAATGCTAAGGGCAGCCAGGGCAACATGAGACACTTTGGGATGATTTGGGAACAAGTCATGTAACAGCGAAATGACTGGGAGTCTGAGGCGTTACTCGAAACGACCTCTGTTCTGTCTCCGCCTCTCCGGGAAGTAGGTATATGTATCTTGTATTTGTTGCGTATATGAGTATTATCTGATTGTTCAGGGATGTCGACAATACAGTTACAGCTACAGATATTGATGTCGACAATACAGTTTGCTTGCATTGACCTACGCTCGAGTTAGTGAAAATAAGACCGTTTGTAAACCGAACAGTCAAGTCAATATGAAGGTGTTCAATGTTCATGAAGGAAGGTATTCTTAGGGGGGCTCACTCCGGCACCTTTCATGCATTACCAACGAGGGTCCAGCAATATGCCAGTCATGTCACACTCAAATACTCAAAAATACATTTACTTCCCGGATACAAAGCAGAGGTCGTTACGTGTATCGCTTCATGCTTCCAGCCATTTGGCTGCCACATTACTCGCTTTTAAGTCATTCCATAAGTGTCTCATATCCCGCGCACTACAGGGGGTTTCGCGCCGAACACGAACTGCAGGGGGGGGTTGATTTCCGCCCCCCCCCGTGAGATCTCCAAAACTAGCAACGTAGCGACAGGCGGGGAAAACGCATTAGATAGCTCTAGGCAAGCTTTCTATCGATAAGTATTCAGTTCTTTTCTGGGATAGGTCACAATTGAGGTCACCAGTGGTCACAAGGTATGTTCTTCTCACAGAAGATTTTCCGGGTGCCGGCCGTTTTGGACTGCTCTTTTAAGGACTCTTTCCGAACACCCCAATTATTCGGAAATACTATGATAGCTTAGGGAGGCACAACAATTAGAGAGACAATGGATAGCTATTGAAATTGCAATCGCACCCAGGTCCTCAAATTGAGCTCAGATCAATAGTTTAGGCTCCAGAGGTCCTGAAAGGTCAAAAATACTGTTTTTAGCAAACAGTTTTTCGTGAATAGCATGTCACCTAAGAAAGATAGGGACAACATTTTGACGCCATCGTGTTGTCTCATTGATGCGCTTTGAAACATATACGGTGACCTGGTAAGGTCAACTTCAAAATTTAACCTCAGGTCAAGGTCATTTGGTGACCCAGGTAGGTCATGTGATATGGGGCGACGCGGGCCAGCTAGCGAACACATTGGGTTGTAATAATGTCTCTATTCTTTTCTATCCAAAGAGTTATTAGCAATTCATTGCTAGATGACCTCAGGCATGACTGCAGATGACCTTTGTAAGTCTGTTTAGAAGAGATCCTGACAACAATTGCACCCTATCATTTAAAAAATGAGCTTTAAATAGCATTTTCTGATCTAAGAATGTAGCTGATTCCAATGCATATTTTATTGAAAGGGAACATTTGTTTTTTTTCCCATTCACTTATAATGTGGGAGGTCAGGAAATTGACCTGACCTTTGGCACCGATACGAAGAATTCGAGAATTAAACAAATTGTAGGTACTGAACTTATGAAATCCTGCAAGTTTCAAAAACTTTCGAAAAAAAAGAACTGTGGCTTTGGCACGAACAGCAAACATTTTTTTTGAAGGTGAGGTACTTGACATGGACTTGTGACCTGAACCCTGAGATGACCTCAATCAAAACTTTTACAAAGTGTGGGTAATTGAGCCCAAAGGAGCGTGTACGAAATTTGGCGGCGCTAGCGCGGCGCCGTTTTTCCGCTACTCCTGAAAAACCTGAGGGGGGGGGGGAAATCAACCCCCCTGCAGTGCGCGGGATATTACCCTGAGCATCTCCAATAAATACCAAAATGCAAATACCAAGCGCATCAGCATCGACGTTATCGTTACTCTCCATTAACCACGCTTTGCTGACGTTTTAGTTTGATCTTAGCTTGTTTTTATTTGAACTTGACATATTTTCATTTGAACGTGTCTGACGTGACTTATTTTAATTTGAACGCGACGTATTTTAGTGTGAACTTGACTGATTTTAATTTAAAGGTAAAAGGTGATGTTTCTCGTATACCAAATATGTATGTTTTGCGAAGTAATAAACGTTGAATATATTTAGCCAGGATTCGGTTAAAGACTAACTATTTTCGTGGTTCAATGAATTTAGGTCTAAAAAAGCATTAACAAATATCAAATCACAGAACGTCTGAAGGTGCATGCTGCACCTTCATATCTGCAATCTTCCCGCTGTGTAATGCGTGTGACTGCACTGTCATCTTGTATCGGCACGTGGTTACAGGACTCCCTGCTACACGCCATATCAGAGGACTATGTCGAGGCTGTCGAGTTTCTGCTCTCATGGGAAGAGGTTAACCACAAAGATGGAGAACCGTACGTAAGTAGCAATACGATAACTGCTAGATTGGCTTACAACAAAGAGTAACTACATAGTATCTTTTGAAGTATCTCCTCCATAAAAATGTACCAAGTCAAAGACCAATTTTCCGTTTAAAGGGACTGTCCCACCTTCTCAAAAGTTCTCAAATGTACGGCGCATGTGGTGTTAAACATTAAGTAGTTGCTGCCGAACACGAGTATGACATTTGTTTCTCACAAACAGTGCTCAATTTAATAAAAACAAAGTTTTAATATAAGGGCTGATGACGTACCTTCACGGTGCCATATGTACGGCTAATGTATGGCCAAATGTAAAACAAGTCGACTATCATCAACATTTAGTAAAGAGTGACGACGTCATCGGCTCAGGGTTCCCGTTCAAATACACTGGGGACTTGGGATGTTACAGATGTTAAAACCAAACTCGATTTTGTTTTGTGATTCGACCTCGGTGGTTGTTTTAACTTATACTATACATAATGTCAATGCCTAGCACGGAAAATGTTTATCTCAACTCAAATATAATGTTAAGGTGGGACAGTCCCTTTAATCCGGATGTTGCAATGCCCAGTCTTCGGTAACCACCACGTCACGAACCAGTGCATTGTCCAAAGTCAATACGTCCTTCATTCCGAGAACTTCGGGTAACCAAATCGGCTTCCATCCACATCACGTAAGCAGCCTGCTCATTTGGATTTCTTCGTGATTTCTTCGAAACCCAATCTGACCATGTTACTCGAGGTGCCCACGTGACCCCGTCCTGACCTCGATGACCACCGTACGGCAGTCCTGGGAGCGGATTGACGAGCGGGTGGCCATCTTCACGCCGGACATCACGCCGCTGATCGCCGCCGCCCAGCGCAACAACTACGAGATCCTGAAGCTGCTGCTGGACCGCGGCGCCACGCTGCCGCTGCCGCACGACATCAAGTGCGGCTGCGACGAGTGCGTCTTCTCACAGAAGAAGGACGGACTCAGGTGGGAGGCACGAGCTGCGGCGGAATTTCCGTGGCGTCTGAATTGGAGTCACGAGACACAGCCGAGTTAAATCACAGCGCGGACCTGAAAAGACCTGTTAACGCTATTTCCTTGTGGGCGGCTAGAATTACGTTGACGTGCGAGGTAGAGGGCTGATTCTGCCCTCCCCCGAGATCTAAAGAACCGCTAGTTGGATTTTGATTGAAAAACACTAACTGATGCGTCATCAAAATATTCTTTTCAGCACCATATTGCTTTGTTGAACAAATTGGGGGAAATACGAATATGTTGGGTTTTTGAAAGATCATTGCAGCCATGTGATTCGACTAAATTTCATGCTCCATACGTTTTTGAGCTTCAAATGTTTTGGTCTTCAACATATCAAAAGATCCCAAAAACAAAATCATTGGCGTATTCAGGAGATTACAATGTTAGGATTTTTTTCTAACAAATATGTTTTGTTCGTGAGTGTTTGGTGCGCTATGAACGTCACATGTGGACATGCTTGGTTGTAATTGGTTAAATGTAATATATTACGCAGAGGCGGATCAAGGTAAACAATGTGGGGGCACTATGCGCATAACGCTTTAATCATCTCGCTAATTTGAAAGAAGACCTAATTTGAGGGAGGGTGTCGCCTCCCTTTTTTGTAACTGAGTGCACCTCTACCAAAAATATGTAAAACCCATGCATTTATGATGCAATTGCAGTGCAAATATTTCAGACGCATTTATTGCACCGCAACCTACGAAGACAATATGTGCCACACAACTGCATTCGTAACGCCCTCCCCCAAAAACATGAGCCTTGCACCGCCTCAGCTGCCACACGACATCAAGTGCGGCAGCTGATTATCGGAGGTCGATTTTGTTAAAATTGTGGCACATTATGCGTAAATCGGTTATGGGATCCGGATAAGTAAAAAAAATCAATACGCTAACTCCAGCAGCTTAGGAACAGCAAGCAAAATAACACCGAGGGGAGGCAGAATCTGCTGCCGCAATGAATATAGGGTTAAAGGTGTCTGAACACATTTCACTCTGAAACGTGTTAAGACACATGCATACTGCATAGTCCACACAACAAAATGTATGTTCAAGAGGGAAAGGGACTACATTCGTTTGCAACATTACATCTCGACTTTCTAAATTCCTGGATACACTGTGAACAATTGCTCAGGTTATGTCGTGTGGCCATGTTCTCACACGTTCCTCTTCTGTAACTGTGTGTTCTGCCAGACACTCCCGGTCGCGGATCACGGCGTACCAGGCTCTGGCGTGTCCCTCCCTCATCTGCCTGTCATCCCGCGACCCAATCATAAGCGCGTTCGAGCTGAGCGCAGAGCTCAGGAAGCTCTCCAGTGTGGATACAGAGTTCAAGACGGAGTACCTGGTGCGTTCCCCGGGGCAGGGCACCGCACCAGCAGAGCAGGCACACCCAGACCAGGCACACCCAGACCAGGCACTGTCGGTAGCAACTGAGGAGATCCCAAGCAGGAGAGTAGAACAGTGGAGTCTGCACTCTGTAGCCATACAAATCGACTTAGCATCACAACGAAACAGACCTCCGCAGGTTTTGTTCGACGGAGGCCTTAGTAGGACAAACCACAACACGCAACATTGCCAGCTCTTCAATGCTTTCACTGACCCTTAAAGCAGCTCAGCGTTTCGGAAGCAGTTTCGCTCAGAGGTCAGTAATGTTAGTCCCGTCAGCGGCTGACAGGTAGTCAGGCTTCTATGACGTGCTAGTTGAGTCACAATAGCAGTGGAAGCCGTATAGCTACCACTCTCAGTGTGCATACCTACCTATAGGCAGACATGTGCCCAGATCCCAAAAGCGGATCACAGGATATAATCTCTGATATATGGATTCCAGATCCACTGGGATCATATATCTATCCTCACAAGTTGTCGATGGATCCACTGGGATCATAGATTCGCTTTCAACATTGGCCGACGGATCCGTCGGGATCCAAGATCGCAGGCACCATTTTGCATTGGGAATAATTCCCAATGCAAATTATTTGGGATCCACTGCGGATCCGAGATGCGCCGGTATACAGATTCGTATTTTCGGAACCAATATTTTAATAAATTGTCAGTAGGTACCCTTTAATTTGTTGTGAAGGGAACTAGTATGGTCGTAGACACTTGTTATATTTTGTCAAGAAAAAATACAATTAGGACAAAATATATCATTTGGATCTGGCAGGATCCGAGATCCCTTAGGAGCATCGACAGGCTTCATTCTTCTCAGAAAATCCTGTGGGATGTACGATTCATCTCCAAATTTAATCGAGGGATTCACTGGGATCCAAAATCCACTGCTGTATTTTGTTGTGGAATCCAGTAGGACTATATATCCAACATTTTGTTTTGTCGAGAAATCTTCTGGGATCATAGATCCTGCTTTGAGATCCATGCACAATGCACAGTCACACGTCTGGTACCTACCCTTATTAGCCAGCCTTGCAGATTGAAAAAATTGCTCTATGGTAGCTTGCATTTCGCGAACTCTTTAAAACCCTTGCAGGGCTGAATTTTGTGATGGGTTGACTCGTTGAACCCTTGCAGGACTGAATTTTATGATGGGTTGACTCGTTGAGCATTCAATAGTAAGAAGTGCACACTATTCGTTGGTTTACAGATGGACGCAAAGGCAGTTATTGCACAGTAATTGATTTACCGAATCATCTTAATGTCTAGTTCTGCACCTCGGTGCCTGTGCGAGCTCATCGCATTCTCGCATACCAAGACTGTCTGGCTCTGCGCGCAGACGCTGCGTAAAAACGTGCAAAAATTCGCCGAGTGTCTGGTGGAACACACGCGCAAGTCGCTCGAGCTGGAGATCATCCTCAACTACGACCCGGATGGCGGAGCCTACCAGCCCGGCGAGAGGATGCACTTCGAGCGACTCAAGATGGCCATCCGCTACCGACAGAAGGAGGTAGGACTGGACGATCAGAGGTCATAAGGGACGGTCACAAGGAGGATCACAGTGAAGGGCACAGGGACGGTCATAGGTCATAGGGGAAGTCATAGTTACAGTCAAAAGGATGAGCACGGAAATTATAATTAAATTGCTAAATCATCTGCAAAATTATTAAAGCGATTTCCGCCTGGACCACACATCACGCCCTCAGCATCCAGTCTCTGGCCCGACCCACTTTCGACCATAACTACTCTCACTAGAGTCCTTCTGACTGCGCTCCCTGTCTCCGTTGCCAGTTTATCGCGCACCCGAACGTGCAGCAGCTGCTGGGCACCGTCTGGTATGACGGTATGCCCGGCTTCCGTCGGAAGAGCATGCTCGGCCAGCTGGCCGAGATCGGGAAGATCGGTGCCATGTTCCCCGTCTACTCCACCATGTACATGGCCATGCCGCAGTCTTCCTGGGGACAGCACTGCCGCAAGCCGTTCGTCAAGTTCATCATACACTCCAGCAGCTACATGTTCTTCCTGTGTGAGTACGGACTGCGGAGTGGCTTTGGTAAGGTTTTGTATGTGTGAAGTTTGCGAGATTGACAATACGTCAGTTATGTTTTAGATATAATTTGAATCGGGCATGTGCTTTAGACATTCTTGTTCTGTCACCACGGTCTTTCTGCCACCAGGCTTCTGGTGATGGTGTCTCAAGCGTGTGGAAAGCACCGCCTGTTCCGTCTGTTCTGTCAGTTCAATCAACACGGTCTGTTGCCACCAGGCTCTGGTGATGGTGTCTCAGCGGAGGAGAAGCACCGCATGTCCGGGTGTTCTTTCCTGTTCACCACGGTCTTTCTGCACCATAGGCTCTGCTGTGATGTGTCTCAGTGTGTTGAGGGCACCCTGTTCGGCTTTCGTTCTGTTCACGCCACGGTCTGTTCTGCCACCAGCCTGCGGTGATGGTGTCTCAAGCGTGGAGAGCACCGCTGTCAGTGTTCTGCGTTCTGTTTACAACACGGTCTTGTTTCTGCCACCAGCTGCGTGATGGTGTCTCAGCGTTGTGAGAAGCAACCGCTGTCCGGCTGTTCTGTGCTGTTGAACTACACGGTCTGTTCTGCCACCCAGGCTGCTGGTGATGGTTCTCAGCGTGTGGAAACACCGCTGCCGGGAGTTCTGTTCTGGTTCACACACTGTCTGTTCTGTCAGCAGGCCTGCCTGGTGATGGTGGTCTTCAGCGTGTGGAGAGCACCGCTGTTCCGGCTGTTCTGTTCTGTTCACACACGAGTCCGTTCTGCCACCAGGCTGCTGTGATGGTGTCTCAGCGGTGGAAAGCACCGCTGTCAAGGGTGTTCTGTTCTGTGTCACACACGGTCTGTTCTGTCAGCAGGGCCCCTGCTGGTGATGGTGTCTCAGCGTGTGGAGAGCACCTGCTGGTCCGGCTGTTCTGTTCTGTTCACCACGGTCTGTTCTGTCACAGGCCTGCTGGTGGATGGGTGTCTCAAGCGTGGTGAAGCCACGCGTGTCCGGCTGTTCTTATTCTGTTCACGCCAAGCGGTCTGTTCTGCCACCAAGGCAAGCTGGTGATGGTGTCTCAGCCGTGTGGAAGAGCACCGCTGTCCGGCGTTCTGTTCCTGTTCACATCACGGCTGTTCTGGGCACTCAGGCCTGCTGGTGATGGTGTCTCAGCGTTGGAGAGCCGCGCGTCAGGCTGTTTCTGTTCTGTTCACACGGTCTGTTCGCACCCAGGCCTGCTGTATTGGTGTCCTCAGCGTGTAGAGAGCACCACCGCTGTCCGGCTGTTCTGTTCTGTTCACCACGGTCGTTCTGCCACCAGGCCTCCTGGTGATGGTGTCTCACGGTGTGGAGAGCACGCTGTCCGGCTGTTCTGTTGTTCACCACGGTCTGTTCTGCACCGAGGCCCCTGGTGATGGTGTCTCACGGTGAGAGAGCACCGCTGTCCGGCTGGTTCTGTTCAGTTCACCACGGTCTGTTCTGCCACCAGGCCTGCTGGTGATGGTGTCTCAGCGTGTGGAGAGCACCGCTGTCCGGCTGTTCGGCACAGAGTCGATGATTGAGCGCCAGGACGAGTACGAGAGGAAGTCCCGTGGCGCCATCCCCACCTACGTCGAGATGATGGTCATCTTGTAAGTCATCGCAATCTCAGAACCATCAGTTACGGGGTTCTGCGGGCTCGTCGTCGCGGCGTAAAAAATAGGAGATATTTGTCGACAAGTTTAAAAAGGTATATCAGCATTCATAGTTATTGCATGGAAAGAATGTCCCGGTATTGCCACCGTAGCATTTTACATTTGATCAAAGCATTATAGGGAGAATCTCACCCCATGTCGCACTCTCCCAGCATGTCGCACTCTCCACAATCCACGTGGGCTGGATTCAATCTCTCATGTAGTACCTTTTGTTTGCAGCTATGTCTTTGCGTTCATATGGGCCGAGCTGAAGGAACTATGGGAAAACGGACTGGAGCACTACATAGGCGACATGTGGAACATCGTGGACTATGGCACCAACTGGTTCTACGTCAACTGGATCCTGCTCAGGTAAATGATGATCTTCAGTCTCCTGAATGACTGCTCTTCAGACACTGCAGGCCACAGGGTATACAGTATACACTTAAAGGGACACTGCCACCTTAACATTATATTTGAGTTGAGATAGCCATTTTGGCTGTTTGGCATTGCAATTATGCATGGTATAAGTTAAAACAACCACTGAGGTCGAATCACAGAGAAATTCGAGTTTGTTTTGACATCTGTAACATCCCCAGTCCCCAATGTATTTGAATGGGGACCGTGAGCCGATGTCATAGTCTCTCTGTGCTAAATTTTTATTACAGTCGACATATTTTACCTTTAGTCATACATTAGCCATACACTAGTCATACAGCGTGAAGGTTTCAAATTTTTTTCAAAAAAAATTCCTTCATATGACGTCATCAGCCCAAATATTAAAACGCATTTTTTATGAAATTGAGCAATGCTTGTGAGAAACTAATGTCATAATCATGTTCAGCAGCAATTACTTCATATTTTGCACCACAAACGGCGTACATTTGAGAACTTTTTGGAAGGTGGCAATGTCCCTTTAATATAAATCGACATGACAACACCGGTGACCGGCTACAACAGAAATGAAACGGCGCCTAACGTCCCTATGGCTTATGCCGGTCTGAAATGGCATCCTTCAGACGGCCTGAGGAGATATTGCAGGCATTGGGTATTCCAAGACAGATCGGCAGGGCCAAAACCTTCTGAACTCCAGAGGGCTCACTCCGACCTACCATGCGACCCATCTTGGCCTCCAAAGGGCCCTTTTCGACCTCCAGAGGGCACGCTTTGGCCTCGAAAGGACTCGCTATAACCTCTAGGAGCCTTTCTGACATTCAGCTGACCTCCGCTGGCTTCCAGAAGGCCCTCTCCAACCTCTAGAGGGCCCATTCTGACCTGAAGCCCTCGGACCCACCTGGGCTCCAAGTCACTTGGGGGGAGGGGGCAATACATAAGTTGGCTCCCCTCATGGGCCTGGGGGAGGGGGCATGGCCTGGTGGGGGACTCCTGTGACCGCTACTGATAGGCGGGGACATTGCACAGGCCACAGCTAATATTTATCATTGTCTTAGTTGACGTCAAGAGAAACGACTTTGAATTGCGTTTGTCACCTTTTTCTCCAGATAGACAGATATCACATGAATGACACGGTATCTATCATTAATGCCACTGTGTAATGATATGATGTATCATGCAGTACAGCGGAGTAGAATGGAGACTGACTGCAATAAAGAAGACATACTTCCTTCATCTGTATACGACGTCGTTTCATTTTGATCATACAAGCAGACAAGCAGCTGACATTAGCTGTTTTCAAGACGGACTTAATTTACCGGGTGATTGAGGCGTTTGGTGGCGATTGGGGCGATTGGGGCGTTTGGTTTAAATGTGGGGGGGGGGGCAGTATTAGGCTACGGTGGACATCAGGTGTTAGATCCCAAAATGTTCCGAATTTTTACAGATGCCAAATAGCAAAATTTTTGCCACCACCCCCCATTTAAACCAAACTCCCCAATCGCCCCAAACGCACCAAACGCACCAATCACCCGGTAAATGCAGTCCTTCGTGAAAAGGTTTTTGTGTAATATATGATTATACCAGCCATAAGGCATTGTCGATGAAACGAAGGTAGCCTGTCGAAAGTGAACAACACAATGGCTTCTTTAAACGTTCAATTTAGCATGCATGGACGTAAAATATTATTATTATAAATTGCTGTCAAAAGTAAGGTGACACATGGTCCGCATGTGATCTTTGAATGCTTCTACATGTGATGGCTGCAATTGACAGCTATGTGCCTAACACGGGTGTGCCATCCCGTGCTCTGACATCACAGAGTGTCTAACACGGGTGTGCCACGTCCACTCTGACAAATCCACAGAATGTGATCTGAGACACGGAGAGTGTCCCATCCCTTTTCTGTGCAAGTTCTAGACATCACTTAAGGAGGTGTCTGACAACCGCAGCCAGTGTGCCTCCCAGGTTAAACCGCTGCTCTGACATCAAACTAGGAGTGTCTACACGGTGCTGTGCCCACCCCGTGTTCTCTGACATATCTACAGAATGTTCTGACACGGTGTGCATCTGCCCTGTCCCTGACACACAGAGGTGGCCTAACACGGGTGTGCCAATATGTCCCGTGCTCTGACATCACGAGTGTCTAACACGGTGTATGCCGAGCTCCTTCCGTGCTCTGACATGAGGTCAATTCCCAAGAGTGTCTGACACGGGTACTGCTCCCGTGCTCATAGGTACTATCAGTCAGAAGTGATTTATTCTTCCCCCCCCTTTTCCTCTCTACCAATCCGCGACCTATGACACCCCATGCCACTTCCCGTACTATCTTGGAGGTGTACTCCATCCCCGGCTCTGACATCACAGACCATATGAGTGTCTGACTATCGGTGTGCCATCCGTCCTCTGACTAACACACATGAGATCGCGCTGACACGGGTGTGCCATCCTCCGCCTCTGAATCATGACAGAATGTCCATACACAACAGTGTTGAGTACCTTAATTCACCCGTCTCTGCACAATCCAGCAGAGCTGTTCTACCACCAAAGCGGGTCGTGCCATCACGTCGAGTTGCTCTGACACTCACTAAATGCTCGTACACGAAGTTGTGTCATTCAAGCCCGTGCGCTGCACATCTCATCAGATTTTCCTGGGTACAGCGGAGGTGTGCCATCGTCCGTAGGCTCCATGTGATCAATCGAATAGCCGCATGATACAAAGTGCTGGCATCAGTACGACTCGACTACTCCCGACAGAGTGTCTAGAGCGGCGTACGCGGTAGCTGTACCACTGCTTTGGGCCTAATAGGTGCAAGACAGTCGACAGAAGTGCCTCTGTGAACAACGGGGGGCATCGGCTCCCGTGCCTCTGACATGTCCACATGATGCCCTGCACATCGGGCTGTGGCCGCGATCTCCGTTCTCCTGACGAGTCACAGTATGGCCCTGACACGGGTGTGCCATCATCCGTGCTTACTGACATCACAGCAGTGCGTGACACGAGGGGTGCACACCACGTGCTCGTGTATCATAACAGAGCGGTTGAACACGGACATGTAGCCCATACCGTGCATGGACATAACTGAGTTCTCTGGAAGAGCGAATATCCGACTGTTGGCAACTCAACAGAGTCTGACATCAACAGAGTGTCTAACACGTGTGGTGTTCGGCACCATCCCGTGCATTAGACACTCGTAGAACTATGAGTATCCTGATATATCTGATTAGGAGCCATTCACGGTGTGCCATCCCGCGGTGCTCTGACATCACAGGTGCTGACATTCGGTGTGGCCATCCGTCTCTGACATCACAGAGGCCTGACACGGTGTGCCATCACCTGTTTTTCTCATCTCTGCGGACAGCTTGGGGTGAGGAACGATAAATGACCTGTGGGTGGCTTGACACGGCACAGAGCAGCGCTGACATGGGTGTCGCTATTAGCTAGTTCCGTCTCTGTACATCACGATATGCAAGAGTGTCGCAAGAGACACGGTTGTTGTGCCAATTTCGTTCACCTTGACATCATCCCGTATGTAAGGATGGTGGTGCCTTGACAGCGTTTGCCAACCCGGTGCTCTACGTAAATACACAGCGTGGTGTGCCAACGAAGATGTGGCTCAGCCGCTCGCATAGTTGATCATCTTCGACCCATGAGTGTCTGACACGGGTGTTGCTCCCATCCCGGTGCTTTGTCATCACAGAGTGACGGCCTTCATCGTAGTCTGGCGGGAGCAGTGGGCCGGCATAGACCCCTGGCGACCCAAAGAACAGTGGCACCCGTACGACCCCATGTTCATATCGGAGGCTATGTACGGAGCGGCCAACATATTCAGGTAAATATCGGAAGCCATGTATGTACGGGACGGCCAACGTATTCAGGTAAATATTGGAGGCCATTTACGGAGCGGTCAACATATATCAGGGTAAAAATATCCGAGAGAAAGCCATGTCACTCCCTCGGATGGAACCAAGTCTGAGTATTCGATCCGCTCCAGCAGTAATACATTTTAATTCAGCTCATGTAATTGTACGTTTGTCGTGTGGGAGCGCCAATCACATATTGCAGCGGAAATATATATTGGCAGGCCCAATTTACGAGATGAGGCAAGGCAACATATTGCAGTAGTAACCATATCGGAAGCCATGTATCGTACGGGACGGCCAACCCTCGGAGTTATAGGACAGTAATATCGGAAGCTCATGTATGATACGGAGAGGCCAAAACGTATCAGCGAAACGAACTGTGGATCTGCAGGGCGCCCGACAATTGATAAGCCGTCACTCAAGTTATCCGAACGGGGTGCGCCGAGATTGAAGTGAAGCTTTACCTTCGGTTAATTCCATGTTTTCAACCTTTTGCTGACAGCTAGATCCATGTGCTAAAATGAGCCCGAACCAGATCCAAGAATAGCGCATCCCTAGGATCGCAGAAGCTGGTATGTGCTGCTTTTGGTTGGGCTTACTAGATCCTGCCATGATCTTTTGGCGTTTTGGAAGGAGGTGGGTACGTGGATGTTGTATTTGCTTTCGTGGGATTCTTGGGCTGGATCTTGGATACACTATTTGTTTGGAGTCATTTTTTGGGTCTCAGCCGTGCTTCACACGGGACAGGGGCTAGCTCTTGACGGCCTATTGGTGCCGCACTCGTTCCGTCTCATTATGCCACCATCCGTTCCTATCGAACTCGTAACACTGGAATGGGGCATCTCTTTCTCCACCTGTTTCAAAAAGGCTTAGGTATAATCATTTATTTATTGTGGTAACTAAATAATAATAAGTATAAGCCGCACCTCTCTTGTCATGGATCTTAACAACTCCCGACGACACAATACTCATAGTCAGAATTGTAAGATTGGTTACCGGTGTGGTGATCCGGCTAGTATCCTCGTCGAATTCTACAAATATACTCACTTGCACAGGAGATCGGATTGCCTATCTTGGTTCCTACATACACAGTATTGTGATCTAATCCGATGTTCACCGTATGGATTTTATTTTCGACACGCCAGACACACTTGCTATTTAGAGCGAGACATTCGCTTTCATATATATGTGTTGTTGATTATGTGTTTAGTTATAGTCACTTAAATCTTCAGTAATCCGATATATTAAAAAAGTTACTATGTTAATGTTCTAAAGGGCGATATATATCTCTTAGATTCACAAGTGAGTTGATTGGAAACATTGGGAATGAGCAAATTTACAAGAAGGAAATGATGGCCAATAAGGTCCGTATTTATAAAGAAACATATGCTCTAGTGTCCATTCATCGTTCAGTTAAGCATACCGCGCATATGTGAATGTGTTAGCCTTGGGCTATCTGCTGCCACTTCTTATCAGTGTATCCAAGAGGTAACGAGAGCACTATCGCATTGCGCGGCATTAATGTCGCTTTAGAAAGCAGCGCGGAGGGCGAGTACACGTTCTCAACTGAGGGGTATTTTACGCTTATTTAATAGAGCGGTTCATCTATAATTCACCGAGATGTCCACGAACCCTAGAGATTCGTTTCAAAAGTGGTGGTTAGTGGTTTACAGATGCAGTAGGTGAAAGACTTAACTTGATGTCATAACTTTCGCTTCTGAGCGACTTATGCGTACAGAAAACTGCGCTATCAAATTTGTAAACATACTATATTCTTACCAACATATTACAAAATTCTGAGAGACATTTCAAGACAAAAATCGCTTAAGATGTTTTAAAACATTTCGCGCAAAATAATCCATCGTGAAAACGGCTCTTGTTGAATCATGTATCCTGCAGGATCATTTTGTCGTGGGAACCTGTGAATCTTGGATCCTGGAAAATTATTTGTTCGTGGGATCCAATGAATCTTGGATCCTGCAGGATCCAAGATTCATTCATTCATGCAGGATCCAAGATTCATCCCATTTATCCCACGATAAACTTATTTTCCAGGATTCAGGATTCACAGTATCCCATGACGATATCTTTTCCATGGAAAAGATATCGTCATGGGATACTGTGAATCCTGAATCCTGGAAAATAAGCTTATCGTGGGACATTGTGGATCTTTGATCATATTTGTTAGTCATAGCACATGTCTGTTGAGAAGTGACACTTTTTATCCCTTTTAAACTGAAACTCTGAACCTAAATGCAACTGAAATAATGTCAGTTTTTTACAAATATTTCACAGATAAGTAGAAGGTGTATCGTCATTTGTCATAATTTGATACATCATTGGAACTGATGACAATAGGATCTCTGGAAACAAACAGCGTCAATTTTGTCCATCAATTTCGATCCATTATTTTAGCGCATATGTTTTGCGTCTGTTTCAGTTTCCTGAAGCTGATTCACATTCTGTCTGTGAGCCAGCATCTAGGACCGCTTCAGATCTCTCTGGGACGTATGGTATTCGACATCATCAAGTTCATGTCCATCGTTATGCTCGTGGTATTCTCCTACGGATGCGGTAAGCGCTCACTCTCTGTTTAGTTGTCAAGTTTGAGCTAAGATCACTGGCGGATCCAGAAAGTGTGATTTTGACAGTTTGGGGGGGCAAATCCCAAAAATTATCGCATAATTTCTGGAAAACTCATGCGGTTACGCTGCCTTAATGTATCAATAACTGATTTAAAAAACAAACTTCTCTTGTAAAAGTTGCTTAGTTTTACGACAAAGTCAGGAAATGTTCAAATTTGCGACGATTGGGATGGTTTGGGGGGGGTAGGGCATGGCCCCTTTGCCCCCCTGGATCCGCCCATGGCTAAGATCGAGCTAAGATCGAGCCAAGATTGAGCCAAGATCGAGCTAAGGTCATTTTGTCAAATTTTGATTTTGTAAATGCTTCCGACCAACATTTATGGCTCGAGTAACCGAAGGATTTTTATAAATGCCTCCATCCAACATTAGTGACTGGTGTTAGTGCTCCATTTATGAAGAACTGGCTATATTCGATTTATTATTATTATTATTATTATTATTATTATTATTATTATTATTATTATTATTATTATTATTATTATTATATATTTTATTATTATTATTTTATTATTATTTTTATATTATTCATTATCTATTTATTATTATTATTTTATTTTATAATATATGTCAATTAATATATTATTTATTTATTATCTATATATCCCAATTACTTATTATTATTATTATTCCTAATTATTAATTATTCAATATATTATTTATTATTTTATTATTATTGTGAATTATTATTAATTATTTATTATGTATTATCTATATTATTAGTTGAATATTAATATTATTATAACATGATAATTATATATTATGTTATTTATATTTTATTATTATACTTTCTATGTATTATATTATTGTCAATTGAGTAATTGTTTATTGTTATTATTATTATATATGATCCTTATTATTATTATTTATTATTTATTACTTGATTTATTAAATTATTATAATCCATTATTATCAATTATTGTAGCGCCTGAAGCCTTTCTTCTCGTGTTACCTTGAAGTTTTTAGCAGACCAACTGATACATCAACGATAGCAAAATGTAATTTTATATCAGCTCACATTGCACAAGAAGCTCTGTAACTGCCACTGTATAACTCTCAAAACAGCTTAATCGTCAACATTAGTCGTAATATCAAAAGGCTTTGGTGATAACATCTCATATAGCACTCTTAGTCGAAGTTCAAAAGTTCAAGAGGACAATTAGTCACACGTACGCCGCCGATCCATTTCCTATCTCGCGTCAACCTGACCACTACATTGAGAAACACGAACATAAGGCCAGAAATGTAAATATTGTTTCATTCTTATCTGTAATCCGTAGCCATATCCAAATCATGAGTAACATGGAAATAGTCGTATGTTCTGAGAAACGAAATATATACAATAGCAATAGCAAAAGTTATTAGACTATTAAATAGACAATATAGACAACGATCCGAAGTATGAAAGAACTCAAGAAAAAAGACACTGAATATCACACCGAGGAACACACACATACCAAGTCAATATTCATTACCCTTTACCAATTAACAAATTCACACGAAATATGACATTGCTAAGGCAGAATGTACAATCTGAAACTCCAATAATAATTAAACTTGGTATCACGTATGTAACCGAAATATGCACTCGGCGCACAGTGCGATTCCACGAAGCTATCGACTACCTCGATTACCAAGTTGGCCTATCACAACTGTGTCTTGGAATTGTTGCGAAATCAATGTCTTGTCTCCCTACTCCCGCCGAGTGCAGAGGGGATCCATCGCAGTAGCGGGTTGACATATACGCACATTGCGTCTGGATTCCGCTTCCAGTGCAGTAAGATAAATCACATGCACGCCCCACGTTCTCCTGATATGTCCTTTTCATCTCCTCTCGTCAGGAAGCCTCTTCTCACGAGCTGCACATCATTCATCATTGTATATCTGTGGAATCCATGTTGTCTGACCTAGTGTAGGTAACCTGGGCCCTGCCGTTGCTGAAGACGCGCGCGGCAATGCGTTTGATGGCGTCACAGTGATGCAAAATGTATTAGGCAAAGTGCAATCTGGCTGTACGCTACCATGTCGGACTATGGCAGTTACGACACCAGTAATCAAGCGATGCATTGGCCTATGAATATTTGTGAATCACTCCAGCCCCACAGGTGGAAGTACGATCATCTGCGTGGCGCCATATTGTAGCGTCGTTCCCTGACAAGAGAGGACGACAACGATGTCACATTATTTAACCTGCCCTAGTGTTTGTGTACTGTGTGAGCCCTGGTCGGGTCAGGTGGGTGGGGTGTTGGCCGCCTTTGAACGACCGGTAAACAGTCGCCACTATTACGAGTTGTTTCCCATCCCATAATCATTCATTTCCTGTGGTTACTGTTCTTGCCTTATTTTGTGAGATGTTTTCGCAATCGCGGTCGCTGGATTTAGTTCTCGCGCGCGGCGATCTCGGAGCCATAAAAAGTGTATATTAAAGAGGTTAAAACATGATTCTGAGTATTCGCAAGGCCCATATAATCCGATACCGTATATATGGCCTTGCGAATAAGCTCAATCACTTTTAACCGTTTTAATAAACTTTATATGTTCACAGATAATGCTCGATGAATTGCGCGCGCGCGAGAACTAAACTGGCAGCGCCGTCCGAATTAAAAACGATATCAACAAATAACAGCAATGACAGGAATCACTGAGGGAAACATAATCGAATGAATTGGGGAAAACAATATAAGCATCGTGCTCGATGAACTGTCTTTCAAGCGGGCAACAATTAATAAGTTATTTAGATGAATATTGTGAATATAATTAAATTCCATATGATATCAATTAAATATATTATTTATTAATTATTATTCATGATACTTATTATAAATATATATTATTATCTATTATTATTTATTATATTATTATTTTTATTATAGCTATAGATTGAGATTATTATTATTCATTATATTATTATTATTATTAATATACTATGATTTAATTGACTATGATTATTACTTCCGCGCAGAATCGCTAGTAATTCATATGAGTATATTATTATATCCTGATTACGTACGTATTTATATTATATTATGTATATTATTTATATATTATATTATCTATATTATACTATTGCATTATTATTATTATTATAATTATTATTATTATTTTCATTATTATTATCATTATTATTAATTATATTATTATTTAGTATTATGTATTCAACTATATTATTTTCCTATTATTATTGATTTTTTATTATTATTATTATATACTCATCGAATTATTATTATTCTTATTATTCATTATTAGTTATTATATATTATTATTATTATTATTATTATTATTATTATTTTACCTTCATATTATTATTTTATTATATTATTATCTGATTATAGATTTAGTTATCAATCATTATGATATTCATTTATATATTATAATTATAATTCATTTATATTACTTACCATGTTATATTATTATTATTATTGATTATTGGAGTTCATTATCATAATCCATTCATTATTTATTCATCACTATATTGCTTTAGTTATCACATTATGTTTATTGATTGTATTCTATTTATTATTCATTATTACTTATTATTATCTCATTATTATACCATATTTTGATATCATTTGGAATGGCTAATGCAACTATACACACACACACCGGTGTGAGACTTCCGCAGATCCTCATTTAAACATCTACGTCTGTCAGTTTTATCTTCTTATTGGACAGCGATTCGGCAGCTTGTTGAACAAACAAATCGCCAAGTCGCAGTGAGATTGAGCGGAGATCCAATGTCTGCTAGCCGGCCTAATCTGCAACATTTTCCAAACAAAACATAAACACCCAACAGTCAATCAAGTGCAGACTGAACGGCTGCAGGTTGACTCAGGGTCGCTGACTGTCTGACCTTTGTTATGACGCTGTTCTCCAGGCCTGAACCAGATGCTGTGGTACTACTCGGAGACAGACAAAAACCTCTGCTTCTCCGGCCCCGGCGGAACGGTCAACGAGGAATACGAGAACTCGTGTCAGATCTGGCGCCGATTCTCAAAGCAAGTGTCTCCCGGACACCACTCCCTTTCATTTGCCGTCTTCCCGAACAACTGGAGACGGGTCCTTAGAGCACCATGTTATGAACACACAGGCCTATACATTCACATCACATAGCGCCGTCCAGAGCTTATGCTGAAATATACTGATAATAATAAGTATACATGACCCGGTTACTGTCTAAAGTTTAGATATTAACATTACGGGAAGTTCCTTATCGATCATTCCACTATCTTTTACAACTATTATATGAGAAGTCGCAGAGCAACTTTCGCGGATCTTTAGGCGAACGTAACAGTGCTGACTAGAGTTAGACATGGCTGAGCTTTTCCTTGGCCTAGCCGCCCCACAGCCATGGCATCACAGCCACAGCCAGCCAACTCCCAAATGTGTAATCTCTCTCCGACGGCCTGGCCGTTGCCAGCCGTGAGGATTTTGTTATCAATGTCTCAGATGTTTTTAGCATAGCTGTCGAGCTGTGTGGTTAACCAGGTTTTATCATATGTTCTCAGGTATTAAGTTTCTAGCGGATTAGCGCGAGCGATAGTGAGGATATAGCCATGAAGGTTTCAGCTCTCAGAAAATCAATTTAAGGGTCAATTGTTCAACTGCTTGCTTCGCCAAGCTCGGTCCGTCCGGCATTTAATTTTAAACCAAAACTTGTATTTACCAGTTTCAAACTGGAGGTAGACATATGATAGAAATAAATACCCCCCACTACTTAGCCGAGGTAGGTAAGTATAATTTGTCTGATCTTTAGGACCCGTCTGTCGGTTGTGTAAGGATTTTCACCTTCCCTCGACACCTTCGGTCTCGGGCGGACATCCAACAACGACCTCGGTCCTAAAGTAGGAATATTTTTATCGGCCCCGTTGTGGTATTTAATTATTGGCACGCTCTCCAGCAGAGAATTCAAATGTTAATGTCTATTGGTACAAAGTCTTTCGCGACCCCGCCGGCATTTATATTTTTAACAAACTTTCAGCAGTTTTCAAAACGGATGGGTACAGATGATATATTACAAAATACCGCCTACAGGGAACCCGGATAGAGAGAGTATATTTTCTTTAGACCGAGGTCGTTGTTGAGAGTTTCCGCCCGAGACCGGGAAGGGAGGGTGGAATAAATCCTACAACGAATCAAGGGTCCTAAGATAGAATTATATCGGCCTAGCAGTGTGGTATTTATTTTATCTATGTCTACCTCCGTTTGAAAACTGCGTAAATATATGTTTTGGTAAATACTGTACTAATGGCGCTGGGCGGGCCGCGAAAAGCTTTCGAGAACCAATTTGACGTTAAATTTGATTTTCTGAATAGGCTGCTGAGTGCTCGAATACACCTTTTACACCACATGCTCGCGCTATTGCTAAATAACATACTGAGACGATGATAAAATAAATCACCACACTTAGGCCGATATAATTCTTTAGACCTCGGTCGTTGTAAGATTTCCAACCCCTCGACCTTCGGTTCTCCGTGGGACGGAAAATCCAACAACGACCTCCTGGGCAAATAAATATTTTATCGGCCTCGTGTGATAAATTGTATTATTATCATACTGCTCTCAGACTTGCTTTTAGCTGAGCGCGCGAGCATGTTAGGTCGAGAAGTTTTGCAGCTCGTCCAGACAAAATCAATGTTTAAATTCAATTGGTCAACAGCTTTCGGCCCGCCGGGCATTTACATTTTAGACCAAGCTTGTGACACAGTTTTCAAAAACCGGAGGTAGACTCATATTATAAATAAAACCCTGTTTTATACAACTTAGCCGTCCCATATAAATTCTTATTATGACCGTCGGCGTCGTAGATTCCACCTCGACTTCGGTTCTCGGCGAGAAAATCCAACACATACGACCGTCCGGTCCTTAAAAGGAATTATGTTTTTATCGGCCTCGGCGCCGTGTGGTAATTTATAAAACCTATTTGGTGTGTAATCTTTGCAGTCTAACCGTTATGGCAACATGCCAAGGCTTATTTTAACCATGATTGGTTTGATAACATTGATGCAAAAAAAATCCCGGGTAGATTATGCAGCCACAGCGGTAGCCATAGCCATGATGTAGAGATGTTCCAGTCTGGCCCACCCCACTAGCCGTGGGGTTCGGTCGGCCATGGGGATATCCCCCTATGTAATGAAGACCTCTAATGCTGACTGATGGTGCCCACAGTCTGTTCGAGACCAGCCAGACGCTGTTCTGGGCCGTGTTTGGAATGGTCGACCTGGAGAACTTTGAGCTGACTGGCATCCCGGAGTTCACGCGGTTCTGGACACTGCTCATGTTCGGTTCCTACTCCGTCATCATTATCATCGTACTGATCAACCTGCTGATCGCCATGATGTCCAGCTCCTACAACATCATCTTCGTAAGCAGTTGCACCGTACCACAGCATGACACTGATAAGTGTTTGCAGGGGTGTAGTTTCCTATTCAGTTGGGGGGCTTCAGCCTCCCCCACACTAAGACGAGGAAGTGAGTCAAATCCGGGGAGAAATCTGTATTTTTGTGGATTTTGATGGTACTTTAAGCGTTTTTTTTTCTTCTTCTTCAGTTTAGCCGCTCCAACTTTGCTGGAGAAGCTACGCCCCTGGCTGAATGCATCATGACTTTGTCTGCGTTTTTAAAGACTTCGCGGACTTGCCTTTTCCCCTTGCTAGTACACCACTTTATTTGTTCTGTATATTGCAAACGTACGCGTTTCATTTTCTAAAACCGCCGAAGAAGCGGCATGGTTAGTCGGACATAGTTTGCATTGAAACCACAAACCCACCTGCGCTATAAACGTGCCCCCTCTGTCCGCTTCAGGAACGCTCCGACCTCGAGTGAACCCACCTGCGCTATAAACGTGCCGTCTGTCCGCTTCAGGAACGCTCCGACCTCGCTATAAACGTGCCGTCTGTCCGCTTCAGGAACGCTCAGACCTCGAGTGGAAGTTCGCGCGCTCCAAGCTGTGGATGAGCTACTTCGAGGACGGCAGCACGCTGCCTCCACCGTTCAACTACATACCCACACCGAAGAGCGTGATTCGGCTGTTCGGTATCGGTAAGGTGCGACATGCCGCCTCCTTCCGTCTGAAGGACCAACGGAAGCGGGACAAGCAGTACTTCAGCGTGATGCGCGCGCTGGTCAGACGGTACGTCACGAGCGAGCAGAAGAAGATGGAGGACACGGGTGTCACCGAGGACGACGTCAACGAGGTGAAGCAGGACATCAACAGCTTCAAGTACCAGCTGCTGGACGTGCTCAGGCAGAACGGCATGACCATCGGCAACTCAGATGAGGAAAAGGGTGAGTTACTAGGGTGCAGATGATGCGGGGAGATGAAGAGAACAAGGGGGCATAAGAGTACAAAAGGTGTCGGGGACTGAAATGGAGGAAGTGAACGGTTACTGCTTAGTCTGAAGTAGAGATAGGAGCTTCGGTATCGACGCCAATACTTTGCTGGCATGGGAAGAGCTCTTCAAAAAACTTTGGTGGGACAAAATGTCATATAGGCTGGTGGTTGTCAATGGCTCAGATGAAAATGGCCATTTCAACGCCAGGAAACCTTCAAATCTGACACAAATGGGTGGGGCAAAACACAAAGTTGAATATACCTAAATTTGAAGATAAATTATAATAATAGGAATTTGAAGAGAAAGCTCCACCCGTGTGTTTTTGGCATCGGACGATACTAAACGGGCTTGGGACGATACCCTGCTGATACCTACCATAAAACCATACATACAGTCGTCAATCTAACTTACTATTTAAAGAAAGTCTGTCTGTCTTTTCGCACAGTCCCAGTTCATTTACGTGCTGAATTGGTTTGGACTTCAGATACCTCCATCCTGGAGATCCCGGAGATTTCTGAGAGCATAATAGTCAATAGATCTGAGAGCATTCGGCTGAGATCCCTGTCAATGCCGGGTTTGTTGTATGTAGGTATTGCGGTTCACGTTAGCCCCCCCCCCAGTCAAAGTTCCTTAGACGAGTTCCTCAGGCCTAATGTAAAAATGCAAAATCATTCGGGGGGGGGCACCTAAAAGTATACAAATCAACACCGGTGCGGAAGTGATATTTCTGAGCAAATTACCATCGAATCTTATTTACTTATTTAACCGTTCTTTTCCTTTAGATATGCATCAATTGTTTGTTTTTCCTTCACCAATTCGAGTGTGTCGTTGTTATACAGACACGATGACAATTACATGCCCCCCTCCAGTGACCCAATTTCAGCTCGACTGGGGGGACCGGCGACTTCACTAGGGGGGGGGGAGAGCTGTGATACCATTAGCTAACATGTTAAAGGAGACCCTGAAAGCAAATATAACTAAGTCCGTTTGAAATATAAAGAAATGACCTCTACGAAATTTCCTTGTTAAAGTCGGAAATAATAACGAGTCACGAATACAATATAAACAAAGAACCAGTGGTGGATCCAAGAGTTTCATTGAGGGGGGGGGGAGGTTGCAGTTCTGGGCGGCGCATTTTTTTATTCCAATGGGGCGCCGTGTTTTTTATACTTATTTGTAGGGGTTTAAAACAACAAAAATGAGCAAATCTGAGAGAACCATTTGTAAATAAATTACTTTTGACCTTTTTTATTTACTTATTTGCAATTGCATCAAAACTCGATGTTCTATGAATTGTACAATATGTATCGTGATGCTTTTTGGGCATCGGGGTGCGCTCACCGGCATTAAGGGTGTTATCCATGGGCTTAGGCCGTACTCCATGGACTAGCCTCCATGGGTTTGGGTCGTCCTCCATGCGAGGGCATCATTTTCTGAAAATGATTGGGGGTAGCAATGCTAACTTTAAAGATTATAATTCTATTCTTATCTTGCAACACCAAAGACCTTGTGTAAATTTTTAAAACATTGGGTGAGGCCAGGACCCCCGAAAAGTATACCTACAAATCGACACCGGTGCCTCCATGGGTTTTGGGGCGCATGCGGCGCCCAGATTGCGCCTTGCATGACCTGCCCATGGTCATGCAAAGTGGTCGTCCAGGTTCAAGCAAAGTGGTCGCCAACGAGGTTGGTAGGACAGAGCTTTTTTCGACCCCTGGGCGCAGGGGTGCCAATTTTCATTGAAGGGTGACTTCCAGCCCCCTGGATGAACCCATGCAAACAATTTTCCTAATGTATTCGGTCAAGAAGAAAAAACATGCAGTCTTTTCAGTACAATTCAACTTACATCCAAAGTATCACCTAGCCTAGTAAGGAGGGAGGTCCATCAAATCACATTTTGTTCGCCAGCCGGTGCGGGCCGCAAGCAGCAGCAGAAGGAGCGGCGCCTCATCAAGGGCTTCAACATCGGGATGGTGGAGAACGCCAACTTTAGCCTCAGCTCCACCGCCGGCAACAAGGCCGCTGAATTATTCAGCGGAATGCTGCTCGGACAACGGAAACAGTCCAGCAAAAAGAAGGTGATGTAAAGAAGTGGCGCGGGTACGATGAGTGATGGTTCAGAGAGAAAGCGTTCTACATTTTAGAATTCTCCTTAAATTAATTTATAAATTATCAGTAATTTACCACACGACTGTGTCGTCCGTCCAGTTACCCAGTGATTATGGCCAACTGACAAGTAACAGTGTCCAGCTGACCAGTGACCGTGTACAGCTGACCAGTGATTATGTCCAACTGACCAGTGACTATGTCCAGCTGACCAGTGACTATGGCCAGCTGACCATGACTATGGCCAGCTGACCTGTGGCCGTGTCCAGCTGACCAGTGACTATGGCCAGCTGACCAGTGACTATGGCCAGCTGACCAGTGACCGGTTGTCCAGCTGACGCGTGCTAATGGCCAGCTGAGAGCAGTGACGTATTGTCCAGCTGACCAGTGACTATTCCAGCTGAAGCAGTGACCGTGTCCAGCTGACCATGGACATGTCACTGACCAGTGACTCTGGCCAGCTGACCAGTGACTATGCCAGCTGACCGAGTAACTAGTCCAGCTGATCCAGTAATATGTCCAGCTGCCAGTGACTTATGGGCCATGCTGACTGCCCGTGCCAGCTGACCAGTGACTTGGCCCAGCTGACCTTGTGGCCGTGTCCAGGCTGACCATGGGACTTATGTTCAGCTTGACCATGACTATGGTCGCAGCTGAACCAGTGACTTATGTCCAGACTGACGCATGACTATGTCCGCTGACCAGTTGAGCTATGGCCTATAGCCCTGACCAAGTGACCGGTGGCCAGCTGACTGGACTATGGCCAGCGTGACCTGTGGCCGTGTCCAGCCTGACCATGAGCTACTGTGCAAGTCTGAGCAGTGGACTTCTGTCCCAGCTGACCAGTGACTATTGTCAGCTGACTCAGTGACTATGGCAGCGACCTGTGGCCGTGTCCAGCGACGCAGTTGAGCTTATGTCCAGCTGACCAGTGACCGTGTCATATGCTGACACTGACTATGGTCCAGCTGACAGTGACCTTGTCCCAGCTGACCTGTGACTATGTCCGCTGACCAGTTGACTATGGCAGCTGACCAGTGACGCTGTTGTCCAGCTTGACAGTGACTATGCCAGCTGATCCATGACTATGGCAGCTGACCATGGACTATGTCCAGTCTGTACCAGTGACTCGTTTCCCTAGCTGACCAGTGGACTATGGCCAACTGACCAGTGATCTATGTCAGCTGACCAGTGACTGATGGTCCAGCTGACAGTGACTTATTGTCCAGCTGACCAGTTGACTCGTGGTCCAGCTGAACGCCGTGGACTATGGCCAGCTGACCAGTGACCTTGTCCAGCTGACCTGTGACTATGTCCAGCTGACCAGTGACTATGGCAGCTGGACCAGCTGACTATGGCCAGCTGAATCTGTGGCCGTGTCCAGCGACCAGTGACTATGGCCAGCTGGACCAGTGACTATGTCCAGCTGACCAGTGACTATGTCCAGCTGACCAGTGACCGTGTCCAGCTGACCAGTGACTATGGCCACTGACGCATGACTATGTCCAGCTGACCAGTGACTATGTCCAAGCTGACCGCAGTTGACTTATGTCCAGCTGGACCAGTGAGCTATGGCCATTCTGAACCAGTGACTAATGTCCACTGACCAGTGACTATGGCCGCTGACCAGTGACTATGGCCAGCTGACCTGTGGCCCGTGTCCAGCTGCAGCCAGTGCCGTGTACAGCTGTACCAGGTGACTATGGCCAGCTGCCTGTGACCGTGCTCCAGCTGACCAGTGACTATGTCAGCTGACCGTGACTAATGTCCAGTGACCAGTGACTATGTCCAGCTGACCATTGACTTGTTCCACTGACCAGTGACTATGGCCAGCTGACCAGTGATTATGGCCAGCTGACCATGACTATGTATCCAGCTTACAGTGACTATGTCCACTGACCAGTGATTATGTTGCCAGCCTTGCCTGTGGCCGTGTCCGCTGACTCAGTGACTATGTCCACTGACAGTGACTATGGCCAGCTGACCAGTGACTATGTCGAGCTGACGCGTGACCTAATAGTCCAGCTGACAGTGACTATGTTCCAGCTGACCAGTGACTATGTCAGCTGGACTGTGACCGTGTCAGCTGACAGTGACTATGGCCAGCTGACAGTGTATTTCCAGCTGACCAGTGACTATGGCAGCGACCAGTGGACTATAAGGCCCAGCTGAACAGTGACTATGTCCAGCTGACCATGACTAATGTCCAGCTGACCCCGTGACCTATGGCCCAGCTGACCGTGAACTATGTCCAGCTGACGCAGTGACTATGTCCATGCTGACCAGTGACTTGTCCAGCCTGACCAGTGAACGTCGGCCAGCTGACCATTTGTGACTATGCCCAGCTGACCAGTGACTTGTCCAGCTGACCAGTGCTATGGCCACTGACCAGTGACTATGGCCAGCTGACCAGTGTACTATGCTCCAGCTGAACCAGTGTACTATGTCAAGCTGACAGGACCGTATCGCAGCTGACCAAGTGGACGTATGGCCAGCTGACCAGTGACTATGGCAGCTGAACCAGTGACTATGGCAGCTGACCAGTGACTATGTCCAGCGACCAGTGACCGTGTCCAGCTGACCAGTGACTATGTCCAGCTGACCAGTGACTATGTCCAGCTGACCAGTGACTATGTCCAGCTGACCATGACTATGTCCAGCTGACCAGTGACTATGGCCAGCTGACCAGTGACCGTGGCCAGCTGACCAGTGACTATGGAAGACCTGAGCAGTGACATGTCCAGCTTGACCAGTGACTTATGTCCAGCTGACCAGTGACTATGTAGGCTGACCGCTTGGCCGTGTCCAGCTGATCCGAGTGACTTATGGCCAGCTGACCAGTGAATATGTCCAGCTGACCAGTGAACTATGGCCCAACTGACGGGGTTCGTACTATGTTCCGCTGACCAGTGGCGTGTCCAGCTGACCAGTGCGTGTCCAGCTGAACCCAGTGACATGGCCAGCTGACCAGTGACTATGGCCAGCTGACCAGTGACTATGGCCAGCTGACCAGTGACTATGTCCAGCTGACTAGTGACTATGGCCAGCTGACCAGTGACTATGGCCAGCTGACCTGTGACCGTGTCCAGCTGACCAGTGACTATGGCCAGCTGAACAGTGACTATTTCCAGCTGACCAGGAACATGGTCCAGCTGACCTGTGGCCCGTGATCCAGCTGACAAGTGAACTATGGGCCAGCCTGACCAGTGACTATTCCAGCTGCCAGTGACTATGTCCAGCTGACGCAGTAATATGTCCAGCTTGACCAGTGACTATGGCCAGCTGACGCTGTGGATATGTCCACGACCAGTGACGTGCCCAGCTGCCAAAGTGACTATGTCCAGCCTGACGCAGTGACCTGTTCCCAGCTGACCAGTGACTATGGCCGCTGACCTGTGGCCCGTGTCAGCGTGACCAGTGACTATGGCCAGCTGAACAGTGGACTATTTCCAGCTGACCAGTAACAGGTGTCCAGCTGACCTGTGACCGGTGTCCACTGACGCAGTGACTATGGCCCAGCCTTTGAACAGTGACTATTTCAGCTGACAGTGACTAATGTACGCTGACCAGTAACCTATGCTCCAGCTGACCAGTGACTATGGCCACTGACCTGTGACTATGTCCAGCTGTGACAGTGACCGTGGCCAAGCTGACCAGTGACTATGGTCACTGATCCATGACCTTTGTCCAGCTAGACGAAAAAGACAGTGACTATGGCCAGTGACCTGTGCCGTGTCCAGACTGACCAGTGACTTATGCCAGCTGACTCAGTGACTATGTCAGCTGACCAGTGGACCGTGCCAGCTGACCAGTGACCTTTGTCAGCTGACCAGTGGATATGGCCAGCTGACCAGTGACTAATGGCCCAACTGACCAGTACTATGTCCGCTGACCAGTGACTATGGCCAGCTGACGCAGTGACTATTGTCCAGCTGACCAGTGCTATGTCCAGCTGACCAGTGCTATGGCCACTGACAGTGGCCGTGTCACTGACCAATGAACTCATGTCCCAGCTGACCAGGACTAGGTCAGCTGACCAGTGAACCGTGGTACCAGCTGACCAGTGACCATGTCCAGCTGACCAAGTGACTATGGCCAGCTTGACCAGTGACTATGTCCAGCGACCTGTGACCGTGTTCAGCTGACCAGTGGACTATGGCCAAGCTGAACAGTGACTATTTTCCAGCTGCAGTGCTATGGTGCCGCTGACCAGTGACTTATGGCCAGCTGACCAGTGACTATGGCCAGCTGACCTGTGGCCGTGTCCAGCTGACCAGTGCTATGTCCAGCTGACCAAGTGGCACCATGTCCAGGCTTGACCAGTGATATGTCAGCTGACCAGTGACTATAGCCAGCTGAACAGTGACTATGTCCAGCTGACCAGTGACTATGGCCAGCTGACCAGTGACCTTGTCCAGCTGACCAGTGACCGTGCCAGCTGACCAGTGACTATGTCCAGGTGACCAGTGACCGTGTCCAGCTGACCTGTGACCGTACCACTCTCGCAGGACTGGAACGCCGCAGTCCGTGAGAGCATGAGGCATCGGAACCACATCGGGTCGTCTAGGGCCAGCCTGGACCGCGCACGGCACCGCTCTAAGCGGCTGACGGTGCGACGAAAGGAGGCGCTCTCCAAGGGTCTGGCCGCCACGCCCGTGCCGCGCCCCAAGTGGAAGAAGGTACGGCTCAGAGCCAGGCGGCTCGACTGGTAACACAGCGCACCACTCGCCGGTCAGGGGATGGCGCATTAGCCAAACGAGAGTCTTAGATACTATAGGCCTCAGATTGGTCTCATACACCAGAAACCTTGCACGGGCCTCAAACCCAGCGTATCTCTATATGCCCTTTCACCGATTGCGATGCTGACCGCGAACTCGCTGGTGTCATCCAGAGGTGCTGTACAAATGTCGGAGCACGGCGTGTTCTGTGACCCCTGCTGACGCCTGTCACCTCTCTGTGTTACACAGGTGCAGTACATGACGGAGCACGGCGTGTTTGTGACCCCTGCTGACCCTGTCCCTCTCTGTGTTTCACAGGTGCAGTAACATGACGGAGCAACGGCGTGTTCTGTGACCCCTGCTGACCCTGTCACCTCTCTGTGTTACACAGAGTGCAGTACAAAATGTCGGAGCAACGGCGTGTTTCTGTGACCCTGCTGACCCTGTGCACCTCTCTGTTTGTTAACAGGTCGAGCAGCTGGGATTCCAGCTCGCCTGATGAAACCGACACGTTGAGCGACACGCTCAACATATGTCATAACGTCATATTTAGCTGTGGGATCTGACCATTGCAGCCCCCAAGAGGTAGGTCTTTGCACAGCGCTGTCCAAACCACCAATGTCGGAGCACGGCGTGTTCTGTGACCCCTGCTGACCCTGTCACCTCTCTGTGTTCACAGGTTGTAATAAACCACGTACATGCGGAGCACGGCGTGTTCTGTGACCTCTGCTGACCCTGTCACGCTCTCGTGTTACACAGGGCAGTAGCAAATGTCGGAGCCCGGGCATGTTAGTGACCCTGCTGACTCCTGTCAGCTTCTGTGTTAACCACAGGTGCCGTAACAATTCGGAGCACGGCGTGTTCTGTGACCCCTGCTGACCCTGTCAGCCTCCTGTGTTACACAGGTGCCGTACAAATTGTCGGAGCACGGCATGTTCCTGTGACCTGCTGACCCTGTCACCTCCTGTGTTACCAGGTACTGTACAAATGCTCGGATGCACGGCGTGTTCTGTGACCCTGCTGACCCCTGGTTCCGCCTCTCTGTCGTTACCGTGCTGTAAAATGTCGGAGCACGGGTGTTCTGTGACCCCTGCTGACCCTGTCGCCTCTCTGGTTCACAGGTGCCGTACAAATGTCGGAGCACGGCGTGTTCTGTGACCCCTGCTGACCCTGTCGCCTCTCTGTGTTACACAGGTGCAGTACATGACGGAACACGGTGCGTTCCATGACGGCGCAGTAGACCAGGAGCTGGTGAACCAGATCCTGAACACGGACCGGCGCATGTCCACCGGCTGGGGCCGCGTGCAGGCGCTCAAGCTGCGCGGCGCCTTCGGGCCGATTGACACGGACGAGCCCATCCCCGAGGAGGACGAGCGGCGTGCCAGCGTCTACCCGGCGCCGGCCGTCTCATCCATGGCAGGTATGCTGCGACACTCGTGACAGGAATGCCGCCGCACCCACGCCAGCTATGCTGTGCTCGTGCTGGTTATGTGGCCTCTATCACGCTGGGTAAGCCGCACCCACGCCAGCTATGCTGTGCTCGTGCTGGTTATGTGGCCTCTATCGCGTGGGTAAGCCGCACCACGCCTAGCTATGCGTGTCGTGCTGGTTATGTGGCCTCCTCTATCGCGCTGGTAAGCCGCACCACGCCAGCCTAATGCTGTGGCTGCGTGCTGTATTTGCCTCTAATAGCGCTGGGTAAAGCCGCACCACGCCAGGCTAATGCTGTGTCGTGCTGGTTATGTGGCCATCTATCGCGCTGGGTAGGCGCACCACGCCAAGCCTATGCTGTGCTCGTGCTGGGTTTTAATGTGGCCTCTATCGCGCTGGTGAGAGTCGCACCCACGCTCAGCTATGCTATGCTGTGCTGGTTATGTGGCGTCTATCTCGCGCTGGGTAGCCGCACACGCCAGCTATGCTGTGTCGTGCTGGTTATGTGGCCTCTATCGCGCTGGGTAAGCCGCACCCACGCCAGCTATGCTGTGCTCGTGCTGGTTTGGGCCTCTATCGCGGCTGGGTAAGCCGAAACACCCACGCCAGCTATGCTGTGCTCGTGCTGTTATGTCGGCCTCTTATCGCGCTGGGTAGCCGCACCCACGCCAGCTATGCTGTGCTCGTGCTGGTTATGTGGCCTCTATCGCGCTGGGTAAGTCGCACCTATGACAGGTGCACACCGCTGCTGCGAACGGAAATTCAGGTTCAGACATCCTCAATAATATCGTCTGTGAAAAGCTTTAATAGTTGTGTGACAGCATATTTGAACAAACTTAGCTTTCTAGTTACCGACTGGGGAAGTTGACTCCAGTCTCTGTTACAGAATCGGAGTTGCGCCGACCCTCCAACCAGTCGGGTCGAGAGTCGGCGGCCGACACCAGCGCCGCCATCACAGAGGAGGAGGAGGGTGAGGCGACCAAGACGGAGCCGGAGGCCGACACTGCCGACGCTGCCGACTCTACCACCGCTGCCACGTCACGCCCGCCTTCAGCCGCCAGCGGGGCCGGGTCGCGACCGGCCTCGCAGAAGAGGACCGCGCCAACATCACCAGACTCCACCCAGGAGACGGCGGAGACGGCGGCTGACCCAGCCCCAGCCGAGCCAGCGGAGACGGCGGCCGACTCAGCCCCAGCCGAGCCAGAGGAGAATGCGTCAGGAGAAGCAGTGTCCAGTCCGGAGCAGCCCACCACGCCACCCTCCCCAGAGCCAGACAGGGGCGCCACCCCCACACCGGATCTGGAAATGAAACCAGCAGCAGATGCCGCGACTGCAGCGACACCTACCGAGGCGCCTGCGGCGGCACCTAGCGCAGAGCCGGTGGCGAGCGAGGCCTCAGAAGGCGCCTCAGCCGGGCCAGCGACGGACAGGAAGACCTCCATCACACCGGCCATTCCGCCGCCGCCCAAGTCATCACCGCGGGGCTCCTTGGTCCCGCCGCCCGCGTCGGCCACCCGGCGGCCCTCTGCAGGCATTAACAGGCAACAGAAGGGTGGCTGGCTGTAGAGGGCGACAGCAGCAGAGTGCGATGGGTGTTGTGATGAGCTCTCAGGTGGAGTTCCACTAGCCATTGGCAATATGAGCAGCTTAAGGACGTTGACTTTGACGTTGAAGTGTAAGACTATCTGCTGAAGGCTTCAGAGGTATCGGGTTAAACATATATGTCTGTGCGATATCTTCCCTGATTATGATATAGCATTATTGTGAAATTGATGAGCCATTTTTAAATGGCAGAATCGAAAGACGAAATGCCAAATCATCCATTAAAACAGTGTAAACAGCATGATCAGCGACTGATCGTACGGTAATATTAGAGTTAATAAGATTAAACGCTGTTATTGACGAAAGCGTCACCCAGATAAGAAGGGAAGCGTTTTGGTTTAAGGTTGCAGGGAAATAGGAGATGTCCCTTGTGATATTAGTAAATCTTATCAAGGAATATATAGAGAAGAGCAGATGTGACGATATAATAAAATCATAGGGATTATTCATCAATAACCTTAGAACTAAGGAACTGCAGTTATGTTACACCCGTACGGTTCAACATGTATACTAGCTAATACCTCTTAGGGAGCAACAATGAGCAACTAAAAGCACCTTCATTTAATCCTTACTTAGTAGGAACCTTACAAGTCCAGTGGCTCTAAACTGTACCCTAAACACTGTATAACTGTCTGTACCCTAAACACTACATAACTGTATATCGCATCTCAGCACTAAATACAATCTTACTAGCTCAGCATTTGTTTCTGAAAGAATCGAAACGGCGGAATGTGGACCAAGGCAGGAGTGTCGGGCTACAGTACTTTACCGCTAAGTGTCGTGAAGCAAATCACTGATAAGCACGAAATAAAATGGCCGAAAATTGCATTAGAGTCGTTAAGACCGTTCGATGTCCGCTGCTTTACCTACTTATCTGGTCCTCCTCGACTGGGAGCTGAGGACTGCGGCGAGAGTGGCCAGTCCACAGACTGCCCGTCGTTCCCACCATGAGCTGTATGTACGCTGACAGTGCTGGCACTCCAGCAAAGAGAGAGGACCAGCGCTCCAGCGGGAGTTGGTGGCGGCCGTAATATGGGATCTGCTGAACTCCCCCAGCAGGGATGTTAGACCGTCCGGCCGTCCCCGGCGGCTCCCCACCGACTGCGTATCACCCAACAACGAGAGAGGACAGACGCCCCAGCGAGGGATGCAGGCGATCAAGAAAAGCCTCTCTGATAGGTACCATCCAGAGGGCTGTCTCCGTCCACCAGGAGGAGATTGTTACACCTCGGACGGAGCACGTGCTGCAGAGGTACCCAGCCCAGTCCAGCTGGGATTCCAGCTCCGCCTGATGAAACCGACACGTTGAGCGACACGCTCCAACATCATGTCAATAAGTCATATTTAGCTGTGGGATCTGACCATTGCAGCCCCCAAGAGGTAGGTCTTTGCACAGCGCTGTCCAAACCACCAAGTGCGGCTAGGTCGCAATTTTTTTACCCCCGCAACGGCAAATTGGATTTTAATTTGGGAAATTGTATGATAAATTCGAAACCAGCGCATCCAAATCCATCAGAAAAGTTGCATAGAGCAGCACTCACAAACAAATGTTGCAAAAGGGGCCAACCTATTCCACACGCGGTGTCTCGTCCCTCCGCAGGCCTGTTCGGCCGCCACCTGAGGCGGCACCTCCTCAGCGATGGCCGGTCTGCGCAAATTCGATCCGAGTGGCCTGATGTGACTGCTCACTTGGTGGACTTTCGACTAGCGTGTGTGATTGTGTTTGTATGACTGCACTGGTAACTAGCGGTGAGCTGCGGTCTGCGGAGGTCTTGGCGGCCGGTCTCACCACTGTGACCGAGGCTCGCGGCCGCGATCTANAAATCACACTTTCTGGATCCGCCAATGTATATTATGGCCTTCAGTGGTGGACCCAGGATTCGATCGAAGAGGAGGCCACGTGGCAAAGTGGGCCCCAAAGGCCTTGGCTGGCCCTCTCAGGCCTCAGTAGACCCCTCAAGCCTTGGGGGCTCTTTTTAAAATGAAGACAAATATATGCTAGAATGGACCCGCTTAGTTCAAAATATACCTTTTACATGCTGAAATGGGCCTCTACAAACCAGAATGGGCCCTCTTCAAGTCAGAATGGGCCTTCTCGTGATCAGAATGGGGCGTGGGCCCTCTGGAGGCCGACGTGGCCCTACGGAGACCAGAATGGGCTCTCTGGAGGCCAGAATAGGTCCTATGGAGGTCAGAGTGGACAAATGCCCTTGCGATTTGTTTGAAAACGGGGTGAAATTCGTTAAGAGTGACTTCGATCGGCTATGGGCCTCCCTTGGGCTATTAGCCCCTTCGAGGCTCAAAGGGGGTGGGGGGTATGTATCCCCCTCTGTATCCACCACTGATAACCGTCATATCGATTTCTAACGCCAGTGATGATAATAATGAATTAGTAGAATGAGAGCATCCATCAGCTAAAAAACGTTGCGCCCAACTTTTTTTGTGACGTCATAACTCCGTGGACCTGAGTGTTTCAAAATGAATCAATCAGAATCAAATCAAAAGTGTTTCAATGAATTGTTCTACTAGCCTACCAAATTGATTGAGTCACTGAAGTGGATCGGAAGTTATTGAGAATAAATACAGGGACAAACGACCACTTTGTGGCATTCTGCTATTGTTAATATTGTATTTTTACAGGGTTTTGTTTTTTTCGAGGTGGTAGGGTTTTTTTTGGTAGGGAGAACCAAAATCGATGCACCACGTCTCTTTTTAAGGTCCATGGAACAGGTTCTGTTAGTCTTTTTTTCCATTTTCGAAAAAGTCCATTTTATAGTATACCCCTAACTATAGCACTCCTAATTTAACGAAGAAGTTCTCCGCGATAAAGGCTCCCTACGCAAAAAGGCACGTGAACTGAGGAGCAGAGTGCATTTTTTTCATCGGGGTCAGCCTTACGCCATGTTCCCGGAGATAGATGCCGGGGAGGGGGCGGGGAGGGGCCTGGGGTTGGACCCCCTCCACTCGGAGGCGGGGGATTTGATCCGGGAGCCTATCCCCAGAACCGGCACGGGAATCGAACCCGGGGCCTGCTGCGTGGCAGTCCGAGGGCATACCACGGAGCCACCGGCTCCCCCGCAGAGTGCAGGCGCCACCGCTCTGTGACGTCGCCCACAGAGCGTATTGGCCAATCAGCGGCGGGCGGTGCACCTTCCGTAGCATGATTGTAAACTTGCCGTCCGGGTAGGGCAAATTCACTGCGTGTCCGGGTAGGGGGGGGGGAGTACGACCCCTTGTCGTTTTGTCCCTAATTGAGCTAGAGCTTCGATTAAAAAACGAGCGGAAGGAAGGAAACGGGAGGAAGCCATTTAAATATGATTTTTAGGTTCTGGGTCAATAGGTGACCTCTGAGCTCATGTCAAATACCAAAATGTCACAAATCGTAAATGTGTAAAAATTGAATACTGTATTTTTTTTAAATTTAATATTGAATATCACGTGTTTGCCCTTCTAAACATCACAATTTATTTTAAATCATCGTTCTTGAAGCATGATATCATCCATATCAGCTGTGCTGCGTCTATACAAATATAACAGACGATGCCGTCAAATATTTTTTCGTTGGTGAAACTTGACTCGTGTCCGCAACTTTTTTTAGCGGCGATTATCGTTTTTCTACGTGCGGTGAAAGTATTTTTTTGATAAAACTGTTCAGATCAATAAAACAGCACAGCACACACTGCCGTAACACGTGCCGACATTAACCTTGTCCCCCAAAAAAGGCTGCCGAACAAGGTTAGCCGCCGAAGCGTGACGTCAGTACAAACCTGCTATAGCCGTCACAGCCGCCACAGCCTGTGGCTGTGACGGCTATACGTAGTGACGCCGTCACCGGCGTCACTACGTCACGAGTGTTACGCCACTGCGCCACGCGTGTGACGCCCACGTCGTTCGTTCCTGTCCGCATAAAACGGCCCCCCAGACAGCCAACAATCGCAGTCCCTGCCAGCTTGGCTCCGCACTCGCAGCAAGCAGCGCCGAAATGATGATGCGCCTCTCGCTCGCCCTCCTGCTGGTGGCATCTGCCTCCGGCACTCTCATGTTCCCCCGCTCCGGCTGCGGCTGCCTCCGCAACCCGGTGGCCGCCGAGCTGAAGGGGGAAGAGATCTCCCAGCTGCGCGGCTACGTCCAGCAGCGCGGCGTCAAGCACTACCAAGTGCTTAGCGACTACGCACTTCAGGCCATCTTCCGCTTTAACCTGATCAACAACTTCCCTGACGTGGTGCCGTCGACGCGCTCCGGCGTTCTTCAGGTGATCTCCGAGTCGCTGAACCAGCTGACGGACAAGGTGGTGCCCAGCGAGACCCGCTGTGGCCAGATCGCCGGCTACCTGCAGAAGTCAGTGCCCGAGCTGGCGTCTGGAAGCGTCAACATCGACCTGCGCTCGCTGGTGGCGTCGGCTTCCGTCGTCCTGCATCAGCGCGGCGTTATCGTGAGCCTCGGACAGCTCAACATCCTTCTGAAGACGGGACTGTCGGGCTACCTCCAGTCGAGCGCGTACCAGGTGAGCCGTGAGGAGGGACTCAGGGACAGGGTCGGCAGTCATCAGTGTTCCGTAGTCTTCGTGAAATGGCTGCTACGACGAAGCAATACAGAGGTAAAATAGAAAGAGCGAAATGGGAGTTAAAATGGTAGATTTCGTACTTGACATAGCACTTGATACAATAGTCAACATTGGGAGACCGTCACAAGTACGTCAAATACGTCCATTTGATATACGTCCATAATGTGTGCCTTCGTTTCCAGTCGAGCTTCAGCTCTCTTGTGCAGCTGATCGCCACCCTGGACCACATCGACCACAACCTGCCGAACATTCTGAACCAGGCATTCGCTCATCATCGTGCGCCGCGCCATAGAAACGCTTCAACCTTGCCGCGAGATCTTCGACCACGCTACAAGCGTGGCCATCAAGGTAGGAATCCAGACGAGTCTTGGATATTTTTTGGTATATTAGATTTTATAGGACAATTAGGATTTGGATTACTCGGTAGTAAGAAAGGTATTGAAGAAGATAATGTAAATACTCATATTTTTTTTTAAAATAAAACTAGTTTTGCTGTCCAGACTTATTCAATCACAAAACAAACAAAAATGCTTGGAGTGAATCATACATATAAACCTGATTATTTTTAACAGGCAACATATTCATATTTAAAGTATTTCACTTCAAATATACACTTATTGATATCGTTTGCTGCTACCTAACTTTTTTGTATATAAACTAACGCTACTACCGATGAACTGAACACTTACCTCTCCTGACAATGTCACCAATCGCTGACTACGGCCCTCTCTCCACAGCTTTCGAGTAACGTGGCGAATCCTGCCAGCTCAACACCTGCATTATCGCGGCCCTAAATATGAAGCGCACCATGCCAGGTGGTCATCAAGGAGATGCCGCATCTTCCGGCATCCAAAAGACGCACTCTGCTCGTCCTGAACCATCCTGCAGCTCACCAACTCGTGAGTTATAGCACGGCGGGTACGGGTAGGCAGATTGAAGGAGGGAGTGGGATAGGTCACTACGCCAGAGGGGGTCTATACCCCATATTTCGTTTCCAGAGAGCATCTATACCCCATAGATGCTTGCAGCAAAATATAAACTGGTCTGCGACAAAAGAGACGGTGAAGTCAATATAAACTAAATGTTCTCAGTTATTGACCTTAGCCCGGCATTGACTGGGGTTTTAGTCGAACGTCATTGGTTGGATGAGGCGTTTTTCTCCTCCTCGCTATATTTCGGAACAATAACCGCAGCGAGACGCGCAATGCGGCAATCGAAAGCTCTAAATAAATAGCAAGTGAAGCATTCCCTTAATTTACAAAATAATTTCACATGTCAGGTAACGGTCAGGTTTAAGGTCACAGTTTAAATTTGAAAGTTAAAAAGGTCACAGTTGAGTTTCTGTGCAAAACTTTCCATTCAAAGCTTAAATTGATACAATTATCGCATAATTTGCTCTAAAAAGTAATATATATATATATATATTCTGCATAAGAAAAAGTATAATTGTAAGCGTATGTCCAAACACTAATTGGATCACTATTGACAAGATATCTCTATACAAATGTCATGGAACAGATAATGTACCTATAGGCTATTGTATACGTATAATTCAACAGTAGCACCCATAATCACAGCCTGACACTAATTAAGGTCATATTCAGGTCACACAAAGTTTAAATTTGACATTTACATTTTAAGTCCAAGGTTTTACTCCAGACCAGTTTGTCGCAGAAATACAGTAAATACCGGCATTTTTGTCTTAATGCGTTTAATAAAATTCAAAAACGTAATTCCAAAATATGACGTGAGGAGTTTCTTTTACCTAGGAAGTCATACCTCTATCAAAAACTTAGATATAAGTAAGGAATTTGTTTTTGGTATTTACCATATGTTGTTTTACATTTGTTCAGTTTTGTGTTTATTATTATTTTGAGGACATTTTTTTTAAACAAAAATGCATTTTACAATTTTGGGGTAAAACAAAATTGTAAACATATACGAAATACCTGTTTTGTAGGCCATATTTTTTGCCTAGTCTTTGGTGTTGTAGGGCTGCATTTCACCTACAAAAAGGCCTTTGTACGGCCTGTTAAAGAAAACATTTTTTTTTTCGGTAAACTCCTGTGAAGTGAAGTCACTAAATTTGCTTTACCAGCCAAGTAGACGAAATTGATTCAATTTTTCACAAAAGATGAACAATTGATTTAGGAGAAGGTTCCAAAAGTTTTGCGTTGATAGTAATGTTCGTTTTTAAGCTATCACGAAAATTCCTTCAGGGAAGGCGTTTCCCCCCTCCCCCCCACACACACACCAGCTAATTGCTGGTTAAACTCAACTATATCGTGACACGTTCATATACAACTATAACATTGGTTTCCCTCTCACATAATGGAAATAAGTTGAGAACCCGGAGTCCACCCCATCCCTCTTCTGACTGCCTCTGTCCTCTGTCCTCTGTCCGACCCCCAACTCTGACCACCTCCCTCCTCTGTCCCTTACCTCCCCCCGTGCCGCCCCGACACATTGCCGATGACATTTTC
Organism: Semibalanus balanoides; assembly: GCA_014673585.1. NCBI lineage: Eukaryota > Metazoa > Arthropoda > Thecostraca > Balanomorpha > Balanidae > Semibalanus > Semibalanus balanoides. The sequence goes on along the minus strand of VOPJ01002950.1, from coordinate 62,081 downwards.
AGAAACGCTGACATATGTGCGCCTTCTGCGCTCCGTCTGCCGTAAACTCACCTCACTGACATTTCCCTCCCTCCGACAGCGGTGGCGGCAAGGCCACTCCCAACGACCTTTTGGCCATGATCACCATCCCCAAGCTGACGTCAAGCCTGCGCACCCATCAGCGAGTTTACCCAACCGATCGTCCTGAAGCTGCCGAAACCACCATGACCCTTACATCGTCCAGATCCGCGAAGCTACACACTCTTCATCATCGGTCTGCGTCCCAGTGCCATCCAGCCACTGCCGTGCAGGCAACCTTATTGAAGCCTTCATCTGGCACTCACAGAGTTTTCCTCGTACTCGCTTGACACGGTTGAGGCGTACATCCTGTACGTTATCCGTGTGGTAGTGCCGTCGATCCCGCGAGGATCCTCGGCCTTCCGTCTGCACATCTTCGACAGCTCGGTTGTTATCAACAATATCCTGGTGCCGGAGCCGCTGACGAGCATCTACAAGAAGGGTCGCGACACAATCATTGCGCGCATCCGTGGCCTGCAGGGCAGCAGCGAGGACATCACTAAACGCCTTATCCGCGGCGAGGGCGAAAAGTCGAATGTCGAGAACATCGTCGTCTTCAAGCCGGACATCATTGCGGGTCCTCTGCCAACTTACGGCAAGTTCGAGTATCAAAACGTCGCGTTGTCAGCTGTCAATCTGCAGCAGATTGCCAACGTATTGGTGCAGCGCTTCAATCAGCTGAAGCAGCCGTCACTGCAGCTGCCGCTGCTTCGCATCCTCGTCAGGGCCAACGTGATCCCGAGCTCTGGAGACAGAGCCGCCGCCGCCTTCCGTCGTCTGTTCTCGGGCCTGCCGCAGTTCGTCGTGCCGTCGAACCTGGACGTCATCGTCACGCAGCTGAGTGAGTATCGCCTGCAGCTGACCAGGACTCAGCTTCTCGCTGGCCTCCAGCAGTTCTTTGTGGCCTCCCGCTGTCTCGGCTACGTCATCCAGCGAGTCCCTGCCGAGCGTGTCACGACACCAGTTCGCGAGTACCTGCAGACCCTGACGTCAATCCCCGGCTCACCGTTCCAACGACAAATTTCCTAGAAGTACCTGTACCTCGTCTCCATCATCATCAGCAGTGACGGTCGTGACCATCAGGTCCCATCGACGATTATCTCGCCAAGATCTTCTCAGTGTAACATCCACGATCAACCATCCCAAGTCCAGCGCACCATCATTTCTAGCTTCATCTTATACTCTAAGCTTCTCCCGAAGCCCGTAATGATTATCAGTGTTCACAAATAACCAGAACGTGCGGAAATCGTGTTCGCCCGCTACCCGATGGAACTTTCATCTCTGAGCGTTAAGGGAACGCCATCATCAAGCAGAGTCTCCAAGCCGCATCAGCATTAAAATATCGTACCTGCGCCAGGCCAACATCATGGCTTACGTTGGCATGGGACTCTTGAACCGCTTCCAGCCGTCGATGACCTTGATAGATGTCCGCCTATTTGTATATAGATCCGTTCGCTATTTCCTGCGCATGAACAAGATGACAAACATCGCGTCTGTGCAGTTCTTGCGCGTTCTGCTGCACCAGTATAAGGTGCCGATTCCGAAGCTGCCGGTACCCCACCGGCCCGTCATCCAGACTCCGGTGTACGTTCAGCCTCCGATCTACATCCTCTCCGGCATTAGCCTCCCGCTGAAGCAGGTTCAGCAGCTCGTTGTCATTCTGCGTGCGCGCTTCGTCTTTGTATCGCTGGATAACGTGAAGGCAATCATGGCGCACACCATTCTTATCCTGCGTGCCGACGGCCAGAAGATCGTGCAGAGGAATTGCTACAGGTACCTCATGAACTACTACAGCAGCCTGCCGAAGAATATCGCTATCGGAGAATTCGACCTCAAATACCTCCTGAAGAAGATTGATGCCCAGCTAAAGGACACCACCATCTCCAGCACTGGCATCCAGTCTGCCATGGTCGAGCTGTACATCCATATGTACTACCTGAAGCTGCCTATCCCAAGCGTGAAGGTGCGTAACGACTTCCTCAGCTTCGTCATCAGTGCTTACGGCAAGATTCGGGTGCGCCGCCAGCTGCCATTCGGCAAGCTCTTCTACAATTTCCTGAAGAGCTTCCTGCCAAAGTTGCCCGGTTACCTGAAGCCGTTCCCGCTGTTCGCTGGTCCGCAGATTTACTCAATGTTCAACGCTAAGCTAAAAGCGCCCATCTACACCGCGGACATTCATCTCTACATCCAGGTCATCCGCCGCCTAAAGTTGCCCGGTTAACCTGAAGCCGTTCCCGCTGTTCGCTGGTCCGCAGATCTACTCATGTTCAACGCTAAGCTTAAAAGGCCCATTACACGCGGACATTCATCCTCTATCCAGGTCATCGCCCGCCTGAGGAAGGGCGATCTCACGCTAGGCAAAACTGCAGAACGGTCATCTCTAGCGTCAGATTGGCCCCGGCACTGAATTCCGCTGAGCTCACAGGCCTCATTGACTTCGCGAAGGAAAAGAAGATCAGGGTGACCCAAGTGCAGCTCATCCGCGCCTTCGCCATCTGCCGCCTATCGGTGGGTCTCAGCAGTGTGAAGATCTCCCGCGTTCAGCTGATCAGCATCTTCAAGAGCGTGATGTACAACACTGTGCAGAGGTACGGCAATCTCCTGGTTGTGAGTTACGTGGAGCAGATCATCGTACGCGTCCGAAAATACAGGGCGCCCGTTATCTCCCTGCCGAAGCCCAAGCCATTCCCATGCCACCGTGGCAGCAAGTTTTTTTCGGCTGCTAATCACCTGTTCTGGTCTGTGCTGGATAGACTCGCTTATATGACTGCTCGGTCCACGATGGCACACACTAGAGTCCCTAGTGCCACTGACGAGTGTTTTCAGGAGTTTCCACATATTGTATTGATAGTGTGATGCGGTAATACAAAAATGATGTTGGCACAATCGCTCGATTGTCTTTTTGACGTATCTGAGCTCTTTCAGCTGATGAAAGTTACACCGCATTGATGCTACACATTGCATACCAGGGTAACATGAAGGTGAAATAGATTTATCGCTGCATTTTCATTTTCTAACGATACAAACACATGTACAGGATTACATAAAAAACAGCACCAAATACAGGCTGATGTATTCCACATGGGATTTTTCCAATCAAACGTTATACATTTTCAAGACAAGCCTCTGATATCATGGAAAATATGATACTACATGTTGTTTTATAATTAGGTCATCAAGGTTAAATTTTCAAATTTAAAGGGATATGCTCTTCCGGATGATATCGCAATGAAACAGGCTTAAACAAGTACTAAGGACCACCTATTGAATTTGTTAATCGCCAACAAAAGCTTATCCAAGCAGTGCAAATAACAAAATACAAAATAATAATAAAAAACATTTATTGTTATTACTTATATAGAAAGAATATCAAAACTGTTTTAACGATTTATACACACCACTACGTATATAGGAAGCGTTTGCCTCAAGTTACTGTAATCACGGAGAAGGGATTGTAATTGACCAACCGTCAGCTGAAGCTATTACGATTGGATGAGACGTTTATGCGCTTATCCATTGTGGTTCCTGTTAACTGCGTTTAACGTATCTAGCGCATGTGCCGCACTTTAATCGTTGCCATGGAAATGTGAACAGACACTTTCAATTTGGTATCTCCGGAATTGGAGGACAATCATTATACAAACCTTGGTTGGGAAAGACTTCATTAATACTGGGAAAAAATCAAAATTCTTCGTAAAAGTACAAAAAACTTTCTGGACAAATTTTTCTTATCATAACAAAATATTTCCTTCATGCTATTATTGAGCTTAAATCAGGCATAAATAAGACATTAAATGTTTTCTGACATTTAAAAATTGGGGTAGAATACTTAAGCAAACAATTTCCACTAAGTTCCATAGTAGCACAAGGCTGCAATTAATTGCATTTGGTACGTAGTGGTAGCTGATTCGTCAAGGTCATTGGCTGGAATAAAACTGAACTTTGAACGATGATATTGGGTCACTGGGCGCGAATTAAAAATAAAACGGACTTAATGGTGCTTATCAAATCCGGTTGTTCTTTATCGTTCTTTAACATATCAAATATTACTTTGAACGGACAGTGTCCCTTTAACCCTCGCACCGACGGGGGTCTGAGCCAACTTCGAACCGACGGGGGGGGGGGCGGATAACCGCCCGATCTCCAAAACTACGCAACGTAGCGAGAAGCGGAAAACGGCGTGAGATAGGCCGTGACGAGTACTATCGAAAATACTAAGTTTTTTTATCAGGTCAATATTGAGGTCACCAGAGGTCAAAAAGTTCAAATTTCCCCACATTTCGAGTAAATTGAGCACTGCTTCACATAATCCGGGCTAGCTCAGTAACTACATAGCTAGGAGCAATCGGAAAAAAGCACTACAATTGCTCTGAAACACTCTTTCGCCAATATTTCCTCAGATTTGAGATCAGTTTTTCAATAGTTAGGCTCCAGAAGTCAGCGAAGTCAAAACGCTATAATTTTACTGAAAACGTTTTTTTGTTAATTACTTCTTATTTGTAAAGTGCAGAGCAGTCTTTTGCCACCTATCGTGTTTTTTCACATCACGGCGCATCGAACCATCTATCGTTTGACTAGCTAGGTCCAACTAAAAAATGACGAACCTGAGGTCATTTCAAGTCAAGTCAATTTTAATGTCTATCGATGGAGGTTGACAAGAGAAACAGGAATGGTGAAAACCACAGTACTTGTATCTACGTAGAACATGAGTTATTGGTACATAAACCATATGACTTTTGGCACATTGGATTTGACTTAACGAGGTCATGGAAGAAAATACAAGCTTGCATTCTTATACTTTGCTTCAGAATAGTGATTAGGATGAAAACTGACCACATTTAGCCAGGTTTGTTCGTTGGTGCGCGATTTCAATTTTCTCCGCGATAGCTTTATAATGGGAGGTTCTCAAAAATTGACCATGACGCTCAGGTCACCGATATAAAAATTCCAAGATAAACCGAACTGTAGATATCGATAGGCCTTATTAATCAACACTGTGAGTTCAACTGTTTGTTTCTCCACTGTGGCTATCGGCAAGATGTGTCAAACTTCAAAAACGTGCACTTGATGGTCAGGTTATTTAATGTTGCCTGTACAACGTGACCTTGAAAGTTAGGAGTCATTTTTTAAAGAAAGTGTGCGAATTGATGCCTTAACACCTTAAAAAAATTGGCGGCGCTTAACGCCGCGGCGGGGGCGATATCCGCCCCCGTCGGTGCGAGTGTTAAGTACATCGCTCTTGAAACCCCCAAATACATCAGGCACTTTGATAGCCTGATTTATTGGGGGGTTTCTAGGAACACCAAGAAAATAAAAACAAAACAACTATCGGAATGTCTTATAGAGTTTATTTTCCAGTGTTCTAAAATTCAACCCTATTCCTGGGGGGATCAAAAGTAAACGAATCTGTCGGGGGTGGGCTCATTAGGCCCCCCTTCAGATCTTGGCTGCTATAAGAGCTAGAAACATGAAACTTGGTATGTGGTTAGAGTCGACAATGAACTCTATTTTGTCATGTTTTGGTGACCTTGGTCTTTATCTTCAAGGTCAAATGACGTCATCAAAAGTCATATTTGACAGAACATGATATTTTCAGGTAACCTTGCCATTATCTCGGAAACTATAGCAGCTAGGAGGAATCCGAAAAAAAAACTGTTAAGCTGTTTTATTTTGTTTCGCCACTATTGCATCAGAAATGAGCTCAGGTCAATGGTTTCGGCTGTAGAGGTCAACAAATGTTTTTAAAAAATCGTCAAAAGTTTGTTCGATAATAACTTTTTATATAAAACATATAGAGCACTTATTGTTATACCATTGTTCCCCTCGTCATTGCGGTTTGAATAATACTACTTTTGTGTTTTGTCAAATCGAAAATTTGACCCCGGGTCAAGGTCAAGGTTAAGATCAAGGTGACATAACTCGGTCAAACTGCATATCAAAAGATCGTATTGGAACAGACAAATTGTTTTGAGAGCCATTTACGAGTCTCTTGGTGTTTTCTGTCAGAGTTATTGAAAAACAGTGTTATAACCTAAATGGCCTTTAAAGGTCACTGAACTAACAAACATGCATCCTTTTCATCAAGAGAGCCTAAGATAACATGATAACTTAAGTAATTTGGGCTGAACAATGTGTTAAAACCATTGTTTTTTTTCATTTTTCCACCATATATTTATATCGGAAGGGTTAAGCATTGACCTTACATCAGACATCAAATATTTAGATATCAAACCCTAAACTGTTTTAAAACATATTAATTGGCATGTTTTCTCTATATCATATTCCGGTTTTTTTGAAGACGTCATTAACAGATAGCAAATTGTATCATTTTGTGAGAAAAAAATTACGTTTTTCCCAAATTTTTTCGGATTTCAAAATTCAAATTTTTGAAATTTCGAATTTGCCATCTGAAAGAAAAGTCTAATTACTACCGATGTCTGTTACCGGCTAACACTTCCTTTAACACACAACTCTCCTTGAAGTGATAACCATCGCACAGATTTTGGTGTCAAAACGGCGAAACACGCCCCTAAAATACTGTCTGGACCCCCTCTTTATGATTTAAAATTTGGAAAAAGGTAACATCCATTTATGTGCAATAAAGATAAGGAAAAGTCAGTAATATTAAAGATTGTGGGTTGTGTTTTGAATGAACTGTACGCGAAAAACCTCAAGGGGGGCCGATTCGCCCTCCCCCCGACAGTAATAGGGTTAAGCTAAGTTCAACGGTTTCGACTTAGAGGCCGTTCTTATAAAAAAAAATCGAGCCACTGGCTCGTTTTTTTATTTATTTCATGTGCTCATAACTCAGCGCAGGAGATGTTTAGCGTCGGAATAGTGCCTCAGATTTGTTGCAGCAAAGCCAAATACATCGTTGGTATCCTATATTGTACCCAAACATAGCAAATATCCAGTCCTGAAGCCATTCTTATAAAACAAATCGTGCCGGTGTCTCGATTTGTTTTATAAGAACGGCCCCATAGGTCATTAATGGTCATGCCAACAACTTTCTTTAAAAAATGCTCGTGAATGATTGTATATTGGTTCCACATCGAGTAATAGTTGACAAACATGATGACAAACACAGTCATGGGCTCCGCCAGCGCACTATGGGCCAGAATCCCGATCTAGCCCGTCATAACTGATTATTGACCTCGTATGACCTTTGTTCAGCCTTCGGTCATTGGTATGGGTACTTTGAGCAAGTATTATGAATCGGAACCATTTTGCACTAGTTTCATCGATTTGTGCATCTTTTGGTCCCAAATGGCTCTTAATTCGGCTGCCTAATGCCGGTCACTATTTCGGTTGCCACATATTCTGATTGCCAACACTAGTATTTAGGGAGACACAAGCCAGTCAAAAATACAGATATTGCTTTGAAATTTAGTTGAGATATCGTCCATACTTGGTTCTCCAATAAAGCCTCCGTGTGCGTGTGTGTGTGTGTGTATGTGTGTTTTTTTAACCCTCGCCGTACGGGGTTCTAAAGCGACCTTCTCCTGAGGGTTTTCTAACATAACTCTCTACGCATCAGGTGCATCTTACTGAAATCTGCATTTTCTAAGTTAATAACAATTATACGCATGCTGTCAGACTTACATTAAAATTGATTGAGAAATTTGAAAGAAAGTGACGTTTTAGTGTTGGTGGAAAAACGATCAATGTTGGAAAAATCGTTAAAAATGGAATTTTGTAGCAATTCGCAAACCGAAAACGATGCAAGATAGGAAACTGCATTTTCTTTTAACTGGTAGTCTCGGATTTTCACATTTTTTTACCTCCAAAATAAAATAAAAAATATTTCTGGGGAAAAATCACTACAAATTCAAAATTTTCAAAAATGTGAAGAAACGAAACAAATGTAAAAAACCTGAGTATAAACAATACCAAACCAAATTTCAGAGCATTTTTATAATTTTTTGACTGAGTGATGGCTCCCTAAGTGTAAAAATTATAACGTCATTTGTAAAATGATATTTTTTTTTTGACCAGATGAAGAAAAATTATAATGTATTTTTTCGTATTCTTGATAACAAAAATATTATAGGAATAGACTTTTATCTACATTTATCAATTTAGAATTGTGATGTTTTCTCACAGAAACAAAATGTTATTCTTAAAGTGGTCGAGTTGAGGTAATCACTTGACCTGGAAGGTATACCGTTAACCTTAAACCTAAAAATTGTATACCGTTAGATTCCAGTCACATGACAGGCAACATTCTGGCTCTTACCTTGTTGCTCTATCTTGCTTGGTTTGGAAGTTAATAGGGGGTCCCTCCTTCCCTACCTTCTCGCAGGTACTGCAGCGGCTGCGCGCGCGGCGGGCGGCGAAATAATACAATCACCCTGCTTGGGTGCGGGGGCAAGTTGGGGCAGGAAGTTGGACTTGCCACAGCAAGCCAAACCATTAAGGTTCACTGCCATGCTCGTACTTCCGTGTTATCGTGTGTTATTCATTAGATCGGCTCTATCAAAAAACTACATTCAAGTTTTTGGTGACATTTCTGTTATGTCAACAAAAAATGTCATTAAAAGCACGACAAATCCTACTTTTAGTTTTAAATTTGATTTCACTGTGTAGCCAAGATTCCATTTTAACCTAAAAACATACACATTTTAAATATTTTGTTCTATCTTATTCGTCAATACATCGTAAACATGCATCGTTTTCGCGAGCCGCAGACTCCCTGCTGTAAGCTTCATACAAAGTTCCGTGTTTCGGTGCCGTTTATACCTCCATGTGTGATTTCACTAAAACACTATTAGCTTATTCTTAGTCCATGGTCAATTATAAAAACATTTTCATGTATGTTCCATATTGAAATGGAAAAAAAATCACTCCGACTGATTACGGCGAGCTAGATCGGGTATGTGGCCCATATAGGGCAGCAGGGGGACGGGGGGGACGGGGGGACATATCCCCCAACTTCAAAGTTGGGAGGACAGAGTGTCTTTTGTCCCCCCAACCCTGAGCAAATGACAGTAACCTCATATTTCAAGCACCTCAAACAGTACACACTACCGTTCTTAGCACCTTCAACAGTAAAAATATAGTTATCCAGGGAATGAAATAAAACATTTGCGCCGCTCCACAAGCAAAAATGCAACTGAAATTACATTGTATACTGGTTAAGACACAATTATCAATTCGCACCGTTTCGCAGCTTATTACTGTGTTATGTTGTGTTTATATGTTAATACTTGGCTACCATCATTGTGCAAAATAGTTATCTTTATTACTTTTTCACCGCAGTCTTACCCCGCGCCCCACGGGGGTGAGTGTTTGAACATCCCCCTGCGGTTTTATCGATTACGAAAAAAATGCAGTGACTAGCGCCGCCGAATTTAGTCAAACTTATCATTGATCCTTCCAGCACGTGTTACAATTTAAGTATCGTGCCGGATTAGGTCAGGTCACAAAGTCGGCTCATGTGACTCAACCTCCAAAAATGTTTTCGGTCGTGCCATGACCACAATTTCTGAGGGATCGATATCAAACTTTTAGGATTGCATGAAGCCATCTAAATCCTACAAAAACGTTGATCTCGGAATTCGGATATTCGTGACATGAGGTCGGGACAGTTTCGTGACTCTCCACATATAAGTCAAATATAAATATTTCTGATGCTTCCTATTTCAAGATATCGTCCAATTCAGTTCTGGATAAATTTTATTTATAGATATCTTTGATGATCCAAGCGCAGGTTTTGTTCAGTGACCTATACGGGGTCATCTGAGGCACAGGTCACCCGACACTTTTTTTCGTATAAACTCTGACATAATAAGATATAGGATATAGTGTGAAACTTTCTGCACACGTGTTTGTATCGTCGAGAATACGTTTTCTAATCTGCAGCCTGACTTCATGGTCCACCCAATTGACCTTTTGAACCGGAGGTCAATTGGTTAAGTTGACCTAGCATGGTCAACATGAGTGTGTTTCAACGTGACTTGACGAGACAAACACGATGGCGTAAATAATATTGTGTTAGTTTCATTAGGTAAAAAATTATTTGCAAACGAATTTGTTGCCAAAACAGCATTTGTGTATTATATACTTCTAAAACCGTAACTATTGAACTGAGCTAAAATTTAAGGAAATGAAGTTTATTACAAATTTCAAGACCTTTCGTTTTTCCGATTGCTTCTATCCTAGCATAGTTCCGGACGTATATGGGGGTTCTGGAGCGAATTTCTTTACTGGAACATTTGACCTTTGATGATTCTGGTGACCTCACTTTGACCTGAAGAAAAAAAATAAGATGTTTTTTAAAACGAATTTTTGACCGACGTTTTCGAATATTATTGTTTGTTTTGGTCTACGTTGCATAGAGCCTAATTTAGAGGAGGTGTTCAAAGACATATCCCGCCCCCTTCCCCATAGGCGTGGAAAATCCCGAGGCCAAGTAGGGAGCGGTTAAGAAACAAAAAGGTCCATAGAGAAAAAGTGCATATCCAGGGCATGAGATGCAAATTTCGCGCCGCTTCCACGGCGCAATTCACGAATTTGCGTTGGGGCTATTTTTTGTCCCCTCCCGTGAATTTTGTAATATCTTCCTACAGCCAAAAGCAGTATCGTCCACAGATACTTTTACGTCTTCTTTTACATTCATTTTACCATGGTTAGCCGAAGAAAGCCATGATAGGTCACGGAATGACGCCTAGAGTGAATACATGTTCTGCATTTTTTTGTTGACAAATAAGGGTTGGCGGAAAATGCAGTGAAAAACACATTATATATATATTAATTTGATATATATATTAATATATATATATGAAATGACTGGTACTAGACTCGGCTATCAAACTGCGATCATATTTTAGTTTTATTGAAATTCAGCATTTTTATAAATCGCAAGGCATTTTTTAACAAAATCTTCGAAATAAATCAAAGTTGGATTAAATATGATTGAGACGTGTCAGGTGAATTGGCGTACCAAGTTTGAAGTCGATAGCGGCAAAAATGACTCACTTAAAGGGAAAGTGCCACCTTGCAGACCAATATCGAGTTTTTGGTGTCAATCGGTAGATTACGCGTATCCAATTTCACCTGGAAAGTTTGGTTCCCGAAACTGCCCCCATTAAATCAACAAATACATTTGCACCAGCAATGATTGGCAATCATTCTTAAAATTGGAGTCGCCTCTGCACTATTTTTAATCACTTCTTTGTGGACTAAAATTGTCTTTGAATATTGCAAACTCACAATCACTATTAGTCAGTGAACCTTTTAAAATTAAAAAGCGTTATGCAGTTAATTAATATTACAAAATCTTAGGCTTTTTTCATTATAAGACAAACCAAATGGCCTAATTTCGGCCAAAAGCTCTGGCTGGACTTTGGTCCGAAACAGATTAATGACGTTACCCTCTAACACAGACAGACTTTCAACTCCAGTTGCGGCGATGCGGACGGCTTCGGGGCCTCGGCTTTGGGCAGGGAGCGATATGTGGGGCGAGCCTAAAAGCTGGATAACATTCGCAGCAGTTCCGCCAGGGACCGATAGTAAGCCAGTTAATTTTGACGTTGCCAGCATATAATAACAGTTTACTGATTGACAATTTGTTTTGTAACATACTTTTTTGCTGATTTACAAATAAATACATGAACAAAATTTAGTTTGCGACATAAAAGTACCCTGGCTCACTGGCGGTCCCTGGCGGCCAGCTGCTGCGACTTATCCAGCTTGTAGTGCTCGCCATGGTATCCATGGCTTTGTTTTGAAACGGCTGCGCCAATTCGATAGCAAACAGTCCAAGCACTATGGAAGCGGCCATCTTGAATATATAGTGCTGTGCACAATCGAGACAAATGTTTTTGGAGTCGGAAAAATAGAATCCTTTGACCGAAACACTGCTTTAGGGCAAGTTTGAGCAAGAGCAATACATGATAATTAATTCCCAGCATTCATTTAAGCTACTTTTTATAAATCCTCCCAAGGTGGCACTATCCCTTTAACCCACGCCTTGCCGGTGCTCGGCGCCACCTTCGCCGTGGCGGGGGAAAGAAAGCTTCGACGCCCCCTTGAACTCGGCTCCTATGGGACTTAGACATAACTCCAAAACAACATTCGAGAGCTCGCCAAAAAGCATGTTGAAACTATTTCAGTGAACGGTTTTCTCAGCTCAATATTAGGGTAACCAGAGGTCAGCAAAGGTCAGATTTTCATTATTTAAGACTTCGCTCCAGATACCCCCAAAAATTTCGGGAAATATGGTAGCTAGTAACAAACCAAAAAAAGCAATGATAAGCTATTTTTTTTTTTAATCGCTAACATGTTCTCAATGTGTGCCCAGGTCAATCGTTAAGGCTATAGAGTTCATCGAATGTCAAAAATATTATTTTTTGCAAAACTGTTTTCACGGATAACTGTCTACTTAGCTTAGATACGGCAGTAGTTTTGACACCATCGTGTTTGTCTCGTTAAGGCTTTAAATACTGTATTTGATGACCAGTTAATGTCAACCTACAGGGTCCACCGAAATTAGGGTAACGCTTATGACATCTGAGAGGACCTGCACCAAATCAAAGGAAATAATTATTTCAATTACATTTATTTTTCCAGACATACACACCAGGTCATCACGTCTGCAGCTACCCAATGTATTCACCCTCAGCCTCATCACTCCCGCCACACGAGACCTGGAAGCACTGCAGACACGCTGGATGTAGTGCTTGTCCATTTGTTGCCAGCACCTCCGGTTATGTCAGTCTTCAGCGACTAAAGTTGGTGAGAGACATTGCCACACCTCGGCCTCCAAAACGCGCCAGGTAGAGAAGTTTCAGGGGATGAGCTGTCGGTGTGAGGGGCCCAATAACTCCTGTGTCCTGAGTCGTCATCTTCGACTTCAATTTTAGTTTGTCGGCCCGTAATGCAGAGGCGCTATCTGCCTGGAACCCCGCTACTTGCATCAGCAGTGCGCACGAACGTACCAGGGTGCTGACTCAGAAACTCCTTGTTGATCTTCTCGTTCGGCACTGTGAAGATTTGCTTGACATCCGCCCAACGTCTTCGCGGATTCGCTCTGAGGACTTTTCACCTTTGATGATCTCCGGTCTTTATGTTTTCTCTCTTCTTTCCTGGCCTTTGGGCTCTCTCCAAAATTTCCTCTTTTGATTCAGCATGCTCGGGTCATTTATACGCTTCTTGAACTCGTTAAGCGCCTTAGAGCCGTTCCATGCCGTCCCGCGCAGAAGACGGTTCGCTATTGAGGTGTTTCTTCACTGCCCACCCACGCGCTTGACGAATAGAAACCCTGCCGAAATAATTTAAATTGTACTTTCCTAAGACCGCGACAAACTATGGTACGAAATTCACGTATGTAGCTTGCGTGGGCGCCTCTCAGTGGAAGGTAACTCAGAGCGTTTCCCTAGTTTCGGCGGACCCTGTAAGAGTTGACCTCAGGTCAAGGTCAAGTGGTGACCCAATAAGGTCATGTTGCACATTGGGATACGTGTCTCGACGAGATAAACACATTGGTACTGGTTTCAATTCCCTATCTTTATTTTGTCGAGAGTCATTGACGAAAAGGTGCTGGTGACCTCCGATAACCTCGGCTGACCCTTTAAGAACATAGACTACATCTTGATCTTCAATAATGGCTTATCATAACACCCAGAAGGAATTGGGTCGATACATTGCATATCCTAAGAATGTAAAGCATTTTAATATTTCCCCATTTACTTATAATGGGGAGCTCAAGTAATTGACCTGACCTTAGGTCACCGATGTCAAAAGTCCGAGATATACGAACCTTAGATAGTCCTGCTCTTATGAAATCTGGTAACTACGAATTCGATCGGCCAAAAACTGTGGCTTTGGTAGGACTGCAAACTTGTTTTGAGGTGGGGTAACATGACCTAGCCTGGTGACCTGACCTAAGATGACCCGAGGTCAAAAGTTTAACGATATGTGGGTAATTGATTCTCCATCATCTGTGTCAAAAACGGTAGCACTGCGCGCCGCCGTTTTCATGTTATCCTTAAAAAACCTTAGAGGGCGTCTAAACGCCCCAGGCCTGGCGCAAGTTAAGATCTTTAAAAGTAAACAATCGACCACCTAGACGAAAAAAAAGAACATAAACATGTGTTACAACGCCTAAGGACCATAATCTGCAGATTAACCTCGTGACCTCGGATGACCTTGACCTGACTTTAGGTCATCAACAGCTTAGAATGGTACTAAGAAGTGCCAGACACACGAAACATACCGATTTGCCTACTGCTTAATCGTTTAATAAAGCACAACAATTCCATCCATCGAGACAGTATGACACAATCAAACCTTTTGTCTTTGTCGTGACCTGTGACATCATCGGTCATGCCGACGTCCGCAATATTATGTTTTACACATTTTACAGGGCTATAGAATTCCGTTTGAATTTGTAAGATCAGTGCAGCAGTGCAGTTCCGAAGATCTGAGGGGGCGCTCGGGAGGGGACCTTTTTGAGGCGCCACCCCCTACCCGGGCAAAATCCTGGCTATGTGCCTGGTTCATTGGCATCTCTGAGGGTATTGAGGACCTTGGTCTTTCAAGCTCATTACAAGTTACAAAGGGGGTCTCGCAAAATAAAGTGACCCAAATCCGTAGAGTTTTTTCATAATCAGGGGTAGTTTATTTGGAGACACCATGACTGGCTTACCCACCCCCTTTCTGAAGAGTTTGCTGCGCTCCTGCTCAGCCCTACCCTGAGAAAATTAAAAACACCCTTAATGGTGTAGTGGTTAAACTTATACTGTAGGAACACCCGTCGGGTGTTTTTAGGGGTGTTACACCCAAGAACACCTGACGGGTGTTTATCGAGTGTACCAACACCCCAAGAGCACCCGACGAGTGTTTTTTCCGGTGTATTATGAGTGTACTGACACCCTTAAGAGTGTATGTGACTCCCCAATAACACCCTTAACGGTGTCATCAAATGACACCCTTACGGGAATATTGACAGGAATATGCTACGGGTGTGTGTCAAACTGCATACCGTAGAAACACCCGTCAGGTGTTTTCTTCGGGTATTACACCCCAATGAACACCCGACAGATGTTTTTTCGGGTGTACACTGACACCCATAATAATGTAGGTGACTCCCCAGTAACACCCTTAGCGTTGTCATCCAATGACACCCTTATGGGAATATCGACGGGAATATGCTACGGGTGTGTGTCAAACTGCATACCGTAGAAACACCCGTCGAGTGTATTCTTTGGGTGTTATACCCCAATAAAACACCCGACAGATGTTTCTAGGGTATGCAGTTTGACACACACCCATAGCATCCAAAACTCTTTCTGCTNCAATTCGATAGCAAACAGTCCAAGCACTATGGAAGCGGCCATCTTGAATATATAGTGCTGTGCACAATCGAGACAAATGTTTTTGGAGTCGGAAAAATAGAAAATCCTTTGCCGAAACACTGCTTTAGGGCAAGTTTGAGCAAGAGCATACATGATAATTAATTCCCAGCATTCATTTAAGCTACTTTTTATAAATCCTCCCAAGGTGGCACTATCCCTTTAACCCACGCCTTGCCGGTGCTCGGCGCCACCTTCGCCGTGGCGGGGGAAAGAAAGCTT
This sequence comes from Semibalanus balanoides, assembly GCA_014673585.1. NCBI lineage: Eukaryota > Metazoa > Arthropoda > Thecostraca > Balanomorpha > Balanidae > Semibalanus > Semibalanus balanoides. The sequence goes on along the minus strand of VOPJ01002950.1, from coordinate 46,449 downwards.
CGACGCCCCCTTGAACTCGGCTCCTATGGGACTTAGACATAACTCCAAAACAACATTCGAGAGCTCGCCAAAAAGCATGTTGAAACTATTTCAGTGAACGGTTTTCTCAGCTCAATATTAGGGTAACCAGAGGTCAGCAAAGGTCAGATTTTCATTATTTAAGACTTCGCTCCAGATACCCCCAAAAATTTCGGGAAATATGGTAGCTAGTAACAAACCAAAAAAAGCAATGATAAGCTATTTTTTTTTTAATCGCTAACATGTTCTCAAATGTGTGCCCAGGTCAATCGTTTAGGCTATAGAGTTCATCGAATGTCAAAAATATTATTTTTTGCAAAACTGTTTTCACGGATAACTGTCTACTTAGCTTAGATACGGCAGTAGTTTTGACACCATCGTGTTTGTCTCGTTAAGGCTTTAAATACTGTATTTGATGACCAGTTAATGTCAACCTACAGGGTCCACCGAAATTAGGGTAACGCTTATGACATCTGAGAGGACCTGCACCAAATCAAAGGAAATAATTATTTCAATTACATTTATTTTTCCAGACATACACACCAGGTCATCACGTCTGCAGCTACCCAATGTATTCACCCTCAGCCTCAATCACATCCCTCCACACGAGACCTGGAAGCACTGCAGACACGCTGGATGTAGTGCTTGTCCATTTTGTGCCAGCACCTCCGTATGTCAGTCTTCAGCGACTAAAGGTTTGGGTGAGAGACATTGCACACCTCGGCCTCCAAACGCGCCCAGGTAGAGAAGTTCAGGGGGATGAGGTCGGGTGGTGACGGGGCCCATAACTCCTGTGTCCTGACGTTCGTCATCTTCGACTTCAGGATTTTTTAGTTTGCTCGCCCGTAAGAATGAACCTGCAGAGGCGCTATCCTGCTGGAACCCGTACTTGCCATCAGGGTAGCGCACGACGTATCCAGGGTGCTGCCCAGAAACTCCTTGTTGACTTCTCGTTGGACCTTGTGCAAGATTGTCTGGACATCGCCAACGTTCTTCTCGGATTCGCTCTGATGACTCTTTTCACTTTTGGTGAATCTCGTCCTTTATGTTTTCTCTCTTCTTTTCCTGGCCTTCTGCTCTCTCAAAATTTCCTTCTTGATTCAGCAGTGCCTCGGGTCATTTTTTATACGCTTTCTTGACTCGTAAGCGCCTTAGAGCCGTTCCAGTGCCCAGTTTCCCGCGCAGATGACGCGTTCGCTTGAGGTTGTTCTTCACTGCCACAACGGCTTACGAATAGACCCTGCGAAATAATTTAAATTGTACATTCCTAGTCGCGAGCAAACTATGGTACGAAATTCACGTATGTAGCTTGCGTGGGCGCCTCTCAGTGGAAGGTAACTCAGAGCGTTTCCCTAGTTTCGGCGGACCCTGTAAGAGTTGACCTCAGGTCAAGGTCAAGTGGTGACCCAATAAGGTCATGTTGCACATTGGGATACGTGTCTCGACGAGATAAACACATTGGTACTGGTTTCAATTCCCTATCTTTATTTTGTCGAGAGTCATTGACGAAAAGGTGCTGGTGACCTCCGATAACCTCGGCTGACCCTTTAAGAACATAGACTACATCTTGATCTTCAATAATGGCTTATCATAACACCCAGAAGGAATTGGGTCGATACATTGCATATCCTAAGAATGTAAAGCATTTTAATATTTCCCCATTTACTTATAATGGGGAGCTCAAGTAATTGACCTGACCTTAGGTCACCGATGTCAAAAGTCCGAGATATACGAACCTTAGATAGTCCTGCTCTTATGAAATCTGGTAACTACGAATTCGATCGGCCAAAAACTGTGGCTTTGGTAGGACTGCAAACTTGTTTTGAGGTGGGGTAACATGACCTAGCCTGGTGACCTGACCTAAGATGACCCGAGGTCAAAAGTTTAACGATATGTGGGTAATTGATTCTCCATCATCTGTGTCAAAAACGGTAGCACTGCGCGCCGCCGTTTTCATGTTATCCTTAAAAAACCTTAGAGGGCGTCTAAACGCCCCAGGCCTGGCGCAAGTTAAGATCTTTAAAAGTAAACAATCGACCACCTAGACGAAAAAAAAGAACATAAACATGTGTTACAACGCCTAAGGACCATAATCTGCAGATTAACCTCGTGACCTCGGATGACCTTGACCTGACTTTAGGTCATCAACAGCTTAGAATGGTACTAAGAAGTGCCAGACACACGAAACATACCGATTTGCCTACTGCTTAATCGTTTAATAAAGCACAACAATTCCATCCATCGAGACAGTATGACACAATCAAACCTTTTGTCTTTGTCGTGACCTGTGACATCATCGGTCATGCCGACGTCCGCAATATTATGTTTTACACATTTTACAGGGCTATAGAATTCCGTTTGAATTTGTAAGATCAGTGCAGCAGTTCCGAAAGATCTTGAGGGGGCGCTCGGGAGGGGACCTTTTGAGGCGCCACCCCCTACCCGGGCAAAAATCCGGCTATTGTGCCTGGTTCATTGGCATCTCTGAGGGTCTTGAGGCACCTTGGGGTCTTCAGTCATTACAAGTTACAAAGGGGGTCTCGCAAAAGTAAAGTGGACCACAAATCCGTAGAGTTTTTTTCATTAATCAGGGGTAGTTATTGGAGACACCATGACTGCTTACCCACCCCGCTTTCTGAAGAGTTTGCTGCGCTCCTGCTCAGCCCTACCCTGAGAAAATTAAAAACACCCTTAATGGTGTAGTGGTTAAACTTATACTGTAGGAACACCCGTCGGGTGTTTTTAGGGGTGTTACACCCAAGAACACCTGACGGGTGTTTATCGAGTGTACCAACACCCCAAGAGCACCCGACGAGTGTTTTTTCCGGTGTATTATGAGTGTACTGACACCCTTAAGAGTGTATGTGACTCCCCAATAACACCCTTAACGGTGTCATCAAATGACACCCTTACGGAAATATTGCAGGAATACTTGCTACGGGTGTGTGTCAAACTGCATACCGTAGAAACACCCGTCAGGTGTTTTCTTCGGGTATTACACCCCAATGAACACCCGACAGATGTTTTTTCGGGTGTACACTGACACCCATAATAATGTAGGTGACTCCCCAGTAACACCCTTAGCGTTGTCATCCAATGACACCCTTATGGGAATATCGACGGGAATATGCTACGGTGTGTGTCAAACTGCATACCGTAGAAACACCCGTCGAGTGTATTCTTTGGGTGTTATACCCCAATAATAACACCCGACAGGATTGTTTCTTAGGGTATGCAGATTTGACACACACCCGTAGCATTCCAAACTCTCATTTTCTGCTCTACTAGACATATTATAAAGATTGTCTTGTCATTGTCATTTTGATTGTGCATTCAAAGATGTCTATTGTCTTGCTATGGCTCAACTTTATTTACCACATAGTATGGAGCATAAATATTTTCCTTCAAACATTGTAATAATACCAACTAATATATGTTGTTGCTAGTCTACAATTACTTTCAACTGAAGCGGCTGTGCACATCTGTTAGAATGAATTCCGAATTGCTATCTTTGCCGATAGAAGATCAGAGTCGGAGGGAATATTTATTTTAAATTTTGGTTTGGTTTGGGTTTGGTTTTCAGGAGAGACCGATTCGGCCCATTCGGACCATTTGCGGCAGGCCATGGGAGAAGGAGGAAGGGGTAAAGTGTGGGTCCCAAAATGAACCGCTGACGGGCAGCGCCCCATGGAACAGGCCCTTATCCCCGCAGACGAAGCTGCCGGGAGGAGCCCACGCCTTGATTTGAACGACGGGCCACCACTTCCCGGGGGACGGCTCGAGGCCGTCACTTGGCCCGGTGGCCAGCGCGCCACCAGACCGGGTTAACGTCGGCCGTGACAGGGATAGAGACGCAGTCGGGAAGATTGAAAGTGGCATGATTTATTTAAATTTGTTTGTTTGTTTAGGGAGAGACCGCTTCGGCCCATTCGACCCATTGCGCAGCCATGGGATGAAAGGAAGGGGGAAAAATGTGGGTAAAAATGAACCGCCGCTGACCGGGCACCGCCCATGAACAGGCCTTTCCCCGCAGGACGAAGCTTGCGAGGAGGGCCCACGCCATGAACGACGCCACTCACTCCCGGGGGGACGGCTCGAGGGCCGTCACTGCCCGATGGCCAGCGCCACCAGACCCGGGGTAACGTTGGCGTGACAGGGGATAGAGGATCGGCAGTCGGAGGATTAAAAGGTGGATGATTTATTTTAAACAGATTGCCACGACATTATACATATATATGGCTGCACAAGCAGCTGAGTGGTGGCAGACAGAGTTAAATCATAGGCGAAACAGGACTATTGCAGGTGTTTCGGCTAGGACGTTTGGTTTCAGGATTAAACTAGCCACCTCGTAGATAACGTAATGCACATAACAATAGTATACAGCCTGCAGAGAAAACTCCATTTAAGTGGGACACATTGGCTCAGAGGTGAGCAGTCCCCTCTAGCGGTACACGGTGGAACTATAAGTTCCTGACTATACACGCACACCACCGTAAAAATGGCAAAATGCCTAGGCTTGGGTAACAAACAATCGCGGAGAGGACGAACTATATAGTATAATATTATAATAGAAGATATACTAACCTAAAGGTAGTCTCAATAGGCACGGAATAGGATAATAGTGGGTACTGATCGAGTGTGCTAACTCATAATATATAGTAAGATATCGGTGAGATGGCAAGTCAGAAATAAGTATTGCTGCACGAGGCTACTACCGTTAGAACCTCTCCGGAGTGTCATATACCCCCAAATATACATCCTCGATACTACAGTCTATCCCTCTGGTACCTTAGATCTATTAACAGGAGTTCTTTATTCCTGTGTGTTCGCTGACATCGCCCAAAGCTACCCACCAAAAAACTCACGTCGGTGGGGGTGGCCCCCAGGCACAGAAGGGTCCTCTTCAGACACAGAAGAAGACTCCTTCAGCAAGAGGGTCTCTATATTCTAATATATCCCCCTATAAGCCACAGGGGCCCTCTTATTCTATTCTATAATCTCTAAGTAATAATTATCATTCTTGATGTCACCATCCTGCCGAATGTGCCTGACTGCCGCAGGACGGAGGACTTTTTTCAAAAGAATGCCTTCTTAATCAAAGAACAGGTATATTGCCTATAATATGGTCATCTGGTAATTATATAGATTAATATGGTGGGCCGTGGGTGTTCTATTCCTCTATATACAATTTAATAAAAGACATCTTCCTGCAAATTGGCTTTCGGTGCACTTATAAATGGGAGCAGGGAGGGAGTCAAGGGAGGCTGCGCCTGCCAACTTGTGTGTTATACACGCTGCACCTCCACCAGAAGCTATGTCGTTATATATACATGTTGAGGCACATCCGGTCTAAAGAGCCGATCATCGACATTTCCAAGTGGGAGCCATCAGAGGTCCTCACGTCCTCTACTCTCAGCGTCATACTGTGAGGGATCTCTCGTGCGCGTGGGGGAGCTCTCTCACGAACAGATCTAGGGAAGGTGGTCTCTCTCTCCCCCCGCTTGACCATGAAGTTAGCGACGGACTCGGATTCAAGTTCAACGTTGAGTAGCGATGGGGGTAAAAGTTTGAAGAAAAAATAGTAAATACTCCTGGAGTGAAAAAATAACAACTTTTTCGCTGCAGCTCTGCACCAACACCAGTTTCTGTTCGGTCTTTCAAGTCAAGCAGCAAGTAAGTACTTGGACGGGTGATCCTCCCGGGTTCGAATCCCAAGCCAGGAAAACTTTTGTGTCGGTACACCGGAAAAGGTGTTTGATGGGTGTCGTGACACCCAATATACAACCATACATAAACACCCGTCGGTGGTTTTACTGGAGTGTTGATGTGTTGAAGATGAAAGAAGTTCAGTACACTGTTTAAGGTGTTCTACGGGTGTTCATGACACTGAAAGACACCTACAAATAACACCCGTTGGGTGTTGTCAAGTGTCTTTTTTAGGAATAAAGGTGTTTGGTTTACACTATTTAAGGTGTTTCATGTGGGTGTCACGACATATAAATAGTGTTCAACGGGTGTCGTGACACCTTGAAAGGTGTCAACTAACACCTTTATAGGTGTGTGACACCCAAAGTCACACCCCAAAACACCCGTACGGGTGTTTTATATTCTCTCAGTGTATATCTCGTTGACCTCATGAATCCACGTCCCCCCCCCCAACTTCGAACCCGTGGCGAAGCCCTTGCAAACACTATCATGTTTGTCCCGTCACGACGCTTGGAAATATATTTATGTTGACCTGATTACGGCAACTTCCAAAATTTGATCTGAGCTTAGCGTCATTTGGTGAATAAGGAAGGTCATTCTGCATATAGTGCAATGTGTTTTAATGAAGAAAACACAGTAGTATAATTTGCACGTCCTTATCTGCATTATATCCAGAGTTATTGGCAACAAAGTCCTCGTAAACTTAGATGACAGGTACGAATCTATAATTATTTCCAGGATGGGATGCGCTAATGGCGTGATGTTTACAACCGGTTACATGTTTAGGTTTTGTCGGTACTTCGAATATACGATCTTTTTGGTAACGATTAGAATGATTATGAACCACGTTACACCACTTTTATGAATATTTGACAGCTTTTCGTTTTCGTAGTCTTCAGGGGAGGGCACGCACCCTAGCGCCACCCCCAAAATCCGTGCCAGGATGACCTCAGCTAACCTTGTAGAGGATTCAAAGCAACAATTGCACCTGGTTCATCAATAATTAGGAAAAGTATTATGATTTTGAAGAAATTGACGTTGTGTAATTCATATTACTTAAATAGGAAACAGTTGTGTATTTTCCAACAGACTTGGGAAGGTCGCCAAATTTACCTGACCTTAGGTCACCGATGTACAAAATCTGAGAAATATATGAAATTAAAATAGGTACTAACGATCTATTGAAATCCTGTAGTGTTCAAAACTTTTGGACAAACACTGTGGAGAGTGGCACGACCACAAACAGGACAAGCACGACCACAAACATTTGTGAAAGTTATTATTTTTCCGATCAATGTAAGATGACTGTTTTGCCACATTGCAATGGTCCTCATTATTGCATCTTTCTTAAGAGTTAAATTTTCTTTTACGATATTTTTACAATGAGGGTTGAATATAATCCCAAGTAACTTAACTTGTGTACCCCAACTTAGTTCTATTTCAGAGCATATTTTCTCTTCTGAATAAGCTTTGCTCCCAATCCACATAGCGTGGCATTTTGATACATTTGGCTGAAGTCCTGAGAACTTAGCATACCATCCTAGCTCCCCAAAAACTGCCCTTAAGCTCATTTCAGTACCATCGAGAAAAGAGGTGGTAATGAACATGAGCTGGATCAGAAGATTACTAACTGGGAAAAATCGGACATGGCACTTAATTGTACCTGAAATAATACAAAGGGGATTTATTTGGAGCTTTGGAGTGACATCGTTGAAAAGGATATTGGTTAAGATAGATAACCCATTTTGGAAAGATACAGTTTCCGCATGGATATCATTTTCCCAAAAATGTATTATACCAGACTGTCATATCGTTAATGAGAGCATCTTCAATTCAGATTACACCAAATTTAAAACCTTTAGATATAACAGTTGGGAGCAAAGGGAAGTGAGCTGTATAGGAGATCTGTTTGAAGAAAATAGGCTAATGACATGTAAAAGATTCAAGGATGTGTATGCTGTACCCTGTAATCACCTTGAATACTTTGGACTCGTGCACAGTTTGCCAAAGCAATTACAGAAGGACCAGCCAGTTGGCTGGTATCAACAACGCCCCATAATTTCCACACTTCTTCAATACCTATTATCAACCAAGACTTTTACCAAATATTTTGCAGGGTTCTTAATGAAAGACAGCCTCAGATCTCAGAGTGACTTAGTTAGAATTGAAAGTAAATGGATAAGAGATATACAATTTTGTAAGCCATCTTCAGTGATGGCAGTCAAACGAAGTGTTACTTCAACAAAGTATATGGCCTTCCAGTTTAAATTAGTTATGCGCATCCTAACGACAAATACTTTTCTATACATTATTAAAAGAAAGGAAAATGATAAATGCACTTTCTGTGGTGTCGAATCTGAAACATTAGCTCACTTGTTTTTAAAGTGTTCAAAATGTTCAAAAAAAATTGGCGTGATATCATGCGATATCTTTTGGAAAATGATATTGAACATATAACCGACCAGCAAAATATTTTCGGAAAGATGGATAGTCCCATAATCACACACATTTTAACCCTTGCGAAATATGTGATTTACGATTCTAGACGTAATGAGGTGAGTCCAAGCTTTTCTCATTTTCAATCATGCTTAAAACAAGATGTTGAAACTGAAAGATGTATTGCAAGAAAAACAATGCCGTTGAAAGCTTTAGTACACAATGGGGAGGGTTAGGTTATAATATAATACAATAATTGTAAAGTTCATGACTCCTCGATCCTTTTTTCCATTCAATCCTAGCAGTACCATCCTTATACATTGTTTCAACCATAACGTGTGCCTGCCTCGCCTGCTGCCGGCTGGTGGCGCCATCTACTCTGGGCCGCTGTCTGACCCCGAGTCCGGTCAGTACATATATTTTCATCGAGCCTACCAAAATATATTACCATCGAGCAAAGTGTTTTTTTTATAACGGTTCGGAGATCGTCGCGCCCTTCCGCCGCTGTGCCGTCGCCTCCGCCCGTGGTGCCGTGTTTTTTTATAACGGTTCGGAGATCGTCGCGCCCTTCCGCCGCTGTGCCGTCGCCTCCGCCCGTGGTGCCGTCCCTCCGCCGCTGGTGGCGCCGTCGCGTCGTGCCGCCACGTTTTTGACGCTCAAATGTAATTCTGAGATTTAGTGCCCGCCCTTCCCCAGCCAGGGTCAAGCCCGGACCGGACCGCAGCATGCTCTGCGGGCCCGTAGCATGCTCTGGGGGCCGGGTTCGGCCGGTCGGGCCGTGCGGGGCGCCGACCCAGTCTGACAGCTGGGTCGAGCGGCCGCACGCCCGGCGGGTGCACCAAGTGGAGGCGTCTCTTCGGCCGCCCGTTGCCTGCCGGAATTGGAAAATTTGAAGGTGAGGATTTGTCCTTCAAACTGCAGTGCCCGGAACCAAATATCGTGAATTTTTCGAATCTTGGCATTGGTTTAGCTCTGATATAACCGTTTGTTTAAGAATCATACTGTCAAAGTGCGATCGAACCGCTGAATGTATTCCCGTTGACGGAAGCGCGAATGCAAATAACATGTAATTACTATATAAATTCGTAACTTTATATCCAAGTTTTGGACAGCGATTACGCAGCTGAGCTTCGAGACATCAATGCCGACAGGCGTAAGTCGCAAAGAATGGTTCCTGATGCTATTCCGACCCAGACAACTGCGCCTGATTCCACTCCGCGCCCTCTGACTGCTACAGCAAATTTGGATGTAGAGGGTTAATGTGAGGTCAATAACAGGCAAGGTTAAGCCTATTCCCTGCGGGGCAGAACTCCGTTGGTTTGTCGCTTGCTGCTTCTAAACCGTTACACCTAGCATCTTGAAATTTTGTGATTTATCCTAAAACTGAAATGCGCGTGTTTTGCCAAAATTTCGAAAAAATCGGCTCAGCAGAGGGGGTGCCCCATTTTCGGACCCCCCTAATTTTTATTTTTACTTTTTATTTTTTTGCTCTCAAAACATGCGCAATGTATTCTTCTTCCGATATGCCGCAGCTGGTTTTAGTGCGGATGACAGCTTGGCCGTCATTAATTAATTCCGGCTAATCGGGAAAAGGCCCCACTGTGCGGTGGTGCGGGGGCGCCGCTTCGCGGTCGGGACCGCCGCAGTAATGCGAGGCGGCGCGGGCGGGGTCGCCTATCGATGCTATCGAAAAATCATGTGTGTGCTCGTGTGAGCGTGTGTGTGTATGTGTGTATGTGTGTGTATGTAGTTGTGTATGTGTATGTATGTGTAAAAATGAAATACATATATTGAGTCTGAAAAAAAACATTTGTGAAAGTAGGTCATTTGACTTGATCAGGTGACCTAACCTAAAATAACCTGAGGTGAAACTTTTCAGGTAATATGGGCAATCAATGCCTAAAGAGCTGTTCCAAATTTGGCTGCGCCGCACTCCGCTGTTTTCTCGCTATTCTAAAAACGTACATGGGATAGCCAATCACCCCCTTCCATGGCGAGGGTTAACCCGCGCATTGCAGGGGGTTCGCGCCGAACACGAACTGCAGGGGTGGTGGGTGATTTCCGCCCAAACGCCTCCATGATATCTCGAAAACTACGCAACGTAGCGGCAAGCGAAAAAGGTAGTAGATAGCTCTGGACAAGCTCTATCGAAAGTATACAGTGTTTTCTTGGATCAGGTCACAATTGAGGTCACCAGTAGTCATCAAAGGTCAACATTTCCGGTTTTAGGACTCTTTTCCAGATTCTCCCGATTATCTCAGAGACTATGATAGCTAGGAACAAATGGTTAGAGAGGTAAGCGATAGCTCTTGAAAATTCAACTGACGAATTTTTCCTCATATTTTAGATAAGTTTAATAGTTTAGGCTCCATAGATTATGAAAGGTCAAAAAGGCTATTTTTGCCAAAGCAGTTTTTCGTTAATAGCATTTCACCTAATAAAGATAGGGAAATAATTGTGACGCCATCATTTTTTTATTGTCAAGGCGCTTTTATAACTATGATCATTTTCCTGTTTAGGTCATCTTATTAATTTGACCTAAGGTCAAGATAATTTGATGACCCAAGTAAGTCATGTTGCATATGGGGCGACGCGGCCCGACGATACAAACATATTGGTGTCATCCGATCGTCTCTGTCTTCATTCTAACATTATTTTTAGGCAAAACAATGCTGTTGATCTTATATGACCTCAGATGACCTTGCAGAGATTACTGACCAACAATTGCACCTGGGTCATCAGTTAAAAGTTAAAATAACATGTTTCTGAAATAATTGGTCTGATCCAATGATCCGAGATATCATGGAGGCGTTGGGGCGGAAATCACCCTCCTGCAGTTCGTGTTCGGCGCGAACCCCCTGCAGTGCGCGGGTTAACCCTCGCCATGGAAGGGGGTGATTGGCTATCCCATGTATTTTTTTTTAGAATAGCGAGAAAACAGCGGATTGCGGCGCAGCCAAATTTGGAACAGCTCTTTAGGCATTGATTGGCCATATTACCTGAAAAGTTTCACCTCAGGTCATTTAAGGTTAGGTCACCTGATCACGTCAAATGACCTACTTTCACAAATGTTTGTGGTCGTGTTTGTCCTGTTTGTGGTCGTGCCACAGTGTTTGTCCGAAATTTTTGAACACTACAGGATTTCAATAGATCGTAAGTGTTATGGTGTCTGCCTGGGCGCGCCTCAGCGCGGTGCCGGAGCCTGAGCTCGCCTCTACGCGATAACCTGTCTGTGACCTGTCTGGGCCGGGGGCGGTGTGTGCGGCCGACCTGGGGTCGGCCGTGACCAATACAGTCAGTTTCGATCCGACCACGGTGTGTCATTGGTGTGCCTGTGCGGCACTATAACATTGGCGACGAGGACGTGAAGTGCAGAACAGAACGATGCCGTTGGGAAAGGTTGAAGAATTTCAGCAAGGACAAGATAATTGGGAGGAGTATGTGGAAAGGCTTGATCAATTTTTCGTGGCAAACGACATCCAGGACGGCTACAAGAAAAGGGCGATTCTTCTCAGCAGCATGGGAGCTCGCACTTACGGTACTGTACGATCATTGTTATCGCCTATTAAGCCCAACGAGGTGAATTATGCAACTATTGTCGAAACATTGCGAAAGCAATTCTGCCCTCAGCCTTCGGTCACGGTCGCTAGGTTTCGGTTCTTCTCGTGCTGCCGGATGCATTCAGAGTCAGTTCAAGAGTTTATTGCACGGTTGCGACAGCTGTCAAGGGATTGCAAATTTGAATCATTCCTGGATGAAATGATCAGGGATCGGCTGGTGTGTGTGAACTCCGATTCTATCAGCGCAGGCTGCTGGCGGAGCGGAGCTGACGTTCCGCAGGCGATGGACCTGGCTGTTGCCATGGAAACAGCAGGTCAGAATCTCCAGGGCTTGCAGGATTCCCACAACAACCAGACAGGCGCTCTCTGCGGCGGAGCCGGAGGTGAATCGCGTCCAGACGGCATCCCCTGCCCCGCCACGTCAGAACAGTGAGCAACGGGACACAAGTAAGCAGACTCGGTATGAGGGCGAGAGGTGTTGGCGCTGTTTGAACAGTAGGCATAGTGAATCCGGAATTTTGTACTTCAACGTAAGCGATGCTTTCATTTTTCAAAATATGGACATACCTCAGCAGCTCACCGGGCAGGGACGGTAAAGCACATCCCGGTACTGAGGCCGTCCGTCAGGATGATGATGATGCTGACGGAGGTGGGGAAGGTCAGGATGATGTTTCGGAGGGTAATGCCGCGGAGGAGGCTGCCTTTCTGGGTGAAGTTTTCCACTGTCATGGGCAGATGCATGCTGTAAGAAGTCGTCCTCCAATCCTGCTGGATGTGTGTGTTGGTGGGCGTGATGTAAAAATGGAACTAGACACTGGAGCCTCTGTGTCTGTCTGCTCGTTCAACAGGTTCCGACAGTTGTGGCCCAACAGCGAGCGCCGTTTACGTCCATGCAGCCTGATTCTTCATACGTTTTCAGGAGAGTCGCTGAAAATTCGAGGTGAAGTCGAAGTGGATGTAGCGTACCAGGGTTGAGAGTTTAGACTTCCCCCTGGTGGTGATTGACGGAAGCGGGCCTCTCCTGTTCGGCAGAAACTGGCTGGAGCGCATCAGGCTGGATTGGAGAAAGATCTACACCATGTCCGTGTCGGCAGATGCTGGTATTGACACGCTTGTCAATAAGTACTCGGATGTGTTTTCGGAGAGTTAGGCTGTGCAAAGGCAGTTGTCGTTTAGAAATTCCAGTGACCCCAAACCACACGTCCCAATCACAAGCCAGAAACCGGTGGCCCTGGCGTACCGAGCTGCTGTCGATGATGAGCTGGATCGCCAGATTCGGGCCGGACTGCTGGAGCCGGTAAAGTACTGCAGCTGGGCTACTCCAATCGTCACCGCACCGAAAGCCTCAGGTGAGGTCCGCATTTGCGGAGACTATCGTCTAACGGTCAACAGAGTCTCGCCGCTAGAGAGCTACCCTATGCCGAGAACGGAAGAGCTATTCACGGTATTTCAAGGTGCTAGGATTTTCACGAAACTAGACCTCAAGAGCGCATATAACCAGCTTCAGTTACATGAGAACAGTCGGAAATACTTGGCGATAAATACGCACAAGGGAATTCTAGTTCCAACGCGTCTAGGATTTGGCTACGCATCTGCCCCGGCGATCTTTCAGAGATACATGGAGACACTTCTCGCAGGCATCCCCGGTGTGGGGGTACTGATCGATGACGTCATTGGTCTCAGCAGCCTCAGCGCAGGAGCATCTGCAGCGACTGGAGGAGGTTCCTGATGCGTCTCTCCGATGCAGGACTGCGGCTGCAGCGGAAAAAGTGCGAGTTCGGGGCGGCATCAGTGGTCTACCTCGGACATCACATCTCTGCAGATGGAGTTAAGCCAACCACCGACAAGGTCAGTGCCATAGAGAGGGCCCCCGAACCGAAAAATCTCAAAGAACTACAGGCTTGGCTTGGACTAGTCAACTACTATGCAAAATTTTTGAAAAATCTAGCGACGGAACTGGCCCCATTGTATCGGCTATTGAAGAAGAGTCAAAAGTGGGAATGGCCGAGCAGAAACGGGCGTTTCAAAGCACGAAAAAAGATGGTTGAAATCTCCCACGATCTCGCGCATTTTGACGAGACAGCTCCGTGATTTTGGCATGTGATTGCCCAGCCCTGTGGCGTGGCTGTCCTGAGCATTGTGGGACAACAAATCGTGGACGAAAGACGCTGTAGCGTTCTATTCCAGATCGCTGACTGATACCGAAGGAGATACTCCAAACGATCGGGAGGGTCTGCGGTGATGGAGGTTCTGGCCAGGTTTAATTTTTATCTGGCAGAAGGAATTCACATCCGCAAAGATCCACAAGCCGTTGTTGGAATGATCGGTTGAAAACAAGCACTGTCACTGATGGCTACCACGGGTCACGAGAATGGGCTATGCTGGCTCTCTGGGTTACAAGTAAAAATGGAGTACGTACCAGGTACCAAACAAGGACATTGTGATGGACTGAGTCGCCTCCCTGTGTCTACAGGATTTGCTGAGCTGCCCGTGCCAGCTGAGACGGTGCACCTGATGCAGTTTTTCGACTCATCGCCAGTGACCGCTGAGAACATTCGCATGTTTACCGCCAGGGATCCGGTGCTGAGCGCTGTACTGCGCTTCACCAGAGAAGGCTGGCCATCAGGCAACCTGCTACTGCCAGAACTGGTACAGTACCGGAACAAGGAAGGTGAGCTGAGCATCCATGACGGATGTTTACTATGGGGGTCACGGGTAGTGGTACCGACCAAGATGCGACAGAAAGTGTTGCTCGAGCTGCAATGCATGGTCATCTCGGTGAAAGCCACACGAAGAGTTTCGCTCGCATGTATGTATGGTGGCCCTATATCGACAGGGATGTCACGGGGATGGTGCGAAGCTGCTCTACCTGTCGACAGTACCGTCGACAGGCACCAGTGACGCCGCTGAGTCCGTGGACGTGGCCGAAAAAACCGTGGGATCGGATCCAAGTTGATTACTGTCAGCTAGATGGTCGCATGATGCTAATTGTGGTCGACGCATACTCTAAATGGATTGACGTCAAATCTAACGCGGTTCTTCGACAACAGAAGACGACATCGCAGCAGCTGCGCGAAGTCTTTGCTTACTTGGGATTCCCCAGGGTCTCTGGTCAGTGATAATGCGACCTGCTTCACAGCGCCGCGCGTTCCAGACATTCTGCAAGCAGCTGGGCATTCGTCATTTGCTTACTGCGCCCCTGTCTTCAAAAAGTAACGGCCTGGCCGAGCGATGTGTGCAAACTGTGAAGCAAGGGATCCGGAAACAGCAGAGCGGCAGTATCCAGACCAAACTGTTGCGGTTTCTGTTTTCATATCGCCACATCCACCTCACTGCACGACAGGCCAGACACCGGCGGAGCTGATGATGGGGCGACGTCTCCGCACTCGAATGGACTGTTTACTGCCAAATTTACAGGACCGCGTAGTATCTGCACAAGATCAGATGAAGCAGAGATATGATCATAGATCGCAGGAGCGTATTGTAACCCCAGGAATGCATGTATGGGTGTCGCAGTTTCGAGCTGGCTGGCGTCGGGAAAAGGAACGCGCTGGCTTGCCAGGACACTGCGTTGAGCTGCTCGGATCGAGATCACCGTCCGTCTGGAGGTATGGCTGCGTTGATACAGCGCCACCTAGACTACGTTGCGCTGCCTGGCGGGCCCCAGCCACCGGGCCGAGGCCGGCGACCGGGCGCGAGACGCGCCAAACTCGCCACCTGCGCGGCCTGTGGCACACGCCACCGCCCAGCCACACCACGCGGTTTCGGAGGCGGAGGAAAGCGGCACCTCAAACAGAGAAAGATCTACTGCTGCATGTCCACCGCTGTTTCGAGGCGGCCGATTGCGACGGCTGAGCCACCCGAGGTCTGTGGTCTGTCTTCGGCCGCGGTTCTTCAGTGTCGCGAATCTGGACGGCTTCACCTCTCACGCCAGTGGCAGCCGGAGAGAAACGGCGCACCGTGGCAGCATTCTCCTCGTGAGCGCGGTATAACTTGCGACCGCGACGAGTGCGTAATAGGGTGGATGGGATGTTATGGTGCCTGCCTGGGCGCGCCTCGGCGCGTGTGTCGGGGCACTGAGCTCGCCTCTACGCGATAACCTGTCTGTAAACCTGTCTGGGCCGGGGGCGGTGTGTGCGGCCGACCTGGGTCGGCCGTGGACCAATACAGTCAGTTCGATCCGACCACGTGTTTCATTTGGTGTGCCTGTGCGGCCACTATAACACATCACGACGCGGGGTGGCCCGAACCAGTAAACCCCCACATCCATCACGGCATACTAAACTATTCACTACAGCTTTCGTTGCGAGTCCACTGGTCACGTCTGACCCACTGACCGACGTGGTGACCGTCCCCTGGAAGCGGTGGCTGGTCATTTCCGTATTGGCACCCAGAGCGCACGGACCAGGTGTCCAGAATGGTCAGAGTTCAAACGGAGACTCGTCCGCGAACAGAACCCGTCTCCATTACTGGACGATCCAGTCGCGCCTCGCCATGGCGAGCCCTAGCCTCTTGCGGTTATGCGACCCCATCAGCCTCGGCTGGAGGCGGGGTTTGATGGGCTTTAGCTGCAGATATTTCCTCAGGTATCTGTGCACCGTAGACTTGGATAGTATGGATACTCGGAGAGCGCTGTCGTCTGCCTCCGCCCTCCGCGCTAGTTTTCTTGTTGACTGGCCTCTCTTTAGCGCTGACTTGGCCATTACGATTTTGGCTGCTCGGATGATAGAGCTCTTTCTCCCGCGGCCCGTTCGGTTCTTCAGGGTCTGTCCACCTCTGTCGCGGGACAGCCAGCGGCAGATGGTGCGACGAGTGACGCCCAGCTTCTCGGCAACCTCATGCGGTCGTCCCGCCGTTCACCATGCCGACAGCCCGGCCGACAAAGACTGCTCTTTGACCATTCTGGACACCTGGTCCGTGCGCGCTGGTTGCCAATCCGGAAATGATCCCAGCCACCCTCCCGCGGGCCGGGTCACGTCGGTCAGTGGGTCATGTGATCATTGGACTCGCAACGAAGCCCTGATGGCCGGTCCTGTCGAAATCCCATTCGCGGTGCGCCCAACTGGGGGAAATGGAGCTCGTGGAAGGGTGTGACATCAGTTGGGGGACACTCTGTATGATAAATGAATGACGTGTATTTAGATAAGATTATATTTGCTTGGCATCATAACGTAAAAATAGGTCCCTTGCTTTTCTATAATCGTGAGTAACATAAACCGGAAAGTTTTTCGGGATTGAATTTACAAACCACGGAGTAACGTAACTTTTCTCCCAGGCCTAAATTGACGGATGTCGTCTTCTACCCCAGAATTCGATCCTAGATCAGCAGGGGGAAGAAGAAAAAAAACAGCTGTGCCCTTTATCATAGGCTTGTATAGTTTCGGAATATGAAAGGCAGTGTCTTTCATAGTCAGTAAGTGTAAATTCGGATGAGGGACAGTACATATGTTATGTATGACAGACATCGCCTGCATTTCCGATTCACTGCCTTTCATGAGTCATGATGAGTTATTGTTGCAAGGTCTGGGAATGTGATGGAGTGCGGCACGTGCTTGCACGTGCAAATTTCACCTGGTTCCACTCGGTCACCGCAAAAAACGGTTCACATTCGTACTCAGCACTCTTCACACTCCACTAGAAACAACCCTCAACTCAGTTCTAACACGATTGTGCCTAAATTGGCCCAGTTTCCCAGTCTAAATAGGAAAATGTGAGTGTTCCGAATCCAAGTTCGCATATAAGTAACCCACTCACTTTTGCAACGGAAAAAATGATACAGATGACTTGAGTCTCATTTTTATGCCCATTTTGCATCGTTTTTTTATTTTGAGACTCAAGTTATTTGTATCGTTATTTCTGAATTATGCCAAGTCTCAAACAAGGGTTAAAGTTAATTGACAAAAATAAACCGTAAAAAAAATAAAGAACAAAAACCTTCTAATCATAAAGTTTTGCAGTGTTAAAAATGCACCTATTATGCGTTTAACGGCATAAGAAAAACACGTTTTTCTTTCAGCACACCTGCAGTGCACTACCATATAAATCCACAAGCAGAAAAAGGCTAAAACTGGTAAAATGCACATGGCCGATTTAGTCATGCATATTTTAATGTTGTATTTTGTGTCAATTTCTTCGTATGGTGGGAAGTTGCAAGTCGCAAACAGTTTTTCCACTACTGTCCACTTCCAGTGTCCATACCATCATTGATTAAGTGCCTTTCATCCCTCCAGTTACAACCCAAATTACATTGTGCGATGTTGAATGATAAGTGCATACCTATTACTTACTTATTAGCACCTGTACTAGCGTATACTGGCCTAAAACTGAGCATGTTTTATTGGGCTGGTTCAAGCTAGCTAGCATAAATTACAGATAAGCTGCTTGTCGGGAATCCGGACTTGCATGCTCCTAATTCCTAGCATGTCTTTCAATTTTGTTGACCACCAAAGATGAAAGAAATCTTCTCACCTTGACCTGTTTCACCCACCATATGTTGAATCTGTTGTTGAGTATTTATCTGCCAAGTTTTGACTTGTGTGGTATTTATTTTCTTTATTGATGCTGCTGTTCAGACCACTTGTTATATATTGAATATATTTAATTGAGTTCATTCATTCAATCATATAACTTGTGATGATTTGGTCTTGGGTGTCATCATTCATCATTTAATCATCATCATCATCATTCATCATTTCATCATTTCATGTTGTTTCCAGTGTCCATATATATTCGTTATCCATTGATGTTTCAATGTGGTGTGTGCTTAAGCGGTGCTAAATGCAAACAATAATTACTCCTGTTAAAATGTTTTCAGTGTAAAGTGAAGTAGACATGCAGATTGCAGAATGCAGATTGCTGGCTGCCGTGTCAGGCGGGTGCTGCCACATGTGACCGGGCTTGATGACGGTGCTAAGTCATATATGATATACGACCAGTGGCGGTGGCGGGGCCAGTTCCAGTTTTTTGGAAAAATGTTGCATCTCTAGTACACACTATAAGGTACTGCTGATTTCAATGCCTCAGTCAAGGGGGAATATACAAATGTTTCCTTTTCAGATAATATGTATTAGATAAGGTCAATTGCTTCAGAATCGGGTGCGCGGGTTAAAGTGGAAAATCTGGCATTTGATGACCTCTGGCGACCTCAATATTCACCTTAGTAAAACCAGGTGGGTGGCACGAGTATCCGGAGGTCACGTGACCCAACGTGCAATTGTTCGTCGGGNATGCTAATTGTGGTCGACGCATACTCTAAATGGATTGACGTGCATCTAACCGGTTCTTCGACAACAGAGACGACAATCGAGCAGCTGCGGAAGTCGTTTGCTTACTTTGGGATCCCCAGGTCTCTGGTCAGTGATAATGCGACCTGCTTCACAGCGCCGGCGTTCCAGACATTCTGCAAGCAGCTGGGCATTCGTCATTTGCTTACTGCGCCCCTGTCTTCAAAAAGTAACTGCCCGGCCGAGCGATGTGTGCAAACTGTGAAGCAGGGCATTCGAAAAACAGTGGAGCAGCAGTATCCAAACCAAACTTTTGCGTTTTCTGTCTTGATATCGCACATCACCTCACAGCACGACAGGCCAGACACCGGCGGAGCTGATGATGGGTCGACGTCTCCGCACTCGAAAGGACTTTATACTGCCAAATTTACAGAACCGCGTAGTATCTTCACAACATCAGATGAAGCAGAGATATGAACATAGACCACAGGAGTGCATTGGAACTCAGGGAATAGGGAAGTGCAGGGAATATGCATGTCTGGGTGTCGCAGGTTTCGGAGCTGGCTGGTGTCGGGAAGGGAACGCGCTGGCTGCCAGGACACTGCGTGAGCTGCTCCGGATCGAAGATCACCGTCCGTCTGGAGGATGGCCGCGTGATACAGCGCTACCTAGACTACGCGGTGCCTGGCGGCCCCAGCCACCGGGCCGAGCCGGCGCCACCTACGCCACCTGCGGGGCCGCTGTGGCACTCGCCACCGCCACAGCCACCACCACCACCGCCGTTTCCTGAGGCGGAGGAAGCGGTGCCCCGACAGAGAAGATCTACTGCTGCATGTCCACCGCTGTTCGAGGCGGCCGATGCGACGGCTGAGCCACCCGAGGTCCGTGGTCCGTCTCAGCCGCGATCTTCAGTGTCGGCCGAATCGGACGGCTCACCTCTCACGCCAGTGGCAGCCGGAGAGAACGGCACCAGTTGCAGATTCTCCTCGTGAGCCGCGGTATAACTTGCGACCGCGACGAGTGCGTAACTAGGGTGGAGGGATGTTATGGTGTCTGCCTGGGCGCGCCTCGGTGCGGTGCCGGGGCCTGAGCTCGCCTCTACGCGATAACCTGTCTGTGACCTGTCTGGACCGGGGGCGGTGTGTGCGGCCGACCGTGACCAATACAGTCAGTCTCGATCCGACCACGGTGTGTCTTTGGTGAGCCTGTGCGGCACTATAACACATCCGATGGCCCATGGGTCAGCCAAGCCCATGACAAACTCCGCTGTGTATCCTTGATGAGCTGATTTTGCCTCGAATAATGCAAGAATCTTATATTTGGTGATTGACTCAAGCACCTTGTAGACTAGTCAGGTCAGATTATCTCGGCAATAGTTTCCCTTTACTTTTATCTCCCTTTTTATGTATTGAAAAAACATCTGCTCTTTTACAGTCAAGTGGAACTTTAGTCTCTGCTAGTGATTTATGCAATACTAGTAAAGCATGCATGGCATGAAGCAGACGGAGCGAGTTATTGTTTTAGTGTCCGGCAAGGAAAACGATCTTTGTTTGCTGCAATAATAAATAATTTCTTACCAGCAAATTTATGTGGCTTCCAGTAATTTGTATGTCTGATTCTCGCTGCAGAGGTGAATTCGAAGTCGACGCACGAGCTTATCACAACCGTCATGTTTTTTTGTTTATTTATGCATGGTTAAAGCTTCTTTAGTTGTGTTAAATATTTGCATTTACCCTATACCATGTGTTAGTTTACGACAATATTTTCCGTGTATACCTTTGCATAATCAGTGCAGTGAAACGGGAGTTATACCTGAAACCCATGCAAGCAAGTATGCAAACGAGCATGCAGGCAAGATGAAGACGGATTTTGGCCCATCTGTAAAACTACATTCGTTCGAACACTTCGCGTTCTCTCTCACTCACTCTGTCTGAATAATGCGGTGTGAACGCCTTCTTCACAGGATCTGTCAATACCACGCATCAGGAATACATAACCAGTACATTTTCCTTTTTTGTTCTATCAAATAAATTGTAATTCCCTCCTGTTTTCACCTCAGCCCAAAAGTGCAGTGGGACGAAAAGCCGACACCACGGCTGGGCGGGAGCCGCTGCACGTGTTACCATAGGTGCTGGATCGGCTGGGCGGGAGCCGCTGCTGGGCGGGAGCCGCTGCACGTGTTACCACAGGTGCTGAATCTACTGGGCGGGAGCCGCTGCACGTGGTACCACAGGTGCTGGATCGGGAGCCTGGGCGCATGTGCTCTCTATCGCGCCATCTCATAGAATCGAGGTCGCCGGGAGCGAATATAGCGCATGTAACGCGAGGATAGGACATGCCAGACTGGTAACGTTTACACAGCTGATGATACACAGGGCAGGCATTGGACGCTGACATTTTGGCACAGGTATGCCTTACACGCACTATTTCACAAGGTTTGCGAATGGCGCAATGATGGAATACTTTCGATAATAATGCGCACAGGTTATGGCGCCATTAAATTCAAATGCGCCCGTGTGAAGTGCATGTTTTCCCTATGGAATACATAAATAAGGATGTAATGCAGTCAATCGTGTTGTTGTCATATAAGCACCGATTTTCGGACCTTTGCGTCTCCTCCACACCTCATGTCATACTTGGTAGAAAAACACAGTATAAATAACTGGTACTGAAATGAACACGGATTCGATCGTCACTTGCACGGTTGTTTCTCGATCGTTCTGATGAGTGTCCCGTTCTACACGATCCTTTTTCCCAATGAATCGCTTGCCATTTAACCCCATTCGATGTTTAGATCATTTTTCCGACGACTGACTGCTGTGACCTGATCGTCCTGACACTTGATACTGATCACTTAGACTGATCAATCTGATACTGTCCCTCTGATACTGATCTCTGAGACTGATCACTCTGAGACTGATCATCTGAACTGATCGGTATAGACTGATCACCTGGATGATTCACTAATGGACTAATCACTCTGAGATACTGACACTCTTTGGGACTGATCACTCGAACTGATCACCTGAGACTGATTCCTCTGAGACTGATCATCGAGAACGATCACTCGAGAACTGATCACTTCTGAGACTGACACTCAGATGATCAACTGCTGAGGCTGATCAACTCTGGACTGATCAATCTGAGGTGATCACTCTGACACTGACAACTTGAGCACTGATCACTCTGAGACTGACTTCTGAGAACTGATCACTCTTGAGACTAGATCATCTGAGACTGATCATCTAGACTGATCACTCTGAACGATTCACTCTGAGACTGATCACTCTGAGCTGACACTCTGAACTGATCACTCTGAGACGTGATTCACTCTGAACTTCCTATGGAGACTGATCACTCTGATACTGATCACTCTGGAGACGAATCCTCTGGGACTGACCATTTTGAGACTGATCAACTCTGAGACGATCACTCTTGAGGCTTGACGCTAGAACTGATCACTCTGAAGACTGACATCTGGACTGATTATCTGAGACATACTCTGGACGGATCACTCTGAACTGAATCACTCTGAGACTGATTCTCGTGGCTGATCTCTGAGACCGCGAGGAACTATCATCTGATACTAACATTTGTTCTGATTTCTGTGTAAGACCTCTCTGAACTGATCGTTTCGTCTGATTCCTCTGGGTCTGACTGTCGACCATCTGAAAATTGATCCGGGTAGGTAAAGCTGCTAATTTCTGGGCTGATTGTCCAGGCACTGATCCACCTGAGACTGATCATTGGGGACTGATCGCCCTGCAACGGATTGTCTGGTCTGGGACTGATCGGCTAGCCTCCTAGTAACTGATCCCTTTAGGAATAATCACTGAATGAGGCTAGTCAGATGGAGCTGCTACTCCTGGGACTGATCGTTTTGAGGCTCAGTCCTAGAAGTCGCACCTCCATCCGACCACCTTCGGACTGAAACAACCCTTTTCAAGGGGTTTAACCCTACTCCCTGCGAGACGGCAGATTCTGCCACCGGTAGATTTTCGCCTTTTGCTTCTGAAGCGTTAGTTAATTAAACCTAGCGTCTTGAAACTTTTGAACTTTCATATAATGGAATTACGCGTGTTGTGCCAAGAATTTGGGGAAAAAATCGTTACAGCAGAGGTGGCTCCAGGCGCATGTTTTTGGGAGGCCTTTACGAATGCGGTTGTACGACGCATACTTCCTTAGTAGTTTGCGGTGTAATAAATGCGTCAGGAGCTATGCCACTATACATCATACATAATTTGATAATACATATTTTGGGTTAGAGGCGCACTCGGGTACACAAAATGAGGCGATATGCTCCGTCAAATTAGGTCTTAGTTCAAACTAGTAAGATGATAAAGGGCGTTTCGTACAAGGTGCCCCCCTCTGTTTTGTTTACCTGGATCCGCCTATGCGCAATATATATATATTATATATACGCAATATATTACATATTACATATAACAGATTGCAGCTAAAAGGCCCGCATGCGACGTTTCTTTCGTCCCAAACTAGCACGAACTGCACATATTTGTTAATATGATTTTCAAACAATCAGCCCTGAATACGCCTATGTTTTGTCCATTTGGTACATGTGTCCCTTTTATATGTTGAAGACAATTACATTGGATGCTCAAAAACGTTTTGCGTATGCAAGTCAGTTTACTCACATGGTTGCAATGATCTTTAAAAGAACACCAACAATTATATTTTTTTTGCCCCATGACACCCAATTTTTTAACCAAAAAAATAGTAAAAAAATAATAAGACGAATTAAATGGTGCTCCGTCCAATCGAAACTGCAGTCTCTATCTGTTATCTGAGACTCTCGTGGGGGGGGGGATCTGCCCACGCAGGTTAACGTAGTTCTTGGCCGCCGCACAGGCAACAGGGTTAACGTCGGCATTTGTACTGAGGGAGTAGGACGTTAAGGCTCCCTCCCCTGCCGGTTTTTTTTTCGTGGATAACTCAAAACGATTAGCGCTATCAAACGTAAAACTTTCGGGTTAACTTATGGTACTAACAAATGTCACGTCTTTTTGTGCCAGAAAAAGTATCCTCGTCGATTAATAAATTGGTGGAGATATGGTGATATTTAGTGATTTACTACACGCGTTTTTATGCACAAAAATCTTCTAAATTTTAACAGACCGTACAAAAGCAACAAAAAGAGCAAAAAGCAATCCAAAAAACAGATGAATATTTCAAATAATAAGGGCTATTAAATGGCGGTCACGGATTTGCAAATTATTTTGTTTTTGACTCAAAAATGTCAAAAGGAGTGTTTTTTAAATGACTATAAAATACAAACTTTCACAAATATTGCAAAAAACAAAAGGATATGTCAGATAACTTTTTGCAAACAACTAACATATCAAATTTCACAATTATATCATTATTTCTGACTGAATGATCGCATTAACAGTGCTGGTAACTCAGGACGTCATGTTTTTAAATTGCGTTTATTTTCTTTCATTCGCAACATACAGACAAAACAATGACAGCACTGTATTTCTGGGACAAAACCGGTCTAGATTCATGCCTTTTTGGTTTATATTTATCAATACAAAAATAATGATCTGACCTTAGCTTGACCTTTACTTCATATATATATAAATTATATAATAATATATATATAATATTAGGGTGTGTCATCAGCACAAAACCAAGTGACACAAAGATATTCCTTGGCGCGTGAAGCCCAATAAATTGTGCAATCACAACCGTTCTTTCCCAAAAACTTGAATTCGTGAGGCGCGAGGCCTATCGAAAATGTCGATTTTAAACTTTCGACGCCCGGCGTTGCAGTCTCCGTATGTTGATAGCGTCCTACCGGCGCCCAGGTAACAACCTAAAACCGTTGGCGCAATCGATGCAAGAATAACTCGCGTAGATAAACGATTGCTGCCGAACATCTTTTGAAACTGATGCGTGCAAAAAGTTGGGCCATTCTAAGCTCACTAAGCAGTTTCAGACATTGATTACTGATTGTCCTATGCAGAACCACTCATGTGTTGTTTGAGTATAAAACTCGCTGTACAAGTACGTTTAGATAGTACTGCTTTATCGACTTTCGACTCTTATCTTCCTAAGACACCTCACGTGCTGCAAAAAATGTTGTCTATCAATATGACTCATATACTCTATATCAATTCCCGCTTTGGCGCGTGGTCTAGATACATTTATATGTATTGAAAACACGCACGTAAAAATACACATAAACCATTATGCATTGCCGAGTCCTTACGTAACGGCAAATACTCGCGTAATCCGCAATAACATCCGCGTAATATCATCCGCAATCGCGTAATGCATGAACTAACTTGCAAATAATACGAATATTATATATGGCATAATGATGATTAATATAAGTTATACTGCAATAATGAATACATAAAATCAACAAATGATACGTGAAAAAAGTTTCAACATTCCTTTGCTATGAATATATACGCAATATGTTTTTCATACTTTTCTCCTGGCATAGTTCAGTGGTCGATTGCCGCCGGGCTAACGCGGTCCGGACGGAGCCGCTTTTGGGAACCCCCGAGCCAGCCAGTGTAACAGCAGCTGCTGTCCCATGCTCAGCTGCTGGACCAAGGTCTAAACCGGCAGATTAAAGGTACGTGCCCCCGGCACATACGACTTCCCTGAATCATCCAATTCCACAATCGTCCCCTCCCAGACCTCTCCGGCGCAGGTCTTGCCGATGGGTCCCAGAAAAAAGATTTCGGTTCAGTGGTCGTGCCCATCCAGGTTCAAACCGGAGGTTCAGCTCGTTGCCGTGCAGCTGGCAGATTAACTATGCACGGGTTTACTCTGGTGACCAGCTTCAACAGCCAGCATACGCCCCTTTCGTCGCCGGCTGTTGACGCTGTGCCGTCGAAAGCCGTCGCCAGCTGAGCCAGCAAACGCAAAGAGCCCAGGATCTTCGCCATCCCAGCGAATAAACTTTGAGGCGGTGAAGCTATATCAAGACATGCTCCTGGTAACAGACCAGTCACGCAGCTCCACCCTGCGGGCTGCGAGATCTGAGTGACGGCGAGTTGGGGACATAGTGCAGGCTCCGATGGCCTCCTGCCCATATATTCAGTTCAAAACACCCGGTGGTGGGAGGGCGCGCCACCGTCACCGATGCGTGATTCTGTGCGTGTAAGAGATAAGGGGCGCAGCATGCCTTCATCACGTGTCAGCAAAGCTGAAGGCACCGGCGCAGATTCTCCCACCAATCAACTTTAATAAAAATCTGCTCAGAAGGTAAGCTGGCAGTTAACTAATCACATCCTAAAAAAGTTGTCAGATTTCCCGTTTCGACTTCTAATTTGAATCAGTAGGTTGAAGTAGGCATCAATTGTCACAATGCGACCAATGCAACATGCCGTGCATCTTCTCCATTACCTTCGTGTAGCTCAGTCTGGAGAGCGCTGGGCTAAAGATCTGACCCACCCTGGCAGGATGGGTATTCGAGCCGCTCGGCGCTCGCTTGTTTGTTTCCTGTCGAGGATGACCTGCGGCCGGTGGCAGCGGCCGCGTCAAAGGTCGGATGAAAGCCAGCGAGCCGGGCGGACCGTCCTCCGTCGTTAGGGGACGTTAAACTTTTGTCTCTAAATTCTGCCGGTGACTGGAATTGCGTGATCGGATGGTGGGGTCAGGGCCTTGCGCAACAAGCTTAGCTTAGCGTGGGTTCCTGATCTTCGGGAATCCAACTCAATCAAAAACAATTCAGACTAAATGTTATTTAAAAATAACGGTAAAAAACGCCTCGGTGACGGTGTGCACGGCCCTCTCCACCGCCTGGGTGTAAACTGGATAGGGCGGAATGGCCATCGAGTCGACATGTCCGTAACTCGCCGTCAACTCAGGTCTCGCAGGAGTGGAGGCTGTGTGACGGGTCTGTACAGGAGATGTCTGTATAGCTCACCGCTCTAAAGTTTATCGGCTGGGAATGGCGAAGATCCTGGCTCTTGCGTTTTGCCTGGGGCTCAGCTGCGGGCTGCGACGGCAACAGGCTCGTCAATACCGGGACGAATAAGCCGGCGTGTGCTGGCTGTTTGAGTGGTCATCCGGTCTATCAGTGCACTATGTAGTTCTATTCTGCCGCTTGCACGCAACGAGCTGAACCTCCGCCGCCTGCACATGAACCTGGACGGCATCGATCCACGGGACCCGAATATGTTTTTCTGGACCTCATTCGTTGCAGACTTCGTCGCCGGAGAGGTTCTGGGAAGAGGACGTTGTGGAATTTGTATATCTCTATCTCTATGTATATGTGTTATTCAAATGCATTTATTGTTTAGCATTTACTCATTATCTAACCGTTACTGCAATAAGTTATGTCGTAATATGTGTTCAATGCTTACGACTATTTGTTGAATGTATTGCCGTTACATTTAGGACTCGGTACTGTGTAATGCCGGTGCATTTTGTAGTGTGTGTTCTCAAATACATGTAATTGGACCGTAGACCCAGCGCCGCACTGTGGTTAATAGGTTTAATGTGTCCCACATGGTAATATATGTAAGTCAATGATTATGCATTGGTTTTGTGCAGCACGTGAGGTGTCTAGAGGAGTGAAAGTCGAAAAGCAATACTATCTAACGTACTTGTACAGCTTGAGTTTTATTACTCACAACACATGAGTTTTCTGCCATAGACATCAGTCAGTCAATGTCTCACTGTCTTAGTGGAGATTAGAATTGGCCTAATTTTGCAAACGTATGCAGTTTTCAAAAGAGTCGGCAGCATCGTTTTCATATCGCGAAGTTATTTGCCATCGCTTGCCGCCAACGGCTTGGTTGTTACTGCCGCGGCCCGGTGGCGCTCATACGTGCGGAGACTGCAACGCCGGGCGTCGTTTATAGCGACATTTCGATCGGCTCTCGCCTCACGATTCAAGTTTCTTGGAAGAACGGTTGTGAATGAGGAATTACTTGTAGCTTCCAGCGCCAAGGAATTTCTTTGTTTCTAGTTGATTCCAAGAGATTTCACCCCTCGTGATCACACCCTATATATAATTATTATATATATATATATATATATATATATTATTGTTAGGTATGTTGATATATATATAATTTATATATATATATATATATATATATATAGTCATTGGAAAGAAATTTCACTTCGTTTCGCATTAATATTTATCTAAAAACCACACTTCATGTATGTAAAATGTATCATGTATCATGTATGTAAGACTTCGACAAGGGGTCGTGATGATCCGAAACTGTTAGTTTGAATACATGCCTAATTTCTGACTCCGAAGTGTGTTTTATATATATGAGTATATATTAATATATATATTATAATATATATATAATTTTGTCGTCAAAGAGTATCACTACACTGTCTCTTTCCATGCGTACAATAATCCATAAAACATGTGTTGCATGGCTTTCGTAGATGTTTTGTGTATAGTAACCTTTTGTGACCTGACCTTGACCTTTGATCCTTGCCAATAATCTCACTTTCGATCATAAGGAATGTGCATTCATTTAAGAGCACTTTGGGTGATTTCGGTCACAATCGAAGGCTTTGGGTGAAAAGTATGGCTCATACATGAAAATGCCTTTATTTTGACCTTTTAACTGACCGTGACCTGACATTTGACCAAAATTCGAGATTTTCCAGTGTGCCTTAGATTTGTCTCATTGCGCAATTTCGAATGCCGACCTGCTCGTTTCGCTGAGATAATTGATTTAGAAGATAACCAGGGGGCGTTTAACGCGCCCCTCCCAGTCAATGTGGTTCAGATCGGACCCCAGTCAATGCCGGGTTATGTTCCACGATTGTGGAGATTGAAAGGCAGCAAGCGAGTGTATTAGTATATGGCCTTATGAGTTTTATAATAGTGAGCCATCCATATGGTACACAAAAGTCTGCCCAAGTATGTATATTAATATCAGGGGTGTCGATTTTCATAATGATCGGGGAGGTGGGCGAACAGTTGTGAGTCCAACGTGGCCTACATCAGCCCCACAGTTTCACCAGAATGACTGAAATGGACAAAAAATAACACATTGCATGATTATAGAGAAAACAATAAAAGGAAAGCATTTTTGTAGATCACTTATTACATTACAATAAATTCACACGAGTTTTGGTCCATGGAGTATATTCAATCTAAAAAATACAAGTTTGGGATTTAACAATGTTACGCGTAAAGAAACCGCTAGGCAGCTTCTGGTCATATACTTGGGATTGCAATTTTGGAAGTTTGATAAATAAAAAAATAAGGCTGCATTCTGACAGCGCAAGTGACGAACACCTACTGAGTATGATTTTAGATCTAGAGTAGCCTCGGTAGAGAAACGTCTTGGCTATGTTCCTGTCAGTGGCCGATCCATTATTTTATTTTTCGCAGGGAGGGGGGCATTGCAAAGGGGCGCAATTTCGGGAAACAGGGGCGCCTTTTGGGGAACTGGGGCACATTTTTCCGGGATTAGGGGCGCATTTTCCAGGGGAATTGAGGCGCCGTTTCTTCAAGAATTAGGGGCGGATATATAATTTTTTCCGATGAGGATGGATTTTTGCCGTCATGGGCCTACAGGGGCGCCAAATATTAATTAATAACAACACAAATCCTGGAAAAATGCAAATTTTATAATGCTTACTCATGAGTAGCTTGCATTTTCTAAAAATATAAATATACGTACACAAATTATAACTAATTATTTTAAAGGCACTCCAAATGTAAGTATGTTGGTGTTAAGTATGGTACAATTGTATGTATGGTCACAGTGCTGCCGTCACTAGGCGCAAGAGAGCCATCACTGGCAGGAGTGCCATCACTGGTCAAAAAGGCACCGTCACTAGCAGAAGGGCCGCTGTTACTGGCCAGAGGATCGACGTCACTGGCCTGAGGGGCGCTGTTACTGGCCGGAGGGACGCCATCATTAGCTGGAGGGGCGCAGTCACTGACCGGAGAGGCGCCGTCATTTTCCGGTGGGGCGCCGTCAGGATGGGCGCTTGAAATAGGCGAGCCAGAGGGTCAGCTTCCCTGGCCAGAGGGTCGCCGTCACTGGCCAGAGGAGCGCCGTCATTAACCGGGACGCCGCCACTGACCGGAGGGGCGCCGTCACGGTCTGGCCATAGGGCGACATATGGCAAGGGGGCGACACATGGCCATGATATAAGGGTGGCATCTGACCGTGCAGCGAACGTCAGATATTGAACCCCGTAAGCAGGCCTATTTCAGCGCCCTCGGCGCGGAGACTAGTCTGCTTACGAGACCCTTCAGCGCCTTCGGCGCGGCGGACACAGGGGAGGGATGGGAGGGGCCGTCCCCTGCGCGGCGGACACAGAGGAGGGCGGCCGCCCCCGCCGCTCCTCCCTGTATCCGCCCCTGGTTCCTGTTGTAACCAAACTTTGTTTGATTCGACTCAAGATTGACTTAGGGCCGATGCACTCAGTTGATCCCTGACTGTTTCAATCAACTTGTATCTACTCGACTCATGACTCAAGTGCCATTTTTAAAATTTAATCGAATCGATGCATGCCTATCAACCAAAAGTATCCAGCTCATAAGTCGATTCATGACCCACCTCTGCCTATCAGACATCAGAGTTTGGTTAAACACGAATTGGTGGGAGCCGCACACTTGCATAAGGTATACTTTTACATCAGACACTCGGTGTAGGCTTTGTGGCTTATTTAACGTAGAATTATTTTAGTTATTGCACTCTGTTTGGCTGAAAGCACATGGAATGGAATCATGCATACAAAAGCAGAGTACTGAACACTAGGTGATCATGCGCCGATCTATGAGGTGCTAACCCCCTTACCCCTTGAGCCGGGTCACGCCCATGTCGCGCACGTAGGACGTGCCCGGATAAATAATTTTTATGTGACGCCCTCCCTGACCGAAATCCTGAATCCGCGCCCGGTGATTGCCTATTACACACAAATTTGTTCACGTTGTATTATCCACAATCACCCTTACTTTTGGTACCGTGTTTTCTGACGCGGCCGTGGGGTAAAGTAACGTGTGGCATCTGCGAACGTTCACACGCTCGCACGTTCGTCGTTGTGGCTGAATACAAATGTCGAAGGATACAACGGTGTTGTAGATTTCGTTCAGAGCTATCTTGCTAAAAGGGATATTTGTGTGCTCTGGTTCATACTGGTGGAATAGCTAAATTCAGTGAGGTAAAACGTTTCATGAACTCAGCAAGACATTGTGTAATAGTTATCGGGGGTCCTTCTGTCCTGCTTATAGAACGATACTTGTCTTTAGCTTATCTTTCGATAAGACTTTGTTCCGATCCGAAATAGGCGACCATTGGCATTTCAACCCTTAATATCCTGCTCTGTGTATCCTTTTGTGACCTATTTTGTAAATTATTCCATATCCTGTTCTGGGATCCTTCTGTGACAGTATTTTTTTTCTTCTCACATCGGCAGCAATCGGTGGTCCCACCTCTTTCGACAGCAATTTTCCCCTCGTAAGCCTCGGCCTGCTCCCAGCGTTCACAGGTGAGTCAACAAGACACTCGGGTCTGCACCTGTGACGTATGGCTTGGCGGGCTATCATTGGTGGACGGCTGACTGCTAGCTACCTCCCACCTGGCCAGCCGAGGCTACGTCAGAGCTGGAGCCTCACCGGCCGATGTAGACTCGTGAAGACAGCCGGCACCGCCACACCGCCGCCATGAGGACGACTCCGCTACTGCCGCTGCTGCTGCTGATGCTCCTCGGTGTGGCCGGCAGCACCGTACTGAGGTCGGCTGACCTACGCGTCACAATGGGTGTGTCCTCCGACTGCGACGATGGCAAGGTGAGACAGACTGACTGAGATATGTGTGTCCTCTGACTGAGATGGGTGTGTCCTCTGACTGAGATGGGTGTGTCCTCTGACTGAGATGGGTTTCCTCTGACCGAGATGGTGTGTCCTCTGACTGAGATGGTGTATCACTGGACTGAGATGGGTGTATCCTCTGACTGAGATGGGTGTATCTCTGACTGGAGGGTGTGTTCTCTGATGAGATGGGTGTGTCCTCTGAACTGAAGGGTGTGTCCTCTGACTGAGATGGGTGTGTCTCTACTGAGATGGGTGTATAATCTGACTGAGATGCGGTGATCCTCTGACTGAGATGGGTGTATCCTACCTGACTGAGATGGTGTGTCCCTCTACTGAGATGGGTGTAATCCTCTGACTGAGATGGGTGTATCACTCGACTGAGATGGTGTGTCCTCTGACTGAGATGGGTGTGTTCTCTGACTGAGATGTGTATCCTCTGACTGAGAGGGTGTAATCCTCTGACTGAGATGGGTGTGTCCCTGACTGAGATGGGTGTGTCCTCTGACTGAGATGGGTGTGTCTCTGACTGAAGATGGGTGTGTCCTCTGACTAGTGGGGTGTATCTTGATGAGCATGGTTGTCCTCTGACTGCGATGGGGTGTGTCCTCTGACTGAGAGGGGTGTAGTCCTTCTGACTGAGATGGGGTGTCTCGTGACTGAGCTGGGTGTTGCTTCTCTGACTGAGATGGGTGTATCCTCTGACTGAGATGGCTGTAACTCTGACTGAGAATGGTGTATCCTCTGACTGAGATGGGTGGTCCTCTGACTGAGATGGGTTGTGTCTCTGACTGAGATGGGTGTATCCTCTGACTGAGATGGGTGTGTCCTCTGACTAGATGGGTGTAAATTTCTGAACTGAGATGGGTGTATCCTTGACTGAGATGGGTGGTGTCCTCTGATGAAAGATGGTGTGGTCCTCTGATGAGATGGGTGTTTCCTCTGACTGAGATGGGTGTGGTCGTTGACTAAGATGCGTGTGTCCTCTGACTGAGATGGGTGTATCCTCTGACTGGATGGTGTCATCTCTGACTGAGATGGGTGTGTTCTCTGACTAAAGATGGGTGGTCTCATGACTGAGATGGGTGTATCCTCTGACTGAGATGGTGTGTCCTCTGACTGAGATGGTGTGTCCTCTGCTGAGAATCGCGGTGTGTACTCTGACTGAGATGGGTGTTTCCTCTGAACTGAGATGGGTGTGTCCCTCTGACTGAGATGGTTGTTGTCCCTTGACTGAGCATGGGTGTGTCCTTGACGAGATGGGTGTGTCCTCTGACTGAGATGGGTGTGTCCTCTGCTGAGAATGGGTGTGTTTCTGACTGAGATGGGTGGTCTCATGACTGAGCTGGGTGTGTCCTCGTGACTGGATGGGTGTCTCTCTCTGACTGAGAATGGGTGTGTCCTCTGACTAGATGGGTGTGTCCTCTGACTGAAGATGGGGTTGTATCTCTGACTAAGATGGGTGTGTCCTCTGACTGAATGGGGTGTATCCCTCTGACAGAGATGGGTGTGTCCTCTGACGAGATGGGTTGTCCCTCTGACTGAGATGGGTGTATGCCTTGACTGAATGGGTGTGGTCTCTCTGAACTGGAGAAAAATTGGGTGGGGGTGTTCCCTCTTGGAAATTGAAAGGAATGGTGTGTCTCTGACTGAGATGGTGTGTCCTCGTGACTGAGATGGGTTGTGTTCTCTGACTGAGATGGGTGTATCCTCTGACTGAGATGGCGTATCCTCTGACTGAGATGGGTGTATCCTCTGATCTGAGAGATGGGTGTGTCTCTGACTGAGATGGGTGTGTCCTGACTGAGATGGGTGTCATCCTCTGACTAAGAATGGGTGTGTCCTCCTGACTGAGATGGGGTATCTCTGACTGAGATGGGTGTGTCTCTGACTGAGATGGGTGTTACTCCTCTGACTGAGATGGGTGTATCCTCTGTGAGATGGGTGTGGTCTCCTGACTGAGATGGGCTGTGTCCTCTGACTAGATGGGTCGTCCCTCTCTGAACTGAGTGGGTGTGTCCTCTGACTGAGATGGGTGTGTCCTCTGACTAAGATGGGTGTGTCCTCTGACTGAGATGGGTGTGTCCTCTGACTGAGATGGGTGTGTCCCTTCTGACTGAGATGGTGTATCCTCTGACTGAGATGGGTGTATCCTCTGACTGAGATGGGTGTGTCCTCTGACTGAGATGGGTGTGTCCTCTGACTGAGATGGGTGTGATCCTCTGACTGAGATGGGTGTGTTCTCTGACTGAGATGGGTGTATCCTCTGACTGAGATGGGTGTGTTCTCTGACTGAGATGGGTGTATCCTCTGACAGAGATTGGCGAAGAAACCGTAGACTGCCAATAGGGTGTATCTAGAAAATGCTTCATCTGCTCATCTGCTAAGACAGTGACATGTTTGGGAGCTTACTGCATCCTCGCACTCATTAAGGCATTTGTCCAATAACCTGTCAGCACTTTAATTAGCTATAAGCTGTGCAACCGTTAGTAGATAATTCAGAAGTCGATCAATGTATAGTTAGCAAAATATGTGACTCTTAAACCGCGCGGCGTAGGGGGGGGGGGGTAAATATTACTCTCCCTCCCGTATTTCCGAAATAACTTGAAAACGGTAAGAGATAACGACGTCAAAGTTTCAGTAACTTATCCAGCATCAATTGGACGTCTTCCTAAAAAATCATCAAAAAAACATTCAGAGCTTTGGGAGATAATGACGTTTTATTGACGTCATGTCATGCCATTTTTGGCGGAATAACGATAAATGTTTGATGCATCGTAGAAAATATAGCTTTAATGCAAATTGCAAACGCAAAACTATAAAAGAAAGGAAATTTAATTCTCTACAAAATGGCAATTTCGGATTTTCAAAACTTTGGGTTTTGACCCCCCGAAATAAAAATAAAATGCTTTTTCAGAAATTCCCCCCAAAAATTGAAAATTTTCAAGGTATTTAAAAAATGGAATATATATATATATATATATATGAGAACCAAGTGTAATGAATACCGAAACCAATTTTCAAAGTAATATTTTCCTTTTTCAGTGACTGATTGCTCTCCAAGCATAAGTAGGTAATGACGTCATTTTAAAAAAATAAAGTTTTTTTGGATTTTTTGACCTGATACAGATTTATAAATGTATTTTTTTGTGTTCATGAGACAAAACTGACCTAGATCCATGCATTATTTATTAATATTAGTCAGTTTTCAGTTTTGACCTTAGATGACCTGACCTTAACCTTGTATGGGGTCAAGTTGTAAAGATGGCTGTTTCTATCGATTTTTAAGTGCAAAATAACCCCTAAAACATGTGTCAAAAGACTTTCTTTGACCTCTTCGTGACAGTGACCTTTTGTGACCTGACCTGACCTTGACCTTTGCATGCAATTTCACTTTTAGCTTAATGCAGGAGATGTATTACACATTTGAGAGCTTTATGTGCATTGATAGTCTTAATCAAAGGATTATAATGAGCCATTGACTCAATAAACTAGGTAAATTACGGCCGAAAATGTACTGAAAGTGAATTCCGTGGAAACATTTGACCTACTTTGAAATATATTGGGGTAGTGCGATGTAAGCATTCGGCCTCATTGAGAGCTTTCGATCGCCGCCTTGCGCGTCTCGCTGCGGTTATTGGTTCGGAAGATAAGAGGGAAGGGGTAACATTTACCCCCCTACGCCGCGCGTTCGGCTGGAGAGCCCTACGCCGCGCGGGTTAGCTTATGTGTAGTTATGGCTAAGTATGAACTTGGCTTGCTCTAAACGCAAACATTTAGCTTTTCCTCAGGCTAGTGGAATTAAATCTTAACACACGCACTGGAGGGGGCTTTTTTGTGTCCCCCCCACATGTTTTTCGTGAATATCTCGAAAACGAAGCGGCGCAGGGCTGCAGTGTTTGTGCGTCATTTACGGCAACACAATAGCAGATCGTTTGACGTAACAAAAAATGAAATCGGTCGGTAAATTTTTGAGTTATATGGATTTGAATTACAAAATGGCGGCCAGAATCGAGGTCGGCGAAGCGATATTTTCGGAATAAACAGCCATATTGGGAAGATTCAAAAGCAATTTGGCAGTCAGTGTCGATGTTCATTCCAAAACAGAATTTCAGACACATTGCGTTTGACCTGTGACGTCACAGAGGTAAAATCCCAAAAAGGTGACATTTGACCCGATTTGACCTTCATGACCTTGTTTGACCTTTAAGATATTGACCTAAGGTCATCAAGATTTCAGAGAATGTCGATTATCACAGCACCTATCTACCCTGTAAGTTTGAACGTCCTAGCTAGCATACATTCTGAGATCTCACGAGGGGGCACTTAAGTGCCCACCATCCAGTGCGTGTTTGTGGCATCCAGTGCGCGTGTTAATGAATGAGTAACTGTTTAACATAACCATTAGCCAGCAGATCTACTGAACGTGCCTTCTCAACACTTATGTAGTAACATGAGGTCCAGCGTGGCCAGCCTAATTATATTCACGGGACCGACATAAAACGAAAAATGGCGTACCATTGGCCAAATAAGAATGCAGCATGGTGTGTATAATCCCTGTCTGATGTTATGTTGTTGTGTTGCAGACAGGTTTGGAGATCGACTGGGACGGCTCTGCTGATGATTACACCTGTACTCAGGCCGCGCAGCTATCGCCGGTACCTGATCAGCCGATACCATACTGTACGCCAGTACCGGACAAATTCCTGAAAAACTCCACTTTCCAGGTAAGCGCTCAGTATTGACGGCACATCACGGCTACATGCTGCCGTGGAAAGACAGAATCACGTATGTCACGGTTTTTGGGGATTTAAAAATGTGTCTCTTTCCTTGGATGGTGTATGGCGTAGATGTTGTTTTATGGCCTTGACGTAGAACGTTGCAGTCGAGGGCTTGTTGGAAAATACCGCCTTTGTTATGTTTCCAATATACGGCATTGTTGCATTCACATATACAGCATTTGTTTGGTGCGGCATCATTATAAGTAGAAAATATCAAGCTCTCATGCAGTGTTCTCAACTTTGCCTCCATGCAAATTATGTCAAGGAATAACTTGTGGTAAGATATGCTGAAAGAATAGTTGCTACTACACCTTTTTGCAATCACATTTGACCAATGGGCAAAAGTATTGTAAATACTCTGCATATAGAGGGCACCACTTCTTGCCGTTTCACCATAACGATTCACTATTCGCAATAACTGTTAGTCGGCATTCCATTACAACTTCGTCATTGAGCAGAAACTTTCAATGAATCTCCAAAACAGATCGGCATTGTGATGAAATGAAATCGTGCAGTGGAAATGAAAGTAGTTGCAGACCGACGAGCAGTTATTTTGGTCGCCCATCTAATTTCCGTCTATCGCACACAAAGCTATATGAATAGCGAAGTGACGAGAATTTTCACGACCATAGTCGAGAATCAATGTTGAAATTATCAAACAGTTTTGCAGAATGAGTAATCTAGTGACTAGTACTGTTCAAAATAGTTTTGCTCATCTGGTTAAAATTCGGGCACCAGCAGCCGATCTGTTTTGACGAATGGTGATTGTTGAAATTGCCGTTTAAAAAGTTATGCTGAATGGTCAAATGTGAGTGCAAAAAGGTGTAATAGCGGTCTGTTTAGCCATCATAAGATGATGAACATTGAATATTGTTTAATTTAATGGCGATGATGATGTAATGTTAATGCACTATGATTGTATTTTTATATTTGTTCCCAATGATAATACGGAGAGGCTAGACATATGTTGATCTTACTTTGATCTTTTTTACAGAGGCATCGCTGCATGAGCGAAGCAATAGAATACACCGATAGTATTCCAACTTAGTAAGTAACACTACGAATACATTTTTCTGTGAAACTCAATCACTTTTTATACTCAGGATAAATAAAGGTGGAATGAATTTTATGTATAGGTGTTAGTTTATATAATTTTGAGATGGCCGTCTGCTTCCCGAATGGTACCCTCGGCATCCCACTGCTTTGAGTCGCTGGTGGATCCAAAAGGGGGTAAAGGGGCCAAGCCGCATGAAATTGGCAAAACGTTGTCACCCTTCCTATTTTCAAAGAAAGTATACGCAGCTTTTACAAATTTGTTTGTTTGTACAAACAAGTTTGTTTTCAATCACTATTTTTGTAAGACGAGT
Organism: Semibalanus balanoides; assembly: GCA_014673585.1. NCBI lineage: Eukaryota > Metazoa > Arthropoda > Thecostraca > Balanomorpha > Balanidae > Semibalanus > Semibalanus balanoides. The sequence continues at coordinate 8,577 of VOPJ01002950.1, read as the reverse complement.
TGAAATCAGGTGACATTGATGTGGTGTCCGTAGTTTAGCGCCGATTTGAGGTTTGGGCAGACAACAATCTCAGTGCTGCCCCATGCGCGTGAAATTTCCCCTCCTGAAACCATGAACAGAAGTCATGATTGAAGTTGTTCGACAGTAGAGGGACGGTACTATAAACAGACATTACAAGTCCTGTGAGAAATATAATCGTAGGACACCGTCATGCGTGTCGTAGGCATAATAGTTTCTTTATTATAGTATATGTGGCTGTCTTTACCTTCCCATTTCGATTCACCTCTTATTGTTAAATATTTTCGGAAAGACTAATAAGAATGGCAGTTTCATTGAGACATCATGCACTGTACATCATTGGTAAGTGATACAAAACTAATAAATCACGCAATTTAATAAGCAGGCAGCCTCGCGCCTCACCACCTGGCTGCACATGATTCTTGTGCAGTATAAAAAAATATAGCCATTTTCTCTGGCGGCCATCACCCGGCACATCCGCCTTTCATATACCAGCTGACCGACGGTCATCGTAGTGGAACCAGCGGTCCCTGCGACGCTGTACAACGTCCGACACTAGTGGCCGAGTGGGTGGCCGTGCCGTAGTGGGCTGACCACACCCATCAGTCGGTATGTGTTGTCGCCAGCCAAATCCACCGAGCACAGCGACTGTTCGTCCACCACGCAGAACTCGGACAGAGGCACCTGCTCCGCGGCGGAGTCAGCCGGCTCTCCCTCATCCAGGGATCTCATGATGGCCTCCTTGCCGACTAGCTTGAACTACAGTTGGGCTGGATCCACTTGACCTGACCTAGAGGTTGATTTTACCTCAGGTAACTGCTGTATGTATAAAACCATGACTTAGATCAGAAACGGTGCACAAAGAATCAATGGTACGCGATGCTTGGTATAGGCATTGCAATGATGGCACCCTGCCAGGCCCTTTTCATAATGCCAAATAATCTTTGAGCGTGTTTAAACAGCCCTAGCAACAAAGAGGGTACAATGTGACCCTGCATACAATATCGCAACCGTGATGTTGCCATTCATGACGAACCGGGATCATCAACAAGTACTTATGCAAGTACCACCATGTATACGACACGATCCCTCACTAAACCGAAGACGTTGCGTGATTCTGAGCCAGCTGATTTCGAATTGTTCTGAGGAAAAATGTTGAGTTTGAACCAAATAACTGGCATTGTAATTTGCTTTTTCCGCGTAAATATATATTTTGATGGCTTTCTAGTGACATGATAATTCATTTCTAGCTTCTCTCAATCATTTCTGATATTTTTGACGTTTTTTCAAGGTGAACTGTTTCCTTTTACGACACAGGCATCCACGTACGAGGCATCCACGTCCACAGGCATCCTCGTATCTTTCCAACAACAGTTGACTCCTAACGCCCCAATCCGAAGGTTGGAGAGATGACCACGGGCCGACCATTTTAAGCCCTCAAAATAACATTTAAATGTATGCAGACATAATTTCTTTGGCACTGTCGTAGGAAATCAGTTGACGATGATGACATAGAAAACCATTTGTATTATAGGCGATATTATTCGGCTGATGACCGGAATGCATCGTCCTGCTTCAACATCCGAATTGATGTCCCTGGGTCTGTTTATAATTTAGTAGCCGTGTTGGGAAACATTTTGACGATTGCAGCGCACATTATCGGTAACTGCTACCAACTTTGTTTACACTTCGTGTTTACATTGTGCATTGCTTGTATTCAGAGCGCAATACATGCCTCACTTTGTATTTATAGAGCGAAATGTTTTCTTCCTTTGCATTTGGACCAGAATTGCTAGTGCTGATATTATCTGAATGTAATTAATAACAAAAGTTTATCAAATAGCTTTAATAATATACACAATTAGTGCAAAGTGGGTTAATAACGTTCGATAAATATTGTTGCATCGCTTATCCTTCAGAAAATTATTAGCAGACATTCGAGAAGGTCTTATGATCTCTTTAACTGCCCGCCATACATAGCGTGTTACATCCCGACGGACAGTGCCCGTCATACCTATGTAATTGCGCTTTGTGTGGTATTGATATGAACCCTTGTTTACAGTGGAACTCACCGGCCGCTATGGCCAGCATTCGGTGAATACACATATCTACCAGTTCAGCGGTGGCTACACAGCGTAGAGGTATGTGTGCTCCTGTGGAGGGTGCGCTTGCATAACAATTAAAGGGAATGTTTCACATTAACATAAGATTTTAGTTGAGATGGCCAAGTTGTTGGAATCCATTTGAAATTAAGTATTGTAGAAGTTTAAAACCACCCACAAGAGGTCTAATCGAGAGTAAAATTTTGAGTTTGGTTTTTGAACAATCTGCAAAAAATAAGGCCCTATTTGTATTAGGGTGCCGCTAAGCCGATGTCCGTCATCCCTTAGTATATTCAAATTGTTGAATGAAAGTAGACTTGGTTTACACTGGCTATACATTAGCCATACACTAGTCAATTACATATTAGCAGCGTTGAAGGTTTTTCTATATTTCCAAAAATTCATTCATATGACGTCATCAGCCTAAATACTAAAACTTAGTTTTTCATGAAATTTGAAGCACTGTTTGTTGAAGAAACAAATGTCAGAATCAGTGTTCGCTAGCACAGGCAAGTACTTCATATTTTGCACCACAAGCGGCGCACATTGGACAACTTTCAGAGAAGTGAAACATTCCCTTTAACATCATCAGTTGATATGTATTACGCGTTATAAGAATCTTGTCAATTAATATTTTGATTTTGAGAAGTCAGGTATGTTTCCAATGATTTAAGGCGCGGCAAAGGGTTTTGTATGTTTGGATTGGTGACTTGTGGCAAGCTTTTGTGTCGTAGATCGATTTACTCAGCTGTGCTGTCCACTACTAACAGCGCAATGTAAGACACCGTCCTGATCCGTTTCTGTGAACGGACCTGACTGCTATGAACTGCTTCGACTGCTATGAACTGACCCGACTGCCATTAAAGGGGACTGTCCACCTTTAAACATAAGATTATGAAGTGAGATAGCATTTTGCGTGCTTGGGCATTGAAATTATGTATGTTATAAGTTTAAAACAACCACTGAGTCGAATGACAGAGAAATTCGAGGTTTGATTTTGCAATCTGTAACATCGCCAGCCCCAAATGTATTTGAATGGTGGCCGTCGAGCGATGTCGTAGTCTCTCTTTGTAAATGTGATTACAGTCGACTTGTTTTACCTTTGGCCGTACATTAGCCATTACACTTAGGTCTTACTTATAAACAGCGGGGCAGGTTTATTTTTTTCCACAAAAATTCTTTCATATGACGTCATCAGCCCCAAATATTTAAAGCTGATTGTTTTTATGTAAATTGAGCAACTGTTCGTGAGAAACAAATGTTCATAATCGTGTTCAGCAGCATTCACTGCATATTTGCACCACAAACGACCGTACATTTACACATTTTTAAGGTGGGTCCAGTCCCTTTAACTGACCCGACTGCTATGAACCGACCCGACTGCTATGAACGGACCTGACTGCTATGAACTGCTCCGGCTGCTATGAACTGACCTGACTGCTATGAACTGACCTGACTGCCATTAACTGACCCGACTGCTATGAACTGACCCGACTGCTATGAACTGACCTGACTGCTATGAACTGCTTCGACTGCTATGAACTGACCTGACTGCTATGAACTGCTTCAACTGCTATGAGCTGACCTGACTGATATTAACTGCCCCGACTGCTATGAACTGACCTGACTGCTATGAACTGACCTGACTGCTATGAGCTGACCTGACTGCTATGAGTGACCTGACTGCTATGACCCGTCGACAGCACGGCTCAGTTGTAATGCTGTACCACCCGTGCGCCGACTCTGCAGAGGTGGACAAACTGAGGCAGCTGGTCCGAGGATGTGTCCGCAAACACGTCATCACTCCGTACAACAAGCTCTCCCTGAACAAGGTCTGTGCCTGCAACTAACCTTCAGTCGACAGCTGAGCCACCTCAGTCGACAGCTGAGCCACCTCAGTCGACAGCTGAGCCACCTCAGTCGACAGCTGAGCCACCTCAGTCGACAGCTGGAGCCACCTCAGTCGGGCAGCGGCCACCTCAGTCGACAGGCTGAGCCACCTCAGTCGACACTGACCACCTCAGTCGGACAGCTGAGCCACCTTCAGTCGACAGCTTGAGCCACCTCAGTCGACAGCTGAAGCCACCTCAGTCGACAGCTGAGCCACCTCAGTCGAACAGCTGAGCCACCTCAAGTCGGCAGCTGAGGCCACCTTCAGTCGACAAGCTGAAGGCCACCTTCAGTCGCAGTGAAGCCACCTCAGTCGACAGCTGAAGGCCACCTCAGTCGACAGCTGAGCCACCTCAGTCGGCAGCTGAGGCCACCTCAGTCGACAGCTGAGCCACCTCAGTCGACAGCTGAGCCACCTCAGTCGACAGCTGAGCCACCTCAGTCGCTGGGTCCACTGCATGTCTCGGATGTCCAGTACTGATGAGACTGTTGGCCTATGGGGAGTAACATGCGTGGTAAAACATAATTCCGCCCAGAGATGTAGGAACGTAACGGAAGATTGGAGGGAGTGGGGGTGCGGTTTGGGGGAGTAAAAAAAAATGATCTCGTCTTGATATAAATCTCCCCTATGTAATATTTTTTGCAGATTTGACCTCTTCCGTCTTGCCGAACCTTTTGCTATCAAAAACATTTGTCACCAAGAAAACGAATAAATATCCAATAATTGCAGAAAAGTCGGGCGCATGGCCTCCGACCACCTTTCCCTACGCCTATGACCCCGCTGCATTATAGTCTGTCATAATTCAGCAGCCAGTTGTATAATTTCGCGCTGTCAGACAAATGCGGCGATGTTTTCCCCGCGATATAGGGCCATTTTCCGAAAGTGAATGTTGTATTGGCGTACACTATGTGCGTTTACAGTTACCCTTTCATTGTCATTAGTTTCTCATGAGCTCAAATAACACTCCTCCCTTTGTGTCTCTCTCGTGGCCAGCCGCGAGCCATGGTAGCCCGGCGCTGCCGGCTGGAGATTAGCCTGACCTTTTGTGTCCTCTCTCGTGCCACCCTTCGGCACTGTGGCTGGGCTCGCCGTCGCAAGATGTTACCTGACCTGTGTCCTCTCGTGGCCAGCCCGCCTGGCACTGGTGGCCTGGGGCTTCCGTCTGGAGATGTTACCTGGACATTTGTTCTCTCTCGTGCGCCCAGCCGCTGCACTGGTGGCCTGGGGCTCCGCTCTGGAGGATTGTTACCTGACCTTTGTGTCTCTCTCTTGGGCCGAGCCGCTGGCCCTGTGGCCTGGGCTGCCCGGCCTGAGATGTTACCTGACCTTTGTGTCTCTCTCGTGGCCAGCCGCTGGCACTGGTGGCCTGGGGCTCCCGTCTACAGATGTTACCTGACCTTTGTGTCTCTCTCGTGGCCAGCCGCTGGCACTGGTGGCCTGGGGCTCCCGTCTGGAGATGTTACCTGACATTTGTGTCTCTCTCGTGGCCAGCCGCTGGCACTGGTGGCCTGGGGCTGCCGGCTGCAGATGTTACCTGACCTTTGTGTCTCTCTCGTGGCCAGCCGCTGGTACTGGTGGCCTGGGGCTGCCGTGTGCAGATGTTACCTGACCTTTGTGTCTCTCTCGTGGCCAGCCGCTGGCACTGGTGGCCTGGGGCTGCCGTCTTGCAGTTTACCTGACCTTTGTGTCTCTTCGTGGCCAGCCGCTGGCACTAGGTGGCCTGGGCTTGCCGTCTGCAGATGTTACTGACCTTTGTGTCTCTCTCGTGCCAGCCGCTGGCACTGGTTGGGCCCCTGGCGGCTGCCGTCTGCAATTTTACCTGACCTTTGTGTCTCTCTCGTGGCCAGCGCGCATGGCACTGGGCCCTTTGGGGCTCCGCTCTGCAGATGTTACCTGACCTTTGTGTCTCTCTCGTGGCCAGCCGCTGGCACTGGTGGCCTGGGGCTGCCGTATGCAGATGTCGGAGGTGGACGCAGCTGCCGTCCGAAGCTTCATCCGCGACAAGGCACTGCACGGCAACGAGGCACACCTGAACACAGATGGCCAGTACGAGGTGGAGCTGCTACACCGCGCAGAGACGCCGGTCGGCTCCGATATAGATGACTCGGTTCTGTGTCCTGTCGTCCCGTTCACTTGGAGGATGTAGATGACTCGGTTAGCTGTCCAGTCGGCTAGCTCGCTCGGATGTAGATTACTCGGTTATCTGTCCAGTCGGCTAGGTCGCTTGGATGTAGATGACTCGGTTAGCTGTCCAGTCGTCCCGTTCACTTGGAGGATGTAGATGACTCGGTTAGCTGTCCAGTCAGCTAGGTCGCTCGGATGTAGATTACTCGGTTATCTGTCCAGTCGTCCCGTTCACTTGGATGTAGATGACTCGGTTAGCTGTCCAGTCGGCTAGGTCGCTCGGATGTAGATTACTCGGTTATCTGTCCAGTCGGCCAGGTCACCAGCCAGGACCCGGCGCGCCCTGGGAGCTGTGGTAGAGGTGTTAACCGCCGCGCCTAGTGGGGGATCAGAGAGCCTAGTGTCTGGGAATGAAGTGTTGGGTTGGTGGGAGGGGACATATATTGTAGGGTATACGTCACATCGACAGTGTTCTTGAGTCTTGGCAGTGTTTTCAGTTGGCAGATAAGGCAGTATTCAGAAATTTGTCAGGGGGATATCTTGAGCTGAAAAATGATTATGAAATAAATTCGTTTGGATGATGGACTGATATATGTGGATCAGGGCTGCGGAGTGTCAGAGTGTCAGAGTGTCAGAGTGTCAGAGTGTCAGAGTGTCAGAGTGTCAGAGTGTCAGAGTCGTCAAGTAGTGCAGAAGTTCGGCAGTCTCATAGTATCAGAGTCTCAGAGTCTCATAGTATGAGTCTAAGTCTGAGTCAGAGTCGGCAGTTTTGACTCGAGTCTGAGTCGAAGTCACTAAAATATTACCGATCCTGTTCCGGCCCGGAGTCGGGGTCGACATTTTGGCCATTGGCGTTTACTTTGGTCGGGAAATATTCGACACTATAGTGCAAACCCATCTGCTCCGCTGGGCGATTACAGGTTGAGTGGTGGTCTGGTTCAAGCCAGTGATGAGCAATTAGGGATTGATAACACATACTACCCGTCGCACACACGTCGTACCTATAATCGTGTTGTACCAGTCATACACCCGACCGATAAGCACAGCCGCACACCAGCGCCACCTATTGCATATCCGTTAAAGTTGACACTTTGTTCCACTTATGAGATAGGTGACTTATCGGTGACAAATTGTGTCGTGTGTTATTTTTAACAAAAGAAACTTTATCTTAACTTGTCTTAGGAAGACAGTTTCATGTTGGGAAATGTAGGGAGCAGATCAATATACACAAATATTGTCATGCGATCTGCAAAATGATTTCTAAGATACTATTCAATAGCTAAATGTGTCAAAAACTACATACTTTTTCGTCACTTTTAAATAAGTAAAGAAAAAAATGAATGACGAACAGGACAAAGGACTTCATTAAATAGTAAGTATTTATATACCACAGTACTTACCGTAAGGGGTTGTGTTGTGATAAGACTTTTCAATCGGCTGCGACGGGCTATATGTTGACGTTTACTGCTAAGCCCCTTCTCCGGCCTTTAGTGCGCTGTGTGGGCATGGAACCGAAAATATTATATAGGTGGCGCTGGGTGCACAAACCCACTACCCGTGCCCGCTGCTTGCGTAAGTTCAAGTCCGCTTCTTCAGAGTCGAGCCGGCGGTATTATTGAGTGGCAGTTGTTCTTGTCATTATCTTTCTTTACAAAGCACTAATCTTACTCGTAGGACGGTTTGTTGTTTGCAAATGTAGGGAGCAGACTAATATACACACATGTTGTCATGTGAGCTGCAAAATGATTTATTAGATACTATTCAATGCTAATGTGTTGAAACTGCATAACTTTTCGTACTTATACAAGGTAAATGGAAAAAGTTGGATGACGAACATAGTAAGCTAGATCTCAGTTTTCAGTACCCTTAGAAGCAAATGGCAGTGGTAATCAAAACAAGTAAGTGCATAGGTGGCGCTTTTACTAGCATTATAGATAACGCTACGGTCGCCACATTCATGCCACACCACAGTCGGCATTGGGCGTTCCGATAATTTTGAACCCCTAAGCCCATTTAACCTCTTTGCGCCCAGTATATCGAAAAATTGTAAAAGTAAACGTTGTAGCCAAGCCTCATAGCTATATGGTCCGGAAGTTGGACTTAAAATATGTCCAAGAGGTTATGAGCCAGCCTTGTCTGAAAATCGTCGCTTTAACATGGGAACCCTACAGTCTAGTATATTTTGAGCGCCCAAACGCCCGAGTGCTGCCATCTGTTACCGATGGGGGCTGGTCAAACCAGTCCGCGTCATATGGAACGCACTACTAATTCGTGGCATCTTCTCGATGGAGGTATTTGCACCAATTAACCACGAGAATAAACTGGGACTATGCAAACAGACAGACAGACAAACTGTCTTTAAAGGGAATATAGCACCTTTAACATTTTGTATTTTTTGTATTTATTTCGTTGATCGCCAACAGAGCTACGCTCCACTGACAG
>VOPJ01002949.1:0-46759 GCA_014673585.1 Semibalanus balanoides | reverse complement strand
CCCCATAGGAGATCGACCTTATGATCTTTGTTAGCTTGCTCCAGCTGAAAAGCGAACCAGATATCATTACTGAACAGACGCCAAGCGACCGTGAGATAACGTGGGGTAAAGCGCTTGCGTACAAAAACTTGCTGCAGACAGGTCTATTGATAAACTAATGGCTTAACCCACTTATCCTTATTGCAACATGAGAGTACTCCAATATCGTCGCAATTACGTCAGATCCTGGTATTAACTATCTTCATCGTACATCTACCATGTATTGGCCACAATCGTCATGTCGATTATTACGTCAATTGGGATGTCCGTAGAAGGTCTGTTCGTATGACGTTCACTTCGCTCATTCATTCATTCATTCATTCATTCATTTGGTGAGGTGGTGTGTTTTTTTCTTACGGTTTGTTTTGAAAATTGATTGAAGAAAATTAGTCGAAAATGTATCCATTTACCACAGGTGAAGGCTTAGAATAAACCAAAGAAAGTTATTTTGTAATACTTGAAGATTGTTGTCTCAATTTATAATGAGACAAATTAATTATCCTTCAAAAAAATTATTGATTATGTCAATTATGCATGATTCTCATTCATTTCATATACCACCTAATAATTACCTACCTATGCATGTGTAGGTAACTGTTTCATGTTCTAAACGCATCATGCAGTTTATCAAATTATTATTCAACTTAGCAGTGCTGTCAGAGAGCGTACCTAAAAAGACACGCATTCGATTAGCATTCTAGACTTTTTATATCTAACTCGAACTGGGCTTCATGAACTTCAAAGAATGACACGCCATATTAAAATCCAGCTTCTCCGAACACATACACAAACTAAATTTTAAATTTGTGTGCTTTAAACCATCAGATTTAGAACCCTTTGTGGAACATATTCCTGCCCATTAAAACTTCACTCCCTCGTGTATCGGCAAGACTAGCAGGCAATGTCATATTGGCCTGCATTTCCGCACTTCTAGGTAATCCTCGTGGCTCCAGGTTTCCTCAAAGCGATCAGCGCTGTTTTGGCTTGTCATACCCGGGCAGATTTCTCGTAGATTATACTGCCTGCGTTTGTCCGGCTTTTCATGCATTAAAAAGGGACACAATGATTGCAGTGAGCATGTCATAACCTGATTAGCTCAATCGGTAAAGCTATGGTCTGCAGAACAGAAGGATCCAAGTTTAAATCCGGTATTGCCACCCAATCTCCAAGACGCCCTCCCCCCCCCCCCGATTGGGCTAATTCAGCGTTGGGGTTGGGAGTCTCACACGCACCTTGGCGCGGTCGTGGGTGGAGAAGGAGCCTCCTGTAGCTAACTCCATTGGCCCTTTGAGGGTATAAATGAGTGAATAAAATAAAATAAAATGAGGACGAATTAACTTAGCCGATGGCATTTTGATTTACTAAACCGCTTTTGAATTTACCAACAGTTAGGCTGACATTAATGCTAAGCAACCGAGATAATTAATTGCATAAGGTCAAAATATAGTCAAATGCATGATCAATTACAATAATGTCCTGTCTCATCTATTTTTAGGTGAAATACATGCCTAATTAAGTGAACCAAACTGTCGTCAATGCAACATTGAAAGTGTCTTAACGACGAAAGTTCGTTTCACTTAGTAAGGCTTGCCTGTTGTCTTAAATTAGGCTAGCTGGCCATGTTATTGATCATTCGTTTGTCTCTATAAAGCCAAAGCAAGCGATATTTCAGCAGAACTCCACAATCTCTGAGTATCGATTGTGATGCAAATGGGAAAAATGCCGACTGCACTATTTAAATACATTGTAGCATAATAATATTTTGACTTCATTGCAGCACGACGCTATACACTTTGTGTAGCCAACATAAGGTCACACACCCCGATCTATTTGCCTAGCCTGCATCTATGGCTGACCTTACCGTTTCAATTATTTTGAAGACAGACAGGTATTCGGGTGTCTGATTCAAGTGACTTCATCGCTACTCATGAGACTATTAATCATTTTATCTCACTTTCCATCCATCCCATCCAAAATACCTGAGAAACTAAATATAAAATACATAAAACATATTTATAAACAGCACTTTAGAACACGCTCATAGTCAGCTAGTTTATCATACGACAGTAGAAACACTTTCCATCGCGGTACATCAAGTGTATAGCTCTTGTGTGTACAGAGTTCGTGTGAAGCGGAGTGTATCGCAAGGCGATGTGATCTGACTCACCGGCATCTGTCTGTGGGATGGGCGCTGGATCGTCACACTTGGTCGATAGTTTCTGATAGCCCGACCATCTGAAAAACACAACACTCAGGTTAAGTTCTGCTAGTCATAAGCTTTCCCGATAGAAAAGAGGCCGAGATTGTCGGGGTTGACGCAACAAAGTGGACGGGGTTGACGCACGTTAGTGTGTCGCTGAACAAACATTTCTGAAATCACCTGCAAAATCCTTTTGCTCATGAATGCAAACAAGACAGTGATACTTGTTTATTGATTACGGCCATCTGTGTTATACGATGGGAAAACGGATGAGATGAGCGGCAAAGTTTACCAAGCTAAAATCACCTAACACTCTTTTCCAGTTGAGTTGACAAGACCACGAAAAGATAAAAGCTCCGGGACATACATGTGTAGGAATATGTGCATTGACTCACGAAATACATTTATTATAGAATCTGGGTGGTTAATCATTATCACAATGCCCAATGACATACTTTTATATTTGAAATATGTATTTACTTTGTATTTAATTTGAAATTTATGTTATTTCGTAACAGTAACAAGCAGCAATAAACTATTTTATATAAATATTTCGTTCCATTGCACCGAAACAAGACATATTTGGTGATTGGCTAAGTACACGGCCTGTCTCCCACAACACAAGTTATAGCGTAGCACATCTGCCACCAATGACATCATTGCCACTACAAAGCAGCTCGTCTATGGACTGGAAGAAAATTAGGACATGAACGTGGTAAGACAAAGCAAAGCAAAGCTAGCCCTTCCGTCCTCAGTCTTAGGACCTACGTAGCTCTGTAGTCCTGCTGCCAAACTCCAGTTTCGCCCTGACAAGGTGGGGATGGTGATGGGCAGAGGTGATGACACCGGGATCGCCACTGTCGGCCAACACCAGCTGTGAGGCAGGCGGCCTATCCTATCTCCTATCTCCCCACACGCCACTACTTCACTAGCGAGTCAGACGGTTCAGCGTCCCGGCCTCACAGGGCTGCACCACACAGTCGCTAACCCCGCCGGCAGCCGGCAGCTCCATCGGCACCACACCCCTGGGAGTCTGTCGGACTGCGGGGTCACACTGTGATTCCGCGACGCTAGTCACCACCAACGACCAGCAGCCGGTAATAACGGGCTGACATAGCTTCTCGTTAAGGTTTCGGCGTTATATGGGCCGTAGAGTAGGTACTAGGTAATGTATTATAAAGAACGACAGCTACCGGGTTGGAAGTCAGGTGATAAGGTTATGCCAACCTAGCAATGCCTAGTTAAAAGCTCAGCATGGTTACGGTAACTGGTAACACGGTGATGGTGATATGAAACTCAACGCTCGACCATCAACTCTCCATTTCATCGTGGCATCGGTTAGCCGTGAGAGACGGTCGGCGGTTGCTTCATGCTGTTCCGCAATGCATACCACAACTCCGGCACAGCCTACCCTGCAGATGTAATATATGCTGTCATCTATTGGCGAAACATATAACCATCGACACCCAATAATGCGCAATCGGAAGCCGAGGCGCCGGTTGCCGAGTACCATGCACCGGTTGTAAGGAGGCTAAGAATCGGTTCGATTCGGCAGAGATGATATTTACGCCGTGAAGTGAACGGATGATTTACAGATTCAGGCGAGCTGCTGCCTGTTTTAACCCTTTTAGTGGCAGGGGGTGTTTTCATCCACCCCCTCATGTTTTTCGCGGATATCTCCGGAACACTTATTCATATTGCTTGGTAGCGACTTGCCTGCGGTTAATATTTTATATATTTTGCCTGTCCTTTTCACTAACCTGGCACCACCTATGGCAACAAATATGTTTTATCACAAATTGTCAGATGTCCAGATAACAAACCATTGCCTTAAAAAACATCAAAGAACGGTTTTATGACGCATTTAATTCACCTCCATATTTAGTAGCCTGCACACGTCTATAATTTTTGAATCTGCAAACGTCATCTTCGAATAACAATCTCCAACTCAATATTTATCGATCCTTTTCAGTTTCGTTGAAATCGGTTCATAAACATGGTAGCTGTGTTGGATCGAAAATACATCCATTCTTGTACCCCTTCCCCCTATTGCCCTTCTATTACAGATTTATAACTATTTTTAGAAATGTAGACCATGATGAGGGGCATCGAACGCCGTTTGATTGGTAAAAATCGGACGTGTAGATCTCGAGATCTCAAGGGGAACTATAAACACCCCCTGCCACTAATAGGGGTAGCCAGGAGCCTGCCACTAATATAGTTAAAGGAAGTGTTTCTACTATTTTGGAATGTTAAATATATTTTTATTACCGTGAGAACTAAGAAGCTATTGGTTTGCTTATTCGATACGATAAAATTCACGTCTGGAGTCCATTTAGTATAATTTTTACGTATATTCTGTTTTGCATATTGTTTTGTTTCGATATTCATAAACGATCGTCACTATAAGCAGAGTAAAGCAGATGTTATCTAGAATGGCGTACCTAAGACAATTACCTTCATACGAACAGTGTAAAATAGTCACCGAGGCTCTGTTCCGCAGCTGCTATCAGCGAGCATGAGCTGTTTTCTATTGGCCAGCGCTAACGATATATGCTAGCGTTGTAATATATAGATCAATGCTTTTAGTAGCGAAAGCCTCTCTGGCGAATACCGATATTTTTTGTGATGCCATACTGATTTTGGCGAATTTGGAATATCTCAGCAACTAGAGTAAATCTGGGAGAAATGAAGCAATGGGTAAATCCATAAAAATATATTCCATAGACCAGTGTCAACAACTCCACATGATCGATGTGAGTAGGCACGCTAAATAACGGATATAACCAGTTTAGCACATTTTCCCCATTCCCCAATAGTGTGGGTTAGAGCCGGCTGTCTCGCAGGCCACCACTGAGGACCAGGTGGTCACCAGGTGGTCACCCTGAGGACACCCTGAGGACACCCTGAGGACACCCTGAGGACACCCTGAGGACACCCTGAGGACACCCTGAGGACACCCAGAGGACACCCTGAGGACACCCTGAGGACAGCCAGCCGGGAGTGGTGAACGCTGTCGCCACCACCCACGCCACCATTAGACAATGTCGATTTTTTGTTTATCGGTGTTGATGCCATGCCATTCACGAAATCCCGCTTGGTTCCGTTCCTACGTATTTAGACGAGTCCCCGTGAATGATACTTGCATTTAACTCGTCAATAGAAATGATTGATTTGCCGACAAACCTTAATTGATTTGCCGACATTACCTTAAGCGTCATATAATGCTTTGTAGATAAATTGTCATGCGTTGTGTGTACGCTTATTGTTTTGTTATTTTATTAAGCACTTGCGTGTGATTCTGCTGTACGCATACGTACGCATGCGTACGCGTGCCTACCTGCACGTGTGCTTAAGTACTTGCATGTGTCCGTGACTATCGAGGTTGAGCCTACCTGGGGATCCACGTGGAGCGTTCCGTCCTGGAGTTGTCCTCGTCAGGTGACTCCAGTACGGGCGTGCTGGGCAGACGGCGGCTGGCCGGCGCTGCCTTGCCTGGGATGGCCGCTGGTCGGGCGGGTCGGGAGGCAGTCTGACCCGACCAGACCCGACCCGCCACCGGCGGCGAGCTGGTCGGAACTGGGGGCGGGGCCGGCCGCGGAGACCCGGGCGACATCGAGGGGGCGTGGGGCGGAGGCCGGCCGTTCGAGACGTGGCAGCCGGGGAAGGACGTGGGAAGGTGTGGGTGGGAGGAGGACACACGGCTCTGTGGGGAGGAGGACACACGACTCTGTGGGGAGGCAGATATATGCGACTGAGGGGAGGCAGGGACGTGGGTTTGAGGGGAGGCTGGTGCGTGTGGCAGCGGCCGAACGCCGGGCGACTGAGAGCTAGGAGGCACAGGAGCGTGGGGAAGGGAGCGGGCACAGGCCGGCTGTGTGGCACTAGACGAAGGCTCACACGATCCTCGAGTCCCATTCGGCGGTCGTGAACCTCTCGTTGCCGTTTCCGAGCTAGCCGCACGCCTATTCGAGATCGGATGGCCGGGTGAATACGACGTATGCAGCGTCGCGGAGCGATAGCTTGACTGTAAGTCGTCTGACACGGCCACAAACCCGCCATTATTGTCAGCATTAGATCGCTGAGGGTCCACAGACGCAGTTGCTCGTCCTAATGACCGCTGCGCGGCCGACGGCGACTGCTCCCCACAGGAGTGCCGTCCGGGCGAGGCTGCGGCATAGTCGGGACCCGGGTCACCGGAACCGTACTCCGCCTGTGGTGAGGCACGGAAGCCACCGCGGTGCGGAGACGGCTCGGCGAAGTCTCCGCGACGGGGAGGCGTCCCGCGGTAGTCTCCGTGGTCTCTGTAGTCGCTGCGGTCGGGAGATTTCTGCAGAGAGTCGCTGATCTCAGGTCGCTCAGTGGTGAAGGCGCTGTGTCGCACAGGGGTAGCGATATACTCCTCGTGCCGGACACTCTCTGCGGCGTAGTCACCCCGCCTCTCTGCGGCGTAGTCGTCGTGCCGCTGCGGCTCGGGGGCGTAGTCGCTTCGCCGGGGTGTGCGGTGGACGGGATAGTCACCGCGGCGCTGCTCGGGCGGGGGCGGGGGCGGCTCCGGCGCCGGGGCGTCTCTGGCGGACAGCGGCGGCGGTGGTGGCGGCGGCGGCGGTGGCGGTGATGGGGAGGAGAGTACAGCCCGGCGGCCGGTCGTCACTGGCAGTGACAGCGGAGATGAGTGATCCGACCCTGAACGAACAGCGGTACAGCACAGTCAGCACAGTCAGCGCAGATCCAGGATTTCGGTCAGGGGGGGGGGCGCCATACAAAAAGTTCCGCCCTCCGGGCGCGCCTTATGGGCGCGCCATTGGCGAGACCCGGCTCGGAGGAGGGGGACGCCCACGCGCCCCCTGGATCCGCGCCTGCAGCATATCACAATGCCGACACCGGCGGAGATAGGGCAAACAGTAATCTATTCACATAGCTATCTATGAATATCTATGTAAGAATATCATCAGCACGATTAGACGATACAGAGGTCTCGTCTAATCACTATACAATGCACATGCGTGTTTTCAGTGTACGTCAGTGCTGAGTGCTCTCCTATATTGTGAGCTTGTTCTCCTCATTTGACTGACCGACCAGTCACGATTGTTGCCCCGGGCAACCAGAGCCGGTTCTCTCTGAGGCCTTCATAATCCAATAGCGTGGGCATTCGCGTGACTGGCCGGTCGTTTGGAGGGTCTTTTTGAAGGGGAAATGGCCGACTTTACTTCAATCAGCCGGACAGAAATGAGAGATTGGTTTCTGTTTGACCGAGCTGACACGATCAAATAAGCCATGCAGAAAATTGAAGCCATGGAGGGGATGACGGCATTGGCTTTGCTATCTCACGTTGGATAAAACAAATGTCTTACGTTGTTCGTTTCTATAAGAAAAGATTTCCAATCCGAAAATAATTTAAATAAGCTTTACTGTGACAAGTTTTCAACTTAAACTGATGGCTGAGAACATCAGCTAGATAGACGGTCTATGGTGACCTTTAGTTAGTCATTTTAAGTTTAAGCCTAGTTCTTGGAGTTTTGACGTCTTACATATCACCGGTGAGCAGTCAGAATGACTTAACTAGGCGGCAGCATAGCTAGCTGGCCTTAGTTTTGCTATTAACTTTCCACTCTTGGAATTGTACTATAATAGTTTCACTGCAATGTATCAATGTAATGCAATTGCAATGTGTCATAAAAATAAAGTAAAAAATGAATTTACACACTAAGTACCATCCTGAAAGGCAGAAGCTGTTATGCAAATTATAACCGCTGCATGACTTTGTGTTGAAGAGCAAGGGCTCCGCCAGGGGGAGGGAGGCGAGGGTCCTCAATTCTTGAGCCAGATCCCAGGGGGGGATTATCCCCCGGTTTTAACTGAGAAGCAGCTAGAAATCAGTGTTCAGTTGTACCCATGATTTGATACTTCTCTCCTATTCAACAAACTTTCACTGACGCTTCATCCCCACCCTGATCAACCATTTATTGGGTTACTTTACTTCACCCCCCCTCTCTCCCCCAGTGAAAATATTTTTTATTCTTCTTCCAAGAGTGTGATGATTGCCGAGAGGACATCATTACTCCAGAAGAAGGTGGATATTGAGGTTCAAATTTGTATGATAATAACCGAACAATCGATGCTTTGGGCAGGCAGTTTGCTGTATATTTAACCAAAAATAGTTGTTCCGATGCTATTTTGGTAAATTACAATTCCGAAATTTCACTACAAGCTCAGAAGACTTTTATGCAGAAAATTATCCCTTATTCCAGCTATGCCACTTAAAAGTATCTCAGATGGTTGGAAAGCTCCTAAACTGAGATATGGAAAATATTAATAATTTCAACGACTTTCGCAGAATGTTTTCGTATGATACCTAAATTTGCTTCATATGGCTTAGCTAGATCGCAAATGACGTCTTTTCTATGGCAAGTGACGTAACCCAATTATCTAGGTGTGACTTTCCAGTCATATTTATGAAATTCAGGACACTGCTCCCCCGGTCAACAGCTTTTCGTTGACGGCTTACCACTCGGCTTCCCTTGATCCCGTTCTTCCCCCCCCCCATTTCAAAGGCGTGGCGAAGACCCTGTTGAAGAGCATGCTGTAACGGTGTAATGAAGGTTAACTAGTTTTTCATTACTGCAAAAATATTAAGTCACTAAAGGAATCAACAGCATCTAAAGTATTTAAAGCATTATTGCAGAAGCAAAATTCGAAAACATCGTTGGTGATAGTTAACAGCCTTTATTAACTTAAAGTCACCTACCTAATGGATCAACTGATCTGAGATCCAGGTCGCTTCCCCTATAGCAAGCTCTGAACTGCTGCTGCTGCTCCCGCTGATGCTCCCGCTGCTGCTCCCGCTGCTGCTCCCGCTGCTGCTCCCGCTGCTGTCCCGCTGCTCTCCCCGCTGCTTGCTTCCAGCTGCTCCAGCTGCTCCTGCTGCTCCTGCTGCTCCCGCTGCTCCCGCTGCTCCCGCTGCTCCCGCTGCTGCTCCAGCTGCTCCAGCTGCTCCTGCTGTTCCCGCTGCTGCTGCTGCTGCTGCTGTTGCTGACACAGGTACGCCTCCACCTCCCTCTGTCTCGTCGGGGTGATGTTAGCCAGCCGGTCGTCTGCTGTGGGCGGTGACGGCTGGGGCTGCTGTGGCGGGGGCGGGGGCGGTGGGGACACCGGTCGCCGCTCTCTCAGCTCCGTCTCCAGCCGCGCGATGTGTCTCCGCAGCAGGCTGGCCGCCGTCGGACTCAGCGGCTCGCCACTGCCCGTGTCCTCCTCCTCCTCCTCCTCCGAGTCCTCCTCCCCGTCCTCCCCGTCCTCCCAGTCCCCATCCGACAGACCGTCCTCCAGCACAGGCATCAGGTGCGCGGCAGCGCCGGCTGTGTAGCCGGCAGGCGGCGGGCTGTCCGTCTCCGACCGAGCCAGCTCCATCTCCAGATCCAAGTCGCCACATTCACTGACACTGGTGCGTGGGGAGAGCGTCAGAAGCCTCCCTCGCTGCGGAGAGTCTCGCCCGTCGGCCAGGCGTCCCAGCAGACTGACCCGTCCCAGTCCAGCGGCGGCCGCCTCGCCCGGTTCCGAGGCGTCCGACCCATGCGAACCCAGGTAGCCCGAGGACGAGCTGGCCGTACCCGAGCACGCCGCTACGCCGCTCTCGGACGCGCCGTCCGTCGGACGCTGCGTCAATTCCGACGGGGTGACGTCGGCGCGGCCGCCCGGCGTCCGAGTCGGAGTCGGGACAGGCGAGAGACTGCGGTCGGCTGGAGGAGACGCGGCGCGGTGGTCGCCGAGGCGAGCCGGGTCGGAGTCGGGAGCGGCAGCCGGGTTCGCCGCTTCCTCTGGGCGAGTGTAGATTCGCGGAGGCAACGTCTGCGGCTCCATCTCTTCGGAAATCTCGCGGTCCGGGGAGAGCAGGTAGTCAACCGTTGGACCGTACAAACTCGGGTCAGTCGAGGACACGCTGTTCCGAGATTCTCTCCGGTCTAAACTCTGCTCGCCACCGAAGTCTCCTCTGTAGGCCAGGCTCCGTTCTTGCCCCGCTCTGCGCTCCTCACTACGCTCATAGATTTGCTCCTCTTCATAATCGTATCTCCGCTCAGAACCGAAGCCCAGTGACCGCTCAGTTCTTCTATCTGTGCCTTCAGAAGCGCGTTCCACTTGACAATCGAGGCTTCGCTCTACGGCTCGGCCAAAACCGCGCTCCGGAGCTCGGTCCAAACTACGCTCTACTGCGTATCCAAAATTGTGCTGGTCCAAACTCCGTTCCGCCATGCAGCCAGAGTTGCGCTCTACTGGCCGGTCCAAACTCCGCTCTGTGTTACAGTCCAGACTCCGCTCTGTGTTACAGTCCACACTCCGTTCTGTGTTACAGTCCAAACTCCGCTCTGTGTTACAGTCCAGACTCCGCTCTGTGTTACAGTCCAGACTCCGCTCTGTGTTACAGTCCATACTCCGTTCTGTGAGACAGTCTAGACTCCGTTCCGCTGGACAGTCGAGGCTTCGTTCGAGGTCAGGTCGGCGCCAGAGTCGCGGACGGGTGTCGGCAGGCGGCCGGGAGCCGTAGCGGCGAGGGGAGCCCTCATACTGCGCGATCGGCAGTGCCGGCTCCGCCAGATCCCCGATATCATCGAACACAACCGTGCCCTGAACGGGCGTTTCCCCGACTGTGAGGCGGCCGCCAGAGGCGGCACTCGGAGCTGCACCGCCCAGCAGGCAGGTCTCTCTCAGAGGCCGCAGTCCGAGCACCGCCAGGTCGAGCGACTCGGCGCCGGGACCGGCGGCAGTGCGTCGCCGCTCGCCCGGCCGTCCCTGCCGCCGGCGCACCGGCCGGCTTCGACTGCCTCGGCCAGGCTCGAGTCGTGTCTCGCGAGGCGCCTCGCGAGGCACCAGCTCGCCGCTGCCGTCCGAGTCGTGGTCGCTCGCCAGCGGCTCGGCGCCGGATCGAGTCGGCTCCATCGAGGTCGGGTTGCCGTTCAGGTCACACGCGGCGGGCAACACGTGCTCGGGTCGCGTCGTGTCCGTGTGTGTGTTGGCGGTGGTGTTGGAGGTGGTGGAGGAGTTGAAGTTTACATCCCCGCAGCGCTCGGTTGTGATGCGGGAGGGTGGAGGGCGGCACTTGGGGAACAGCCGGTCGATGTTGTTGTCGTTACATAGCCGCAGGTGCTCCATGGCGTGGCGTCATCACTGTCCGGGCTGTGGTCAGCTGTTGGAGAGACAGAGGGACGGCGGTCAAGGCTGGGTGTGGTAGGTGAGCAGCGGAGGTGGATTCCGGGAACATTTTATTTTATCAAAACACTGTTCCGTCCGTACAAAAATAGTGGAATCATTCTAGGGCTGGCTGAAATAACAGGAATTTAGCATATTGGTATAATTATAATCGATAACCTTATCCTCATAATGCCAAAAAAAAAAAAAAATGAGAGCTTTCGGCTTGCGCCTTCGTCAGCCATAAATATTAATTGATTTATTGGCTGACGGAAGGGCGCAAAGCCGAAAAGCTCTCATTAATTTTAATTTTTTAAAGAACATTATGAGGATAAGGTTATCGATTATAATTATAGCAATGTCTTACATTTCCCTCAAAACAGTGTGGAGACAATTACAAAGAATTTAGCATATTTCAAAGATGAAGATAAATTGAAACATTTCATTAGCAAAACAAAATCGAGCATTAAATATATAGTAAAATGAATAATGAATATCAACAACTACTGAGAATTAACCCGCGCGGCGTAGGGGTCTCTCGCCGAACGCGCGGCGTAGGGGGGAATATTTAATCCCCCCCTCTTATCTTCCGAACCAATAACCGCAGCGAGACGCAAAAGGCGGTGATCGAAAGCTAGTCAATGAAACGAATCGCAATTGCATACACCGAATTTTTCAAGTTAGGAGTCAAATGTAGGTCACGGTCAGTTCATATGGAAAGGTCGAGTTAATTGAGTTAATGGTTCATACTTTCAATTAAAATCCCATGATTAAACTGTCAATGCACATTAAAGCTTCTCAAAGGTGTAAAATCTATGCATAGTAAAAGTGAAATTGCATGCAAATGTCAAGGTTCAAGGTCAGGTCACAAAAAGGTCACTGTCACAAGAGGTCAAATAAAAGCCTTGTGACACAGTTTTAGCGGTCATTTTGCAGCGTAAGCAATCGATAGAAACAGTCATTTTTACAACGTGACCCCGTTCAAAGGTCAAAAGATCAGGTCATCTGAAGGTCAAAAATTAGAAAACTGACTTAATATTATAGTAAACAATGCATGTTTCTTGGTTAGTTTTGTCTCATAAACACAAAAATGGCATTTATATATCTGGTATCAGGTTCAAAAATACAAAAAAAACGTTATTTGAAACATGACGTCATTACCTATTATGTCTTGGAGAGGCAATCAGTCACTGAAAAACGAAAGATATTACGTTTGAACTTTTGTCTGGGTATTCATTACACTTAGGTTCTCATTATATATATTCCGGTTTTTTAGATACCTTTTGAAATTTTCGATTTTGCGGGGAAAAATTTCTGAAAAAAACCAGTTTTTTGGATTTTTGGGGCGTTAAAACCCAAAATTTTGGAAAATCCGGAATATTGCCATCTTGTAGAAAAATTAAATTTACTTTCTTGAACAGTTTTGCGTTTGCGATTTGCTTTTTAAAGCTAGTGTTTGCTTACGATGCATCAAAACATTTATCGTTATTCAACCAAAAATGGACATGACATGACGTCATCAAAACGTCATTTTTCTCCCAAAGTTTCTTCAATTTTTTTTCGATGAAATTTCTTAGACGTAGACGTCATATTAATGCTGATAAGGACTGAAACTTTGCACGTCGTTATCTGTGGTGACCGTTTTCAAGTTATGCGGAAAACGGGAGGGGGGTAATATTTACCCCCCCTACGCCGCGCGGGTTAAGACTGGCCTGTTTTATTCTAGTATTTCAACATCATTTTGCCAGTTCCGAGTGGGTATCTTGCAAAAAGTTTTTGTTTCCGATGTTAATATATTGTCTATGTTAGTTGGGAGGTACTCGTATGTTTAGGATATAACTTATAAGCGTGAATGCACGTTTCTATCGCTTTTCTGACAACAGAGTTCGACATTGGCAAGATGCAAATTGTGTGGCTCATTGGCAGGTATTGCAGTGCCGAGCGTGATAAAATCGATCTAGCTGAAAAAGTCTCATTTAATAATTCATAGCAATTATTGTTCATGTAAATCTGATGTATGCAATGACGCACGGATGCCTTCATTAGTAAGTAGGTAAGACCTCAGACGTTCAGCACCACCGACTGAGTGGACAACAACGCCGTACTGGGTGGCTCCTCCCCCCATCCAACCGGCCTTACTGCCGCCGCCCGCCACTGAGGAGTTGAGGACGAGGCCAGACGTACCCTCGGGCGAAATCTGAGGACTGTTCACGGACCTGCGGTTGACTGCGGTTCGGCGGTTGGCACGATCAGGGGCGCAGCCAGACCGTCGACAAGGGGGGGGGCAAGACATCCCCAGGGGCCCCCTCAGCAAAGCCCCCCAAAAAAAAACAAAAAAAAAACGCGAAAATCAAAATCTCCTCGGATTTAGGCCACTATATTTTTGCAGGGCCCCCAAAAAGTCGCAACAAACGACGTCACCGATAATTTGTGTGTGAAAAATTCGGTCCGATGGGGGGCACGTGCCCCCTTTGCCCCCTGCCTGCGTCCCTGGGCACGATTCAACCACAGGATGAAATGTCACGTAATGTGGCGCGTCGCGGCATTCAGTGCTCAAGAGACGCCTGCTTGTGGTGACGCATGAGGAAAGGAGCGGGGCTAGAGCCTACTGGTAACCGCCGAGCCGCAGGTGGTCGTGAACAGGCCTCTGAAGTCTGAACCCGCTGACAGCGGCGGGCGGGCGCCGACGGCCGGTCACGTCCGACCACGTGATTGGCTAATGCGAGCTGCGAGCATCCGCCGCCTGTCGCCAAGCGGCCGGCCGTCTCTCCGGTAGGAAACAGTACTAGTACACCATGTGATTATTGCCCTTCTTTGGGTCGACGATAATTCATCACATTTAGATTGAAGCACTATGATACGTCCCTAAGGAATATTTAGTTTGTATGTTAAAATAACGGTGGATAGGGAATTGGAACACTCAGCAGGCATTATAATTCACTTTCAGTTACACCTCTACACCCATACAGAGACGAGTTCAATAACCTATCCCTACCTATCTTCCTTTAAATGATGGTCTTTAAGGTCTACGTGTCGCTTTGATGCGTTTTGGTATGCCAGTTATTGTCTCCTGGTACTTTTTATCTCAATAAATAAAGAAATGAAGTAAGCATGCATTGTATAATGTATGCACTGTACCAAATTGAGAGACACTATGGCGGCGGATGCTTATTCGTAACGTTTGTTTTAAAATCTGATAAAATGGTTATTTTTAATTTTAATATTAAATGGTTGTAATCATTATTCTATAAAGCGTTTATTCAGGTGCCTTTGCGAGGAACATACAGTATAATAGTAAGGTAAACACAGTAATTAAAATGACCTTTTCCTCGAAGAAGATAAATAAGGTAAATCAAAAGAACCTATATTGGGGGGTCGTGAATTTTCGGCACAGGCCATTTCTCAAACGTAACAAATAACACATTGACGATGGTGAGTTACGGAGTTTTCAATGTGTTTACGGTTTGAGAATGGCCTGTGGCCGAAAAATTCACCCATATTATGTTTTTTTTGAAATTACTTACTTATTTTCGTATTTATAATGAGTTTTTTTCTTCTCTTTCCGTTCGAGGAAAAGGTCATTGTTTTAATTACTGTGTTTTACCTTTTAATATATGTTGTAATAT
This sequence comes from Semibalanus balanoides, assembly GCA_014673585.1. Lineage (NCBI taxonomy): Eukaryota > Metazoa > Arthropoda > Thecostraca > Balanomorpha > Balanidae > Semibalanus > Semibalanus balanoides. The sequence goes on along the minus strand of VOPJ01002949.1, from coordinate 31,714 downwards.
TATTGTTATTTTAAATTGGTTGCTGCAATCACACCACAAAATTTATATTCGCAAGGAAAGCTTGCATTGCATTTTAAACACATTTGTTTTCAAATTTATGTTTGAAGAATCTCCTAATTTCTATATGTTCCGAGCTATTTGAATGTATCAGCAGAATCTACTTTTTTTTCTTCAAAATCTCAAAACAAAATATACAAAATTACAATATAAGGTGGCCGAAATCCGATCCGTAAGGGAACATTTCATTTACACACTAAGCAATCGCAGCTGCTTTCACGTAGCTTGAACTGTATTAACAAATACATTTCAATCCTACCTCGCAGCTCAAATCGCGTACTGCACAGCCCGGGGCGGCGGCAGAACTCGGGCTCGGGGCTGACAGCTTGCAATTGGAAGCTGTCGGCTGCGGCATCTCCGCACATTGTCGCTGATCCGCCATCAGCCCTGCTGTCATCCTGGTGGCCGTCATCACTGCTCCCGATGACACCCACGGTAATCCGGGGCGGCGGCGGCGGTGGCGGCGGCGGCGGCCACAGCGGGTATAGGATCAGTATTGAGGCACTGTTGCTCCGACGGCCCAGAGAGGATCAGCGCCGACTGGGCGGCGGCGGGCGGCGGCTGGGTGAGGGGGAGGGCAGATGGGGGCGGTGGCTGGGTGAGGGGGGAGGGCAGATGGGGGCGGCGGCTGGGGGCGGCGGCTGGGTAAGGAGGGGGGAGAATGGGGGCGGTCGGGCTGGGGGCAACGGCTGGGTGAAGGGGGGAGGGCAGATGGGGGCGGCGGCTGGGGGCGACGGCAGGGTAAGGGGGACGGGGGCGGCGGGCAGCGGCTGGGGGGCGACGGCTGGCACTCGGCACATCCATTTGGTCTGTATCTTCCGAGCGAGCCGCTGTTTGCCGCTAGTGTTTGCGGTGGAGGATCTATCCGCCCCCGCCTAGCTCAATGGTTCGGTCATATCGACCTGGTTCCCGGACCCGAGAGACGGTTCGAATCCGGATCAGGGAGCCGGGAGACGGCTCTGATCCGGTCTCCGGATAAGGGACTGGAGGATGTTCCGGGGATGAGATCGTGCACCACAGGATCAGACTCGCTGAAGTCGGTATTATGCGGAGAGGGAGTAGTCGAACAATAGGACGAACCATTCGATGCATCAGGCTGGAGTGTGTGGGCTGTTGCTAGCTACGACTCACATGGTTATTACAGAAGCTTAACTTCTAGAACGCAAGTTCAGATTTATAAAGGGAATTCCGAGCCCTGCATTGAGAAGATAGCGTACCGTATATTTGGTATACAATACAATGGCTCCTCAATACTGTCTAGTCTAGCCGTATTGATACTGACTCCCCTGAGATTCCTCGTCTACCGCGATATCGTTTATCCCGGTCCCCCGGCGAGCGCTCTGTTTTCGTCTCTTGCACTTGCTAATTCATTATTCATAGGCCGCATCTGGCGGTCTTGCGGCGGCGCGGCGGCGGCGGCCGGGCTGCGGCGGCGGCGGCGGCGGTGGCGGCGGCGGCGGCGGCGGCGGCGGCGGCGGCGGCGGCGGCGGCGGCGGCGGGCGGCAGAGCCATCAGTAGCAGCCGAGGATAGCTCCCCCGAGGCGGTGACAAACAGGATGCTATAGCCTGCGGCACTACCGCACGTTCTGGGTCGCCGCAACCTACCGCCCGGAGCAAAACAGGACAATTTGCCCCGGGGCTTTACGATTGGTTAATGGAGCCAGAGAGCCGGTGGACGTACACAACAGCGTCAGCATTAGGTTCTGGGAGCTGTCCCTGGGGTCACCAAATCCATTGCGGGAGGTTGTTGGTTGGGGAGCATATGTGCTGGAGTTGTTCGAAAGCCATATCGACAGAGTTTTACACAGGTGTTTGCGAACTTATTTCGCTAAGTTAATCCAGGAGATCAACAAGGTTGCTAGCAGTCAATGCTCAGCTGTTCTGCCCCCCCCCCAACACCCACACTCAACAACGATCTTTACAGAATAATTGCGTATCACCCACCCACTCAATACAAATTGTTTATTCAACAAGTTTTTACCATTTTCTCCGCTTAACAGCCACTTTACGAGGATATGACATTGTCCTGAGGAGGGATTGATTCCCATTTGACAGATTTATCAATACGCCACTGGCAGGTACGTAGCCGAGGGAGGGGTGGTGAGGGCGCCCCCCCCCCCCTGGAGGCCCGGTGGGCCGACGAAATCGCGAGAAGCGCTGCATTATGGAAAGAGTCGGAAGACCACGCGACGCGTTGTCTTTCGAGAGTTTAAAGCGCTTAAGAGGTCCTTTAGGGATACCAGTGCCCTCTCTAGAGACCAGGGGGCCTTGGACGATCAACAGAGCCCTGTAAATGTCAGAGGGGCCCCTGGACAAGCCGAAAGGGCCCCTGAGCGGGTCAGAGGGTCCTGAGGCGGATCCAGAGGGGGGAGGCTGCAGAGGGCACAACCTCCCTCAGGCGCCCGGATCGCGGGGCCGGGCCGTGTTTTGGCCTCCCCAAACCTCCCCGGCTTGGGGGAGGTCAAAAGCACGGTCCGGCCCCGCGACCCAAGCGCCTGAGGGAGGTTGTGCCTTCTGCAGCCCCCCCTCTGCAGCCCCCCCCCTCTGGATCCGCCAGTGAGAGGGTCCCATGAAAAATAAACACGTCGAATGAGCATCTAGCCAGCACAGAGGGGCCCCTGGGAAGGTCAGAGAGGCCCTTCCCAGGGGCTTCTCCCGCTTCCCTCAGCCCCGGACACTGACTGCTCGGACTGGGGTCTCCTCCAGCTCCCTCAGGCCTCGCGCAACTGACTGCTCGGCGCTGGGTCTCCTCTGTCACTCGGTTCACCGCCGCCGCCGAGCCGGCCCCGTCGGCATCGCTTCCGACTAACGCACCGCCCGCGTGTCACGTAGTCGAGTCACGCACAGCACGCAGTTCAGTCACGCACCGGGCCGGTTCAAACGATCTCCTGAACGAGCCAACCACTTGGGGCCGTCGTCGGGTCGGGGGGGGGGGGGGCGTGGGGGAGAGGAACGGAGAAGGGTTCTTCCGGAAGGAGAAGCGATGTGCAGTGCCGCTCCCTCCGGCTCGCGATATGCCTCCAGTCATCCCCAGAACGGGTCTTTACATTATGCATGCTGGCCAGATGGTGCTATTATGGCAGGCGGTCTCCATGTCTGCCGTGCTCATCGTAGGCGGCCTCGTACCCACTCATATTGGCGCGTGTCTCGCGCTCAATACCGAAAGCCGGCACTTGCATCCTCTCAACTGGAGAGTGACTGATAAATACTCATCTGGGCTGTGTGATTCATATTCCCGGTCGCGAATCAAGGCAGTATTGATCATGCCACTTAGTATGCCGTGAACGGTATAACACGTGTTGGAAAGTTTCTTGAAGTGTCTCAATGCAAATGCGCTGGGTAGTCTGAGTAAAAGAGTTCGCCGTTTAGCCAGTTCAAAATTGAATGCTTTGTCAGTTATTAAAGTTGTTGATGAGTAGTGTTTACAGCCGTTATGAACTTCATAACGGCATTTGAAACTTCATTGAACTTCATTTGAAGCTCAATCCAGCTAAATGCAAGACTATCTCATTCACCCTTCGAAAGGCCCCCATTCATTGCACCTATGTATTAGATGGGCATCAACTGGAGAGATGTCAGCAGATGCGCGACCTAGGCGTCATATTACATGCTAAGCTGACATTCGCCGATCATGTACGTTCAACCGTAGGCAAGGCCAATCGCATGCTCGGTTTGCTCATGCGTAGTGTACAAATGTCTCCATGTTCTCGCCGCCTGGATTTCGATCACCATGCATGTAAGGTCCGTGATTGAATATGGTAGTGTTGTATGGTCTGGGGCCGCAGCAACCCACTTAAAACGCCTCAAGCGTCTTGCAGCAAGATTTCTTATGTGGTTTAGGATGTAAATCAGCGCCGCCTGTCCGTCAGCCTTTGACTAAGCTTCACTGCTGAAACATTTTAAAGTGTCAGTCCATTAAAGCTCGTTTCATTCAAAGCCGACATAACATTTTGCATTCTTGTATTTCTGTTCCGTCATTGACGCTAACAAATCTAGTGAATGTTTCACCTGTCTGCTCCCACTCGACGCAAACGACACACAGACTGTTTCGTGTGCCGAGGTGGTAGGTAAGAATTCGGTTACGCAGCAGCTTTTCATACGCGGCTCCAAGCGACCTGCAACAGGCTTCTGCAGGAAATGCAGAACTTGATTATTTTGTTCAACTACCATTAAGTCGCAAGCAGTAGTGCATGCATGTAGTGAAGCATGTTTTTAATTCCCAGTGGTGGGGCAGCGGTTGTCTGACTTTTAGGCTATATTACTTTAGGACTTTAGTCACTGTTACTTTTGCTAGCGGGTATAGCAGCATATTAATCCATTCATTTATTGCATGTCATCATGTATTAGGTATGAATGTGTGAATGTATGAGGTTGTGTGTGCTTTGACTACATCCGTAAATGGGTTTCGGCCTGTGGTTGTTTTATAACTAATAAACAAATAAACAAATACCTATGTAAAGTGATCAGAAGTCGCTCTTTTTTACTAGTCTATCTCTATATAAACACGTTATGCCTCCGTCGCTTTTTGAAGTTGAAAATGAAATGTCCGTCAGTTGAAGTTGAAAAGTGTTTTATTAGAAGAGTTCAGGTCCACAAAAATATGTTGGGACCATGTATTTGCATGACTACAGACCACTGCTGGTGTCATGTTACTGGTGGTCATGTAAATACGAGTGTTGTGCGAGGACCTATCGCTTCCGATGGTATGATAGATTCACTTCGGCTTTTGCTTTATAGTTAGACACGACTATGTTATCTCATCATTTGAAAGGTACGTCTTATGTGCGCATAAATAAGTTGTATGATATTTGTGCTGACTGTTTTGATGATGGCGTGTTGTTGTTGTGCTGTGAGTAATGTGTTTTTTTTCTTATTAGGAGACGTCTAATAAATTGATTGATTTATTTATTGATATAACCAGACATCTGCGTGAATAGACAAAAAGATCCCGCCCCGGTATGATACCTTGGATCTAGACCCTGGAATCACCGAGATTTCGGATCCGTCTTGAACATTTACATTGGTTGAGTGCTCACTGGAATTTGATATCTGAAGCAATGTTCTGTGAAGGAACCAACCAGAGTCTTAACTCTCAGATCCGCTTAACACATGTTGTCCGGGGATTCATTCTATAATCTATAGTTTCGGAGTTCGGAACCCAAAGTTCTTGAGATCGTAAATATGCTGTTATCGATTACCTATGAATGGAACCGGTGAGATCGAAAATAGATATGTCGTAACAAAATGTTTGATAGCACACTGTGAAGTGATTTATTGTGATCGGAAGTTTGTCATTGGATTCATAGTAGGTACATATATTGTTTGACCTGCGATCTATTTTTGGAATCCATACACGTGTCTTCCATATAACTTCGCTAACGCTAATCAAACAATGTGATTAATCGCCCTAATTATCCCGTGCTAGTTTAACCCATATCGCCCTCAGACTCAGACATTCTGTTACCACTTCCGACCCCCTCCCTCCCCTCCCCACTGCTCGGCCCGCGAGGTAAGCCTTTACCATGCATCATGTCTGTGGGAAATTCATGTCTGCTATTACTCTCAGCTTCCCAAATTGCCCGCTCATCAGTCTCCCGTGCGGCCGGGGTGAGGCGGGGGGGGGGGGGGGGGGGGGGGGGGGGGGGGGGGGAATGGAGGGGAGCTGCTCGTGCCACGGCGGCGCCCACATCCGGCCTCGCTCCACGCCTGTAATTGCGTTACGGGTTCTGGCGAGCCGAGGTGGCTGGGTTGTTTGAGATTAGGCCCGTTGGGCCAGGCGCTAACTTGCAGCACAGGTCCCGGAATTTCTCCGGGGACCGGCTTACGCCATCGCACGTGCAGCAGCACCGCTGAGGGACGGACAACCGTCTCAAACTGGCTCTTTCAGAGGCGGTTCAGGAGCAATCTCATGCCGTTGATGGAGGGGAGAAGGTGTCGTGGGCGTGAGGTAGGGCGGGGGAGGGGCGAGTGGAAAGGGCGCGGGGAAGGGCAGGAAGTGGGAAAAGGGCATGGGCGTAGGAGCCGGGGGGTGGCAGGGGGGGGGCAACTGCCCCCCCAACATTTTCGGATTTTAACATAACGCCTATGGACGTTGCATGGAAATAATCGACTTAAAAATGCCTTTCGCCCCCCCCAACTTCAAATGAGTTCCTACGCCCCTGGGACAGGGGATGTGGAGGGGCGGGAAGTAGAGAAAGGGGCAGAGAGATATCAGATCTATCACTCATCAGCGACAGACGGCTAGTCAGGAGCCGCCTAACCGGCACATGAGGAGCCGCGGCCGGCCCACAGATAGATACCCACCAATTCAGTGGCGGCGGCGGCGGCCGCAGCCAGCTCACCAGGCAGATAGCGGGGTTACGGACGTGGCCATTCCGACCCCAGAAACGGCCTCAACGGCCTGACCATGGCCGGCTAACTGCCTCTGTCGACTGCCGCCGCCACCGCCAGCCGGCCATTTCTATGTGCAGCTCGGCAGAATCCTGCCTGCCGCGCCCAGTTGGTTTGCAGTGAGACCGTTCTCGCCCTGATTGGATATATTTGACACCCGAGTCATAGAGCGAGCTGGAAATGGCTGCGGCGCTCAGAGTTATAAACGTGCGCCGGCACAAAGCTAATCAAACCGGGGGCCAGGACGGATAAAATGCCGCCCATCTCATATGCACTTTGATCGCAGTGAATCGTCTCCTGTTTCGGATTCCTCCTTATTCCACGAGAATGCCGCGCATATATTCGCGAGCTGATTCAATAAGGGCGATGCTCGTTTCTTCCAGCGATTTGCTGCGTCACAACTCACACCTCCTGACACTGTGCAGATAGGAGTGCTAAGTCACGGCACAGAAACCGACGCCACCTCTGTGCTGTCCTGATACCGCGGTCGCGTTCACTCAAGGAACCGCGGGGCGTTGTTTTCGAATATTCCAGCCTGCCGCGGCGCGATACCAGTGCCGAACTGAGTCTTTGGCGCGTGATGCCAGGGAGCAAGCACGGGAACATATGCATCACCAGCGGCTGCAATGAACTCGGAGTTACGACCTGCCATGCCATGCCTGATTGATCGTTCGTGCCGGCGGTGTGCGTTGTGGTCCCAGACCCCAGTGAACTCTACCCGACGGGACCGACGCGACCTGGGCATTCGGTGAGCATTCGTTCCTTGTCGTTAGGGGCACGCGTTAGGTCACTGCATCGGTCTTAATATTCCAGCTCAAAGTCCTGTATATCCGAAGATAGCAAACGGATCCGCTCATCGTCTCATCATTGACCATTGACCATTAACTATAGCCCACCCACTGCTGTGGTTCTCCCGGGGGCGGCTCAGGCATAGCTACACGTTCCTGCACTCGCCGCTGTGAGTCAGGAGCGTCACATACCTGGGCTTCTACAGCCTTAGTCAGGAGGCAGACCCGCCCGGCAGTCAGCAGGCGCCCTAAAATGGCCGCTTGGCACCTGCTGGCCGCCTGCGGGCCCCCTGCGCCCCCCTACGGTCGGTCCTCGGACTGGGTGGGACGACCCCCCCTCTGCCTGCGGCACAGCCTGTATTGCAGGCGGTGGACCGCTATACATACAGTGTCATGAGGGACTCGTAGAGTGACTGCCAACGCCACACGGGCAAGGGCGTCACTTTCTGAAAATGATTGGGGGGGGGGCAATGCTAACTTTATAGGATCTGATTCCATTCTTACCATGCAACGCCATAGGCCTGATATTTAAAATCTGAAATCATTGGGGGCGGGCCCACCCTAAACTAGGTATACAAAGCGACGCCGATGCACTAAGGGTACACGCTGTCAATGTTGGATCAAGAACGACACAAGCTTTAGGACTTGGGAGACAGACAACTCGGATTTAAAATAAATTTATCGGACTTTTCTTGTTTAGCATTTATATGTGATTTAAAACAACATTGCCTGAGTATTTATTTTTTTATTTTCTTAAAGATCTGGAAATGTGCCAATTCCAGCCGAGTTCAGTCGCTCTTGGGGCCATGGTATCGATGCCCCTTGAATTCGACCTTACACGCAGGCAGCGAATATCGGCACCCATGGCCACCGTCACAGTACCGTGATACCCCGCACCTTTACCACCACAGACGCCGCCGCCCAATAGACCTTACCGCAGGGACACCGGCCAGGTGCAGGCCGCGGCCGGCTCCGAGTCAATCCCGATTATGAGAAATCGATGCTGACGACGAGCCGCCTGCTGCCGGGATTAATTACCACGACCAGACGTCGGTGGCGCACCAGACTGGCCGCAGTCAGTTCCTGGGTGGCAGGATGGTGGACCTGGCTGGTCAGTTCATGGTATCCTGGCGGCGGACCTGGCTGGTCAGTTCATGGTATCCTGGCGGCGGACCTGGCTGCCGTCAGTTCATGGTATACTGGCGGCGGACCTGGCTGGTCAGTTCATGGTATCCTGGCGGCGACCTGGACTGGTCAGTTCATGATATACTGGGCGCCGGACCTGGCTTGGTCAGTCATGGTAATCCTGGCGGCGGACCTGGCTGGTCAGTTCATGGTATCCTGGGGGACCAGGCTGGGTCCAGTTCATGGCATTCCTGGCGCGGGGACCTGGCTGGTCAGTTCATATCCTGGCGGCGGACCTGGCTGTCATTCATGGTATCCTGGCGGCGGACCTGGTCTGGTCAGGTTAGTTTATGGTATCCTGGGCGGCGGACCTGGCTGGTCAGTTCATGGTATCCTGGGGCGGGACTGGCTGGTCAGTTTCATGGTATCCTGGCGGTGGACCAGGTGGGTCAGTTCATGGCCATCCTGGCGGCGGACCTGGCTGGTCAGTTCATGGTATACTGGCGGCGGGACCTGGCTGTCAGTTCATATTACTGGCGGCCGGGACCTGGCTGGTCAGTTAGTTATTGGTAATTCCTGCGGCGGACCGGCTGGTCGAGTTCATGGTATCCTGGCGGCGCGGACCTGGTGGTCAATTCATATCCTGGCGGCGGACCTGGCTGTTCATTCATGGTACTGGCGGACGGACCTGGCTGGTCATTTCATATACTGGCGGCGGACCTGGCTGTGGTCCAGTTCATGTATCCTGGCGCCGACACTGCTGGTCGTTCATATTACTGGCGGCGGACCGGCTGGTCAGTTCATGGTATCCTGGCGCCGGACCTGGCTGGGTCAGTTCATGGTATCCTGGCGGCGGACCTGGCTGGTCAGTTTCATTATGGCGTCGGACCTGGCTGGTCAGTTCATGGTATCCTGGCGCGACCTGGGCTGGTCAGTTCATGGTTATCCTGGCGGCGGACCTGGCTGGGTCAGTTCCTGGTATCTGGCGGCGGACCTGGCTGGTCAGTTCATGGTATCCTGGCGGCGGACCTGGCTGGTCAGTTCATGGTATCCTGGCGGTGGACCAGGCTGGTCAGTTCATGGCATCCTGGCGGCGGACCTGGCTGGTCAGTTCATATCCTGGCGCCGGACCTGGCTGGTCAGTTAGTTTATGGTATCCTGGCGGCGGACCTGGCTGGTCAGTTCATGGTATCCTGGCGGCGGACCTTGCTGGTCAGTTCATGGTATCCTGGCGGCGGACCTGGCTGGTCAGTTCATGGTATCCTGGCGGCGGACCTGGCTGGTTCATGGTATACTGGCGGCGGACCTGGCTGGTCAGTTCATATACTGGCGGCGGACCTGGCTGGTCAGTTCATGGCGGCGGACCTGGCTGGTCAGTTGATATACTGGCGCCGGACCTGGCTGGTCAGTTGATATACTGGCGGCGGACCTGGCTGCCTGGCTGGTCAGGTCACGTCACAGTGACGTCACAGTGGCGGACCGGACTGGCTGGTCAGGTCACGTCACAGTGGCGGACCGGACTGGCTGGTCAGTTCAAGGCTGGCTGTGCGGTCGGCTGACAAGGTGAGGTGCGGACTGTGGACAGGTCCCAGCAGGGTGATTCGGGTGAGTTGAAGATCGGGTGACGGCATTACATGGTACGATACACAGCTGCAACCCATCGCACGTCAACGGCGTCGCCACGCGTCAAATCAAAGCACACGTGTCACTGCGCCAGTACCGCCTATAATGGCGTTCCTGAGCGGAAGTTGTTAGTGTGCTTAATGGTCACCATGGTGACCATTAAGCACACTAACAACTTCCGCTTAGGAACGTCATTATAGGTGGTACTGTCGGGTTGTGGCTTGGTTGTACTCAATATATTACGTCCGGTTATCACCATGTAGTGTCCTTCTATACTGGCGCTGTGGATCATATAAGGTATGCTGCAAATTATTGGGACCATGTACGCAGTGCCCCCAGTGGCGATGACGCCCATGCCTCAAGTCGTAAGTGGCTTCAGAGGAGATATAGGTAAAGTCAGCAGCATATAGCGATGATGCAGAGTTATTCGTAACTGTGTGTGCATCCATGTGTATTGCAACTGGTGTGGTGGAAGGAGGGACGCGTCCCAAGCTTTTCCGGATTTTAACCCTGATTTTAGTAGCTAAAATAAGACTGAAAGCTAGGCACGTGTCAGGATTTTCTCTCAGGGAGGGGGGGGGGGCACGTCGGGAAAATCAATTTTGCTCCTCAGCTAAGCTTTCTGAACTTGGGGGGGAGGGGTTAGGGTCGGGTTGTTCAGATAATCTCATTCTATTAGTGTGCGGTTTATTTCGCTCAGGGGGCATGGTCCCCGTGCCCCCCTAGTCTACGTCCCTGCTGAAAGCTTCGACGGCTTTCACTTGGTTACTCGTCTGCTTCCATTCACAGCCTCGTATAAGCTTTTGCGCTCTGTGAAGCTCAGTGCACGAACTTTGCAGCGTAAGAAAAATAGTGCCTTGTAAATATCGTAATGGATTCTGAGAATCTAGCATTACCGGGAGAGGAGCGCCGATAAAGGGAACAGGAAAGTACACTTGAATTGCGTACCTACTTGAATATCAGAATTCTAAACATAGCACGAACATAGTATTGGACCAGTTATTTCAGCGGTAACACACTCGCTTCCGGTTCGTTAGATCTCGTCTTTTGGGTTCGAATCCCGGGGTGATCGGTTCGGGGATGGGCTCCCGTTAATAGGCATTTGGTCTACCACCACCCACACCGCAACATAAGCACAGATAATCTATAGTGATTGGCAAACTGCGCCTGATGTGAGTGGAATGCATGCATACCTAAATACAATAAAACATGTATCAGCAATCGACGGCATATGAGATAAAGAGACGATCAATGGGAGGTGATGTGACGATCAATGGGTGGTGATGTGACGATCAATGGGAGGTGATGTGATGATCAATGGGAGGTGATGTGACGATCAATGGGTGGTGATGTGACAATCAATGGGAGGTGATGTGGACGATCACTGGGAGGTGATGTGACGATCAATGAGGGTAATGTGAGATCATGGTGGTGATGTGACGATCAATGGAGGTTGATGTTGACGATCAATGGAGATAAAGAGACGATCAATTGGGAGGTGATGTGATGATCAATGGGAGGTGATGTGAACGATCAATGGGAGGTGATTGTGACGGATCAACGGGATGTGATGTGACGATCAATGGGTTAGGTGATGTGACGATCAATGAGAGGTGATGTGACGATCAATGGGAGGTGATGTGACGATCAATGGGAGGTGATGTGACGATCAATGTGTGGTGATGTGACGATCAATGGGTGGTGATGTGACGATCAATGGGAGGTGATGTGACGATCAATGGGTGGTGATGTTGCGATCAATGGAGGTGATGTGACGATCAATGGGAGGTGAGGTTGACGATCAATGAGAGGTGAATGTGACGATCAATTGGGAGGATTGATGTGGACGATCAATGGGAGGTGATAGTGACGATCAATGTGTGGTGATGTGACGATCAATGGGTGGTGATGTGAGATCAATGGAGGTGATGTGACGATCAATTGGGATGTGGATGTACGATTCAATGGGAGTTGATGTGACGATCAATGGGAGGTGATGTAGATATCAATGGGAGATGATGTGACGATCAATGGGTGGTGATGTGACGATCAAGGGGAGGTGAGTGACGATCAATGCAGAGGTGAATGTGACGATCCCAATGGGAGGTGATGTGACGATCAATGGGGGTGATTGTAACGTGATTGTGACAATCAATAGTGGAAGTCAATGAGACGGTCAATGTTTGCCGATATCGGGCGGATGCCGATGATGTGAGGCTGACGAATGAAGATTTGTGATTCGCAATCTATTGAAGCTCCGGTGAACGGCATCAGGAGGTATTGAAATGTGTTCGAGGCTTGCCGTATGTGGACACCCACTTTAAGATATAGAACGGCCCGAAAATTCGATTTTGGGTTAAGCCCAAAATGCCTTACAAAATTATAAAATATCCTCGGATTTTGCTTGCATTATGGATGCATAATTTCTTGTTTAAAACCAACTTCCCCTATTCAATGTAATTTTGAAATTATTTCCGAAATCAGGAACTTCGTCAATATCCAGTCGATTTCAGTCACTTTGAGGGGTGTGGCCCGATGACCCCCTGAGCCTTGAATCCACCCCTAGTCCTGGTCATATATATTACAAACAGAAGAGGATTATATTTTTTATCCACATATAGCGTAGCACGGCAAGCAGTATAAAAGATGTCCAAGTCGGCAAGGAGGTAAACAGACTCAAATGCTTACAAGAAATAATTTCTTGCTCTGGTAAGGACCTAGTTATAATTAAAAACATGATTGAAAAATATAAAAAAACATATATTGAATGACTTACGCGGCATATGGTAAAAATCATACCCCACTTGGCCGGAATAAATTGTCAAGACCTCTGTGCTTTCTTGATTTTTGACCTCGGCCTTCGGCCTCGTTCAAAAATCAAGAAAGCACCTCGGTGCTCGACAATTTTATTTACACCGGCCACATGCGGTATTAAGCATTACTGAACGATGCTGGTATTGTAGATGGTTGTTGATCGAGGCGTTTTTGAAATTTACTGCACGAGCGAAGCGAGTGCAGAATTTTGAAAAACGCCGAGATCACAAATATTCTACATACACAAGCAGAGTTTAGTAAGTCTTTTACCACATTCGCCAGTGCGGTATGCCAGCTGCATAATGCAGAAAATACCACACTCCACGCGCTAATGCTTTTTACATTGCTCGGCATATGGTAATATATTATATACTACCACCTTTGATGTACGTTTTACTATGTAACTAAATTGTTTCGGGAAAAAAAGTATGATTCCCTTAAACCGAGGACAATGAACATTTTATGTGACATACTAGCCTGGAGACTGCTGACTGAATACTAAACATAAACTAATGGCAACTCCCAATTCCCATTCTTTGCTCAGCTTGGTAACTAGAAATGCCTGCAGGCATTTGCATCGCTTCCATCGGACTGAAAGTAATTTGATAAGCGAACTCCGGAATGCACTTAGCCTGTGTTATTCACACATTAGCTGTTCACTGGTAATGTACCTACATACTACATGCATACTTGCATGGCAATGTTGACGCGCTAAACTATATTGCATTGTTGTGCAGGATAATATTTGGGCGAATTGTGTACTAAACAACATATGATTTGTACTGCATTGCCAACTACCAACCCAGTCCCGGAGCCAGCTCCACGGCAGCCGACCCAGTCCCGGAGCCAGCTCCACGACAGCCGACCCAGTCCCGGAGCCAGCTCCACGGCAGCCGACCCAGTCCCGGAGCCAGCTCCACGGCAGCCGACCCACCCAGTCCCGGAGCCAGCTCCACGGCAGCCGACCCAGTCCCGGAGCCAGCTCTGAGGCAGCTGACCCAGCCCCGGAGCCAGCTCTACGGCAGCCGACCCAGTCCCGGAGCCAGCTCCGAGGCAGCCGACCCAGTCCCGGAGCTAGCTCCACGACAGCCAACCCAGTCCCGGAGCCAGCTCCGAGGCAGCCGACCCAGTCCCGGAGCCAGCTCCACGGACAGCCGACCTCAGTCCCGGAGCCAGCTCCACGGCAGCCGACCCAGCCCAAGTCGAGCCGAAAGCGTTCGATGCCTGCCACGTTACGGCGTCGGCGTCGGCGGCGGCGATGGGAGGCTGCCAAAGAAGAATGAGTCCCCGGGGAGCCGTGTCGACTGATGACCCGACAGCCACCAGACCAGACCACAGACCAGACCACAGACCAGACCACAGACCAGACCACAGACCAACCACAGGACCAGACACAGACAGACAAAGAACAGACCACAGAACCCAGACCACAGACCAGACCAACAGACCAGACCAACGACCAGAACAAGACCAGACCAAGACCAGACCAACAGACCAGACCACAGACCAGACCACAGGCCAGACCACAGACCAGACCACAGACCAGACCACAGACCAGACCCACAGACAGACCACAGACCTAGGAGCCACAGACCAGACCATCAGACCAGACCACAGACGCAGACCCACAGACGCAGACCACAGACCAAGACCAACAGACGCAGACCACAGACGCAGCCACAGACCAGACCACAGACCAGACCACAGACCAGACCACAGACCAGACCACAGACCAGACCACAGACCAGCGACACCAGTGGCATTGGTGGTGGTGGTTAGGACTGTTGCCAGCCTCGCGAGACAGACGAAGAAAAACGAACGGGATAAGCAGTAGCAGTGCAGCAGCGTTTGGGTTGGTGTTTTTAAGGTAGGTACCAGACATGTGCTCGGATCCCGAAAATGGATCCCGGGATCTGATCTCTGGGATCTGGATCCCGGATCACTTGGATCATAAATCCACCTTCACAATTTGTCGATGGATCCACCGGATCATATATCCGTCTTCCATATTGGTCGACGGATCCCACAGGAATCCGAGATGCAAGGTACCAAAATTTTCCCTGGGATCCACTGGGATCCCCAGTCCCGTCATTATACCAGATAATTTAATTTTCGGAGCCATATTTTAAGAAAATTGTCTTATTTTAATTCGTTGTAAATGTAACTCATAGCATGGGCGTATGCCTAAAGTTATATTTTGTCAAGTAAATACTATAATTATGGCATAATTTATAAGTCGGATCCTGTCGGATCCGAGATCCGATTGGATCAGATCCACTTTATTGATTATTATGGTATCAAGATCCGAATGGCCAAATTCAAATCGAGGGATCCACTGGGACCAAGTCCACCGTTGTATTTTGTCGTGGGATCAGTGGGATCATAGATACAACATTGCGTTTTGTCGAGAGATCCTCTGGGATCATAGATCCTTCTTTCAGATCCAAGCACATGTCTGGTAGGTACCAAGATGCGTCTCACATAGTAAAGGTGGGTATGGGAAACACATATTTAATAAAGTGGAAGTATCTCTTCGGTATATAATCATGTGATTGTCGATCAAGTGCCACACCAATAGTCGCGTAATACCTACATAATAAATTACTTGTTCAAATTGGTGAGTGGTGTCTGCCCTAAATGGATTATTAACGGTAAACTATCACTCTATCAGTATTTATAAGAGCCCGTTCACGTGCCAAATACAATCATTAGCCGTTTTCACGATGGCTTATTTTGCGCGAATATGTTTTAAAAACATTTTAAAATGTTTTAAAATGTTTTTTAGTAGCCGTTTTCACGACGGCTTATTTTATGCGAAATGTTTTAAAACATTGTAAAATGTTTTAAAATGTTTCAGTGGTAGCCGTCTTCATGATGGAGCTAATTTGCGAGAAATGTTTTAACCCTCGCCGTATGGGACCGTAGGGCGAGGGTTAAAACTTTTTTTCGCCAATTAGTCAATCGTGAAAGCGGCCTACTACTAAAACATTTTAAAACATTTTAAAAATGTTGTAAAACCATTTCGCGCAAACATAACCCATCGGGTTAAAACGGCTATTGTCGTTGGATTCAGCGATGAGGTATTGTCGTTGGACGGACGTTCGGTACCGGTGATGAGCTGGGCTGCCTCGGTCGGTGGGGCTGACCGTGTTAGTGGTTCAGGATAACGCCAAATTGATGATGATCTTGGCTTTAGAGAACCGCCACTGTAGTAGGTTATATCTGTGATCAGAGGTCCTTCAGACAAAGGCGTTATCAACTCACTTACCAAAAGTTGGGACGGACATTAATATTCTAAAAGCGATTTTGTCTATATGCAACGTCCATACATAGGCCTAATGCTTACATAAGCCTAATGTAAAATCCGAAAAAGCTGGGACCATGTCCCCGTGCCCCCCGGCGGCTGAGGCAATGCCATCAGAGTGGCCTAGGGCCCAGCAGGACGTCTCAGCATATTCATGGCACGTTTTCACGACGCGCCGACCGGCTCATTCCGGCCAGATTTGTCACATTCGTCAGGATCAGATGGAGCAGTTCGGTGCAAAGACGGGATAACGGGCTGAACAGGCTCTCAGTGCTGACGGGCCGAACGGGTCCCAGCGAGACGCGCTAACGGGCCGAACGGAGCCTAAATTAGGCGTGTCGGCGGGCCGAACGGGGTGCCAATGAAATGTGTCGGCGGGTCAAACACGGCCCAGCGGAGCACACCAATGGAGTTTCGCGTCACACTGTGCCTATACTGATGTGGTGAAGTTCCTGAACAATGTTTTGTCAAGGCGAACTCAAACACACCACGACCTGCAGTTTAAACTGTTAAATCGGATGGATCTGATGGGCCTCTGCTAACCGATACTGTTTGAGCCATTTGTCACTCGACAAACAATTCAGTATAGCTGAGACGGTAGACCGAGCCGAGCGCTGTCCAACACCATCAGCCGACAGGCCGGTAGCTTCTACCTCTCCCGACAGGCCAGTAGCTTCTACCTCTCCCGCCCAGCCGCTGCCGGCCGCGTCACTCCGATGCGGCGATATTGGCGCAGCCGGCTGCGCCAGGAATGCCGCCAGTGCACCGCGTCGGCCGCCGACGCGCCGTCCGTCTTGCCCTGACTGGTCCACGGAGCAATATCGGTCTCGGCGGGAGAGCTGGCCGCCCCCTGACACGCCCCCTGACACCCACACCCCACCCTGACACGCCCCTCTGACACCCACACCCCACCCTGACACGCCGCAGCCCGCCGGCCGTTACCGGGAGAGGATATATGACGTCACAGGCTGTATACCAACAAAAAATACCACCATGAATAAGCACCATTAAGGAAGCTTTTAAGCAGGCATGCCATAGCGGCTATAAATAGCCATTCTGACCCACTGGGAGTTGATATGGAACATATTGTGTGATAACCTTCGGTCATAAATTTGAGTTTCTGATATACTGTGCCTCAGTCGACCATATTTCACCTTTGTGGACTCAGCCGGCCGCCGGAACAGATCTCAAAATACCTCATCGATCACAATTCAAATATATTTATTTTATGTTTTAATTAAATCAAACGTTACTTTGAGCATTATTAGTAAAATTATTATATGAAGAAATATCCAAAATATATTTTCAGCCATGGGCCTTCTTCAGTGGATTCTTTTAATATTTACACATATTATGAGCATGAGGTTATTTCTTCAATAATATTTATTATATATCGATATATGGAATAATAGGTAAATGGAACACTGGTGTTCAACTCAGCATGCATCGCTGAAAATCGCCAATGACTCAGTTTGCAGTTCGCACTTTGCAATGCGCATAACGTATAACGAATACATACAATCCATGTTAAAACCATGAACGCATTTGCTGACGAAACGGTGATGGCAGAACTTCCTCAGCCAAGACCTGCCGAACGCGAACCAGCGGGAACACTGGCACAGCGCACGCGCACATGCAGAAGGCTGGGAGGCGTCCCCGCTGTCTCAGCGTTTCTCATACGTTTTCCGAGAGCGTGCGGGATCGGCGAGAGGGGGGCAGGCGGGGATAGTCTGCGTGCTGATCAGACAACAGCGGGCAATAAGACCCCGTACCACATACCTGGCGATCCGGGCCTACTGGAGGCCGGGCAGCAGCAGCAATACCGCCCAGTGATATCACGGAGAGGGCTGGTCCGGTGAGGCGGACACCACTGCAGGAGATGGGCCGACAGCTGTCACAGCAGCCTGCAGACAGAACCAGTCAGAGGTCAGCAGTCTATATCAGCATCCAGCAGTCAGTGGTCAGCAGTCAGAGGTCAGCAGTCAGAGGTCAGCAGTCAGAGGTCAGCAGTCAGAGGTCAGCAGTCAGCAGTCAGCAGTGAGCAGTCAGCATTCAGCAGTGGGGTTGAAATTTGACTAAACTTCTAACTTTTTGACATAGCTAATATTTATATATCGGATTAGCTGATAGGCATATACAGAGACATACATTATCCTCTATATACCTATCGGTGCACTTATTCCTCAAAACTGATGACTTGTCCACTTTTTTGCATCGATCATTACTTTCGATCATTGGATTCAAACTGGATTGAATACAACATGGCTTGGACTTCACGACAGAGTGAGAAAAAAAATATAGGTATCTGGACTGGCTCCAGACCCAGACTGGATTCGGCTTGTACTTAGTAGATGGATTGCTCCAGCTTGAGCTGCCATTCTGGTCGACTATGTAGTCGGTAGTCGACTATGACCGTTAAATTCAACATGGCGCCTGCAGCTGAACCGACACTCTGACGTCACTGACACTCCTGTGACGTCACATTGACCGTGGTGTGCCAGCTCTCTCAAAGTAAAGTGGCGACACGCACTCTCAAAGTAAAGTGGCGAAGTAGCGACAGCCTCTCTGGCGAATACCGTTAACTGTGTGATGCCATACTGATCTTGGCGAATATGGAATATCTCAGCAAATATAATGAATCTGGCTAAGTTCAGAAGAATCTGTTCTATAGACCAGTGTCAACAACTCCAATGACCGATGTGAGTGGGCACACTTCCTTTATTCGTGGTTGGCGCATGTACCTATGTACTATTGGTTCCAAAATAAGCGTCCCGCTGGGTTGACCGGCACAACAGTTTAAGGGAGTATAACGCCTTGGGAAAATTATGAAAAAAGATGGAGATGAGAGCCACTCATCTGGGCACTCATCTACACCAATCCACATACTTTTCACACGACGGTATATTCCCTTTAACTGCTATGCCGTCCAACCCAGCGGTACGCTTATTTTTGAAACAATAGTACCTACAGTCTGTCTAATATGGATCTTCTCTTTTTTGGTTTCTAAAACTCATCTAATTTCACCTCTGTGTACATGCAGGACAGATTTAAGGGAACATGTGGTACCTCCCTAGGTAAGTACCACATGTTCCCTTACATCAGTCCTTCGTGTACACAAGTGAAATTAGATGAATTTTAGAAAAAAGGGAAGATACATATTAGACAGACTGTACATTACACATTAAACACATCACATGTGATAAGAGAGGGTACCTGCGAGGGTTCAGCCCTCGCGTCTGAGAAATAAACTGATAAGGATATTCATATTTTGTTGTTTAAAGTTAACTCACAAAAGTGGGATGAATTATTGTTGCATTTATGAGTAGGTAAGTGATATGCTGTGAGCCTTTAATTTGTATATCCTCATAGTTGACGGGTCCTTGAATTCCACGATGCAAATAATGACAAATAATGACATTATGCTGAAATATTCATAAATAAGGAAAACGTTCTGTTTTAAAAATACCTACTCAAACAAGTTTTCGTCTCTTTTCATATCAATCATTTATTAACAGTCTCAACTTACCTATCTCTTACATTTGTCGAAAGATTATCCCAGCATTAATGCCGCCGCCCTAAGCCACCTCACGCTCATTGTCTCTCTAGCACGTAACATTTTCCACAATGAACGTTCTGGGTTTCGCAATAGACTTTGTTGGAGCTAAGTTCGCCGAACTAGCGAGCAGTGGGTGAAGTGCTGACGAGTGCTGGCGTTTGAACTCATCCCTTTACGTCAGTTGGCGTTTGTCGAGGCCTGTCACTTTCGGAGCGTGGGCGCCACTTCAAAAACAGGTCGGATCGGAGCCGTTCGCTGGACTGAGACGACCCGACACGTCAACCCCGCCCACTGTCTAGACCCCACCGAGCCGCCAGCTGCTGTCCAGTCAGGCCATGGACTCCAAAGACCCCACCGAGCCGCCAGCTGCTGTCCAGTCAGGCCATGGACTCCAACGCCAGCTGTCCGGGCGGCCATCACCAGCTGTCTAGACCCCACCGAGCCGCCAGCTGCTGTCCAGTCAGGCCATGGACTCCAACGCCCACTGTCTCAGGCCATGGACTCCAACGCCCACTGTCTAGACCCTACCGAGCTGCCAGCTGCTGTCCAGTCAGGTCATGGACTCCAACGCCCACTGTCTAGACCCCACCGAGCCGCCAGCTGCTGTTCAGTCAGGCCATGGACTCCAACGTCAGCTGTCCAGGCGGCCATCACCAGCTGTCCAGGCGGCCAGGCTGCATTGCGTCCAGCTCCCCCCCCCCACACCTTCAGTCCAGCTTTCAGCCCACTCCGGTTCGCCAAACCCCGTTCAGCCCGTTATAGGTCCCGCATGGCAGACAGTGACCAGTCTGATACAGTGCCATCCAGCCGCACTTGCACAGACCCTCTCGAGACCATCCAGCGCTGCCTAATGCCACTCAGCACTACTTCGTATCGATCGACAGTGACACCCGTCAGTGACAGCGCTACGCTCGACTCTCTGCCGCCGAACTGGACACCGATACTGACGGGCTGCTATCTGATGACTTATGTGTGTCTATATCAGTCGCGTGTCGGTGCACCATGGCAACAAACTGACAAACACACTCTGAGCTGACGGCAGGACCACCAACTGCTCCAGCCCGCAGCGCGCCGCCATTGCAGGATGCCAACTGCCAGTGCTGGGGCGTGGCGTAAATGTTCTTGTTTCTGCTGGATGTCTTTGTCTGAGTTCCGACTAAAAAGCCGCTCTGTGGACGTGGCCGCGTCTCAGTCACCAAAGTCGACGCTGGTCAATATTGTGACTTATGCGGGAAGAGACAGTGTCTCGGACGCATTTGCGCACAAAAGCGTGTACCCAGTGCCTTGGATCTTGTAGGCATGGGCGGATCCAGGGGAGGGGGTCAAGGGACCATGCCCCCAAATCGTTGAAATCGGAGCAAAATTGACACATTGTCTGATATAGCAGAGAATATAAGCAACTGTTACTAAGAAAAGTTTGTTTTAAATCTGCTAACAATGCATAAGCAAGCGAAATACGATAAGTTTCCAGAATTTTGTGAGATTTTTGGGGATTATCCCCCCCCCCAGTCACCCGGTCTGGATCCGCCGGTGCTAGTGGGTTCAATACTTCAGATATCATCAGACCTGTATCATAATTTGTAGAGCAAACGACCTTACGGATGAGGTAAAACGTGCATTTGTGCAGGCGGGTCTGAAATGTTCCCGACATTGGTAATTTAAATAAACTCCGCTGAGTTGATATTGACTGCTCTATCGTACTTAATAACCAACATTGAGTCGATTCGAAAACAAAGTGATCGTAATTAATGTATAAGCAAAACTATGCTGATGTTTGCTTGCTCGATGCTATGAGCATATATTCCGCTGCAAATGTTAGAGCAAAACGATATAAATTATTCGTGACAAAAATAAGCATTACCTAAGCATGCGTTTCGCTAAGCATATTTTGGCCACACATCTACACAGTGCACACGGTGATTTTAAATGCATGAATATTTGAACACAATAATATTTGATGAACGAAAATCGTGAGAGAATTAATGGGCAGCCCATTCTAAGTGTTGTCGGAAGGTTGTTGCAAGAGCCGAACATCATCCATTAACAACATCAACTTTTCCTAGTTTTAAGTGGGTACTGGTCACTGGACAATACAAATCGTTGGCGTGAAGGAAATGACAGTTAAATTCAAATAATAACTACTTCGTAAAATGGTATTTATTATTAACATTTATATATTAATTAGTGAAAATATTTAGTAAATTATACCTAGTTTAATATTTTTGTTTCGGATGAGCGGTTATCAGAATGCCGGTAGAACAATTCAGTTCATTTATCATATTGATCTACCACTATATGTCACAATTTAGCACACTGAATTGTCATTCTGTCACATGACCAGCGGTTGTAAGAGTGGTGCTTCTCTAAACTTGCAAAACCACCAGACTCGACAGCGTCATGTTATAGTGTTATACGGCAGCACGGTTCGATATACCACTGGGACCAGTAATCTGACACCCCACCGACTCCTCCCCCCCCCCCACCACCACCGACCCCGGTACCTATTACGGTGCCTAATTAATGACCCGGCACCGCAGTCGGTCTATGACAGAGCTGAGAATGCCGTCACCATGGAGCGGAAACAAACCTCATGGCATTCCCCCATCACACTTACCCGGCTGCCTGCTCCCTCCAGAGTCCCCTCTTAGTGCTCCTGCTCCTCCCACCCTCCTGCTCCCTCCAGAGTCCCCTCTTAGTGCTCCTGCTCCTCCCACCCTCCTGCTTCCTCTCCGCTTTTGCTCACCTCCTGCCCGACTCGCGCTCTTGCTGTCCTCCACCAGCGGTCACCATGGAGCTACCACTAACCAACACATTCCACGAACTGTACAGCCTACCCCGCCCGTCTGCAACCGACGCCGACCGACGGACCGACGAACAGGGCGACGGACCAACGGCGGGGGCTCTGTCAGCTGTGTGTCGCCGAGAGCCGCTTCTCCGGGCCACCAACACCGCCCGCCACCTTCCCAACACCGCCCCGGGTCGGTGGCCGACCCCACGTGCCACCCACTGCCTCCACCGCCGCCGCCGCCCGCCGCCGCCGCCGCCGCCGCCGCCGCCACCGCCGCCCGACCTCAGGCCGGCACGTCTATCGACAAAGCATCCTGGCGCCGGCCCGATCGACTGAAGAGTAGCGACAAAGGGGCGCGGCTTGCCCCCCGTCGCCGCCCGCGGTCAGTGGGGGGGGGGAAGCCGTCAGCCCGGGCTGACCGCGCCGCCGCCGCCGCCGCCGCCGCCGCCCGGCGCGGGTGAGTCATGTGTTGAGATCGACGGCGATTGAGTGTCACCCTACTACTAGGGGACAGCCTTTGGAATCAATAACGCAGTGCGTGGTAGACTAGTATCAAGTTCAACAGAGTATGGCATGGATTGATACAGCTGTCGGTCTGGTCCAATCCAAATTCATCAGGTCTGGAGCTGGATTCGATACAAATTCATGAGTTTTTCTCGATGCTGGTTCGACCCAAAGCATATCGTGTTCAAAAATGTAAAAATAAATATCCCTGAAATTGCTATCTTATTTGCTGGTGACCGGTGGCGGTGAGAACGATAACTCCATCAACATATGTAAGATATCTATATCTATTAAATAATGTCATTTAGTGGACAATGATGGATACACCGGTTGCGAAGTTTAATCTTCTCATTCAATTTCGTCCAAATCAAATTTATGGGATTCGATCATAGATCCATTGGACTAATCAAGTTCACTCGGGCACAGATTATAAGCTTCCGTGCCCGCTGAGAGCGCGCAGACCACGACTCGAGACACACGATGGACTGGGCTGAGACTGAGGGGACTGAGAGGCTAACCTCTATCTGAGGTGGACTGAGAGGCCTATGGTGCGGTCTGAGAGGTCTGTGGTGCCGGTCTGAGAGGTCTGTGGTGCCGGTCTGAGAGGTCCGTCTGCTGACGCTGCTGACGCCACCTCAGATCGATGTCCGACTGACTAACAGTCGACTCAGTGACACACGCTGCCGTCTGACTCACCACGCAGCGGCCGCTGCAGCGGGAGGCGCGACTGAGCTGTCCAGCGGTGACGCGGACAGAGCTGGGGTGTCTCCGCAGCTCTGCACCGCACCCGAGGAGGGGGGGGGGAGGGAGGGTAACACAGGCGGACGCCTCATGGAAGTCAATGTCTCGCCAGTCGCCGCGGCGATACATCGGTGAGAGAGGAGAGGGCTGACGCCGTATACAGCGATACGTCAGATGTAGGTGGAGGCAGGGGCGGGAAGATGGAGAGACGGAGAGACGGAGAGAGACGGGGAGAGACGGAGAGAGACGGAGAGAGACGGGGAGAGACGGAGAGAGACGGGGAGAGACGGAGAGAGACGGGAAGAGACGGAGACGGAGAGAGACGGGAGAGACGAGGAGAGACGGAGAGAGATGGGGAGAGACGAGAGAGACGGGGAGAGACGGAGAGAAGGAGAGAGACGGGAGAGACGGAGAGACCGGGGAGAGACGGAGAGAGACGGAGAGAGACGGATAGAGACGGAGAGAAGGAGAGAGACGGGGAGAGACGGGGAGACGGATAGACGGAGATAAGGAGGGACGGAAAGACTGAGAGACGGGGAGACGGAGAGACGGGGAGACGGAGAGACGGGGAGACGGAGAGACGGAGAGACGGAGAGACGAGGAGATGGAGAGAAGGAGAACAAGAGAGACGGGGCGATAGACGGAGCGATAGACGGAGAGAGACGGAGAGAGACGGAGTAGAGACGGTAGAGAGAACTGGAGAGAGACGAGGAGAGACGGAGAGAGACGGAGAGAGACGGAGAGAGACGGGAGGAGAGAACGGAGAGAGACGGAGAGAGACGGAGAGGAGATACGGAGAGAGACGGAGAGAGAACGGAGAGAGACGGAGAGAGACGGAGAGGACGGAGAGGGAGACGGAGAGAGACGGAGAGAGACGGAGGAGAGACGGACGAGAGAGGACGAGTGGAGAGGAACGGGAGAGAGACGAGAAGAGAACGGAGAAGGACGGTGAAGAGAGGACGGAGAGAGACGAAGAGACGGAGAGAGACGGAGAGAGATCGGGAGAGACGAGGAGAACGGAGAGAGACGGAGAGAGACGGAAAGAGACGGAGAGAGACGGTGAGAGACGGAGAGAGAGACGGAGAGAGAGACGGAGAGAGACGGGGAAGGACGGGGAGAGACGGGGAGAAACGGTTGTAGACTGGGAGAGACGGGACAGAAACGGGGGTAGACTGGGAGAGACGGGACAGAAACGGTGGTAGACTGGGAGAGAGACGGAGAAGGACGGAGAGAGCGGAGAGAGACGGAGGTAGACGGGAGAGAGACGGAGAGAGACGGAAGAGAGACGGAGAGAGACGGAGAGAGACGGAGAGAGACGGAGAGGACGGAGAGAGACGGAGAGGAGACGGAAGAGAGACGGGAGGAGACGGAGAGAGGACGGGAAAGAGGAGACGAGAGAGGACGGAGAGAGACGGAGAGAGACCGGAAGAGAGACGGAGAGGAGACCGGAGAGAGACGGAGAGAGACGAGAGAAGGACGGAGGAGACGGAGAGGAGACGGAGAGAGACGGAGAGGAGACGGAGAGAGGACGGAAGAAGAGCGGAGAAGAGGACCGGAGAGAGACGGAGAGACGACGGAGAGAGAACGGAAGAGAGACGAGAGGAGACGGATGAGAGACGGAGAGAGACGGAGAGAGAACGGAAGAGAGACGGAGAGAGAGACGGAGAGAGCGGAAGAAGACCGGAAGGAGAGACGGAGAGAGAACGACGGAGAGAGCGGGAGAGAGAACGGAATAGAGACGGATAGGGAGACGGATAGAGAGCGGATAGAGACGGTTGGATAGCAGAGACGGAGAGAGGACGGAGAAGAGACGGAGAGAAGAGACCGGAGAGACGGAGAGACCGGAGCAGGACGGAGAGGGACCGGAGAAGCGGGTGAGAGACGGAGAGACGGAGAGACGGAGAGACGGAGAGACGGAGAGACGGAGAGACGGAGAGACGGAGAGACGGAGATGGACAGTGTCACGGAGACAGTCGGAAAGGCCTTCTGTTTGGTTTGAGAATTCCCAGGCGAGTGCCGTGATTCTCCAATCAATAGAGGCGGCCATCTGCGTCACATTGAACTATCGAACCCGAATGGCGCAACCGCGGCCTGGGTTCCATTAACGGAGCCATGTTAGCAAAGCACACATCCTGGTTCGCTGTCCCGTGCCATCTCTGCTTGTAGTCTAACATAAAACATTACGGACACTAGTGTGGTCAGTGCTTGTGTAAGTACGTCTTATCTCGTGGTATTTTACTAGTTTGATGTTATGGTGTTTTGATCTTGATATAAGTTGTTTTTGCAGACATGGGTAGCGCAGTAGGAAGAATAATCTGGCAGTTTTGGTGTATTTAACTCCTAGGAGTCCCCGTAGGTACTAGGACAAATATATGATGGCACAAAACAAACAAGTGCCTAGGCTTACGGTGGAAATTCTCGGAAGCCTGACAGAATTTCGATAACTCAGCAGACTTCGCTTTTTAGTGCATTTTAACCAATTTAAACAAGCACTTTTGTTAGTAAAAGTAAGATCGATATTTTGTATTAAGGAGAAGTGTCATTGACCGAATACATCGTTTTTGGGAGGCATCATATCCCCACGACCCCTCAGGATCCGTCTCTACAGACGTATATTAGATACCTATTACCTACCTCCGCGAGTTGCGACCGACATTGGGAAACCAGGAATCCCCTTGGCCCCCGAGGACCCCGGTTAAAGGGACTGTCCCACCTTCAAAAAATGTGTCAAATCACAAATGTACGTCGTTTGTGGTGCAAAATATGAAGTGAATGCTGCTGAACACGATTATGGCATTTGTTTCTCACGAAACAGTGGGTGCTTGCAATCTTAATAAAAAACTCAGTTTTACATATTTGGGCTAATAACGTCATATGAAGGGATTTTTTGGGAAAAAAGAAACCTTCTCGCGCTGTTTATTAAGTACGGACTAGTGTATGGCTAATGTAGGCAAAGGTAAAACAGTCGACTGTACATCAACATTTAAGCAGAGAGACTACCACAACTGGTCACGGCCCCATTAAAATCATTGGGGGCTGGCGATGTTACAGATTGGCAAAAATCAAACTCCGATTTCTTCTCTGTGATTCGAAACTCAGTGGTTGGCTTTAACATACCATAGATAATTTCAATGCCAAGCACGCAAAATGGCTATCTCAACTCAAATCTTATGTTAAGGTGGGACAGTCCATTAAAACTGACTGGACTGATTTTGCTGGCGTAAACACCGCCTTCGAACCTTCAACACCGCTGCGGGCCCTATTTTGGGACTCGTAGCTCGCGACCACTTCACTATCAGCACTTGTCCGATGTCAGCCACCGGTTCAATGACACCGTTCCGTAATTTACGGCCGCTCTAACACTCCCCAATGGCGATACCAACCCCGGACCGCATGCCCCTCCCCTACCCACCGGCGGCAGTGGCCGTCAACCTCCAGCCCAAGCTGACTCCAGGGCGTCATAGCCGTAACCCTGTATGGCGGAGCTGAATCAGCTGGCCCGAACAACGTGGAACCACGCGGCAACGACGGAACGACGCGGGACTAAATCACAGACGGAGTACGTGCCTCGAGCGAGCGGACCAGCCGGCCCGGATGGCTGCTAAATTGTGTCGGAACTAGTGCCGGTGTCAGGAGCGGCCCCGAGCTGCCCCTCCCGCGGACAATGAGGCCGAGGTGCAGTCAGACGTGACAAGGTTACGGTTACTTGCTGAGGGACTAAGGGCACTTTGGGTTCAGGCCACAAAAAGCTGCACATTGACGGCATTTGCTTTCCAAATTTTTACAAGGATCGTATGCTCGATGGTTTTTAATACGCGAGAGAGCAAAACAAAATTGCTCGTGTTAGTCACTAGTCCAGTCCAGTAGCATGGTCCACAATGGTCCAGGCCGTTACAGGCAAATACCTCCAATACAGGTACGGATTTTCATAGCACGAATCCAAAAGGTTCGGTAATCGCGAGGGAAGTTTCTGTCGATGTTTTCATCTCTGGTCCCAGGACGGCGGCTGACTGCAGTCGGCAGAGGCCGGCAGCCGACCCTGTAGCGGCCGGAACATTCCAGACTGCTGTGATGACCGCTGAGCGACCAAATCGGAAACGGCAGCTGAGTCGCTCCAACCGGCCGTCATAGAGAACAGACTTGAGTGGAAGACTGTTACAGTCGACAGGCTGCAGAGTAGAGGTTTTCCGACTGGAAGAAACAGGGGCAGATCCAGGAGCAGAGGACTCTCGGGGCCAACCCCAGACCGACTGAAATCAGCCGAAAATGGGGAACGTTTCTTTAAAGTAAAATAGGTATTGACATATTTCCAACACAAAAATGGAGTTATTACCTGAAATCGACAGACGAGACCAATATATATATAAATTTAATCACATTTTGCATGTAAACATCCTACCGAAAGATATTTCAAGTTCAAGTTCATAAGCGTTCCACACTTTTAACGACCGGTATTCCCAAATACTTGGAAAGGAATTTTGGTCCACACCAAAACCCGTCATTGTTTTATGACGAAATTATGTGGTCAATATGTCATGCTCCCAAGAACTCCGCCACGGTCCAAAATGGGGGGGGGGGGCAGAGGCATTCTGAAGTCAATTATTTCCATGCAACGCCCATAAGCGTATACGGTATAATGTTAAAGTCAAACAAAAAATTGGAGTACGTCCCTCACTCCACCCCTCCCGCTGTGGTGGAGCCCATGCATACACTGTGTCTATTACGATCATGTGGCCGCCATCCTTAGCAATCAACAAACGTTGAATACAAAATATGTGCCCAAATTAGCAGTAAACTTATAGGTACTTACACCCGTGACCCAACGAGGCCTAGTAGGTGGTTACAGCCACCATTTTGTAAGACATTTGTCATGATCGTTCTTTTATTTTTGACATTGAAGTTTTGTATAGTTTTGTTTCTGACTGTATGTAATGCAATTATTTAGCTTATCATTAAAAATCATCACTTTTTCCAAAACAATCAACAAACATTCGAAAAAGTGACAATTATAGGTATTGGAGGTTCATTCATGTACCCAACGGCGACTTAATACCTTTCTTTTTGTTTGCTAGACTAGACCTTTATAAGGGGTACCTATGTTCAGTGCCTCAACTGATTTCGAGAAACGACGCCCCTGCTTCTGCTGCCAGAGTCCAGTCCCTCAGTCTCACTTGACACTTCTCTGCAGCTCAGCGAGTGGTTACCTTCGCTCGCTGACTTTAACAAAGCCGATTGTCTGACACACTAAGGTCGTCCCTCACCTGTGATCTCACCAGCTGGGCAGACAAGACAAAATCAACACTCAGAAGGATGTGGACGTGTTCGCTGAGGGACTGAGATGGGAACACAGACAGAAGCGGAGAACAGGCAGGCGGTCCAATGGACGGTGAAGGTCAGATCTCTTCGTGGAGTCCTGAGTCCTACTCCTGACCCAGGGCAGGTGGCAATGGGAGCCTTGGGAGATGTGGGGAAGGTGGGAAGTCTGATGACTTCCCATCCGGCGGCACATTCGCGGAGATAGGAGAGTAGGAGAGGTACTCAGGAACCGACGAGCAGCAGCAGTCAGCAGCCACAATCAGTCATTAGGATCAGCCATCAAACGATGAGATGACTTCATTAATGTAAGAGGTTATTAAAAAGTAAGCACCGGACGCACTGTTACGATGCCGTGCTAACCAAAAAGCATCTTGCATTCTTTGACGATGTTCCTACTCCCTGCATGGTCATTGTGATAAAATAATAATATAACTCACATACCGTTGTCAATGACTCAGGGTTTCGCATTTGCATTCTTCGGCCAATGTCTCAGAGTCACAGTCAATGATGTTTTATTAGCTCGAACAGATCCAAGAAGCCCATCGGTTCATTCGGTTGACAAGCCTAACGGTTCAATCTTAAATTATTAAAGGAATAGTGCCACCTTGCGGGCTAATATAGAGTTTTTGGTGTGTATCGGTAGATTTAGTTGTCCAATTTCACCTGCAAAATCTGGTTCCCGAAACTCCACCCATTAGATAAAAAATACATTTGCACCTTCAATTATTGGAAATCATTCGTAAAATTTGAGTCGCCTTCTCACTATTTTATTACTACCTATATTTTGTTGAATATTGGAAACTCAACATCACCATTCCGTCAGCGAACTTTAAAATTAAGATGCGTATGAAATGCATTACCTATACTGTCAACAACCTTGTTCTCTTTGCATAATCAGACAGCAAGAATATATATGGCTCGACTTTGGGCCGTAAAAGTTAAGTGACGTTACCTTATAACATAGATAGACTTTTCAAGGTCAAGCATCGGCGAATTTGTACGCTTTGGCTTTGGGTGCGCTACTTGGACACGTAACAATTGCGCCAAAACATGATGAGAGCAGCCATCTTGAATTTAGTGCTGAGTACAGCTGGGACCAACGTAACGTTGGAAACGTTTTGGAGTCAGAAATAATAAAAAATGTTCTGTCGATACATTACTTGTAGAAGGCAAGTTTGAAAGCAAAGCATACAGTTGAATGTGTTATTTTTCCTATCAGAAGTGGAACGCAGCCAGGTTTGGGGGCAGTGAGCACGTGCCGCGCTCCATTACGGGCAGACTTTCACCACTACTAAAATTAGTAAGGTCGGCGAAGCGTCTGCTTTTGCCGACTGTTGTGCATAGGCGCCGTCTTGGCAGAAGTATGGTGGGCTGCGTGATGAAATCTGGGGGTATATAATATTTTTCGCGACATTTTTGGGGATCTTTGCCGAGGGGTGCTCCTGGGGATGCCGTGCCCCCTTGCCGAAGGTCTTGCTGCGCCTCTGATTCCCGCCATTCATTTAAGCTGCTTTTTATAAATCTTCCGGAGATGGCACTATATCCCTTTAAACAGAACTTCGGAAATACCAGATACAGACAAACAAATTATCTCCACTGAATTGGCACCACTGGCAATATTGCCAGTCAATTACAGTAGGTAGGTACATAGGTATAAAAAACAATAATCTATTGCTTCCTTTAGTTATTTTAGGTCCGCCAAAAAGTTCAGCCCCCACTAGAATTGTATCCGATTAAACTCTGATTGAGTCGCAACTGATGAATCGAGCAGTTCTTGCGACTCAAACAGATTGAGTCGCTAACATTGTTAAGGACTTGACTTAGAGCCGTGATTGAATCGAAGAGCTCAGATAGAAACTATGATTGAGTCAATGACAAATATTGGGAGAGCTGACATTTTAAGCTCAAAAGAAACCTCCAAAACTTCAAGTTTTCAACCAAGTAGGTAATATCCATCAACAATTTGAACATATGAATACAACAGATTGTATATATCATATCAAAACATCATAATCAAAACAGCAGTCGCAGATGTAATGACTATGAAATTACTTCCCAGTTCTAAGTTGCAAATGTAGTCATAGTTTGAATTGTGATTGAGTCGTTATATGATTCAAAATGATTGGGTCCAACTAATATGTCTCAATGTCACTTTGAATCGATGGAGTCGAAAAGTCTGGTTCAAAGTCTTTGATTGAATCGAATGCAAACAATGAAGGTCTGATGGAGTCGTGATTGAATCATTAACGTTTATTTTGAGTCGCGATTGAATCGTTCGAGAAAAAAAATATTATATAGTTAGTAAGTAGTATATGTGAATAATGAGATATATATTAGTATATTAAATTATTTAATCTGAGTAAGTGTTGTTCAACTACGATAGATCTTGAGCACGGGCTATAGTTTGTGAATCGACTTCTTATTACCGGTTATTTCGTTAATTTGCAACGATACTCAATAACCTTCCGATATTGAGCTCGGTGAATCCGGGACAAATAATCCTAGGAGACGAATTCACTGAACGGTGTGTAATGACCTCTTTTTCAAAGCGTCCTGGTCTTGAGATCAGTTTGTCATTTTGCCGTCCTGCAGAGCCAATTTTGCTCGAATTGAAGCCATATGTAATTGCAAAAACTGCAACTGCAACGTTCATTCACTTAAAAGGCAGCGGACGCGGGTGCGGCAAGAACATATAATTAAGTAGGTAT
>VOPJ01002948.1:0-46749 GCA_014673585.1 Semibalanus balanoides | reverse complement strand
TCTCCTTCCAGCCCACATTGCGAGGGTCCTTCCACAGCAATCTCACCTGACGGATAGATAGAGAGGCGGGAAGGAAAGAGAAGGAAATCAGAAGGAAATCAGACGCGAGAAGAGCACTGCTGGCGAGAAACGCCGACACAACCAAGACGGAAGACAGGCGTAACTTATAGACACTCCGTACGAGTGTATTCTGTCTTTTATCTATCTACATTCGCCATACTATGTATGTATATTAAAGTAATGTGAAAACAACTTTCCAACAAGCACACATCCTTTTAATATTTTGTCCGTGTATTTCATAAACACAGCTTGATGGCGTCCCCTGACCCCTAGCGTTTCCGCCAACGTGCGGTAGCAGCAGAAGCAGGAGTTACCTGATCGAATGTGTCACCAGTGTGCCAGAGCGCGTTGCGCATCATTTGACCCGGTCCAGTTTTGGAGTTGACCACCTTCAGCTGTATACCCGGCTCGGCAACAGCCCGGAATGGCGTCGCCTGCCAGTACGTCTGTGTGTTCTTCTTCCACATGACCGTGTAGAACTTTTTGTTGTTCTGGTAACTGTGTGTAGAGACGTACAAAGTTAGAAAGAGGCACTGTGGTTCCTGGCTGTCCAGGGGCGGCACCACCGTGGGAAGGGGAGAAGTGGCAGACTCCCCTGTCGTCTAGCAGGGGAGGGGGCAACATATATTTTCCCATATCATTTAAGGAGACCCCTGCATGCTCCAAATATTACATTTTAAAATGGAGGTTGTATAATTTTTGGGGAAAAAATATATACAAAAAACAGCTTCGTGCGAGGGAAGCGAATGAGGTTCTTTCGTGCTGGCAAGGACCCCCATGTACAAAAATGCAGCACCACTGTGTGAAAAGGAGGCCCTTTCGTGAGGAAAGAGGTCCCTGGAGGCCAGTGGGACCCCTGTAAGGCAGAAAAGACCCATTGAAAGCCAGAAAGCACCTCAAGACGACAGACAGAGCTTTATAAAGTTAAAAGGATTGTTCCACCTTAACATAAGATTTGAGTTGAGATAGCCATTTTGCGTGCTTGGCATTTAAATTATGTATGGTATAAGTTAAACAACACTGAACTCGAAATCACAGAGAAAAATTCGGGGTTGGTTTTGACACTGTTAACATCCCCACCCCCAGTCCCCAATGGTACTTGAATGGTGTCCCTAGAGCCGATGTCGTAGTCTCTCTTTACTAAATGTTGAATTAAACAGTCGACTTGTTTTACCTTTGGGCCATACATTAACCATACACTACAATAGTCCATACTTATGAAGCGTGGAAGTTTTATTTTTCCCCAAAAATTCCTTCACCTATGACGTCCATCACCCAAATATTAAAACAATTTTTTTTAATAAAATTGATCACTGTTTGGAGAAAATGTCATAATCGTGGTTCGGCAGCATTCACTTCATCAATTTTGCACCACAAACGGACTCATTTGACATATTTTTTAAGGTGGGAGTGTCCTTTAAAAAGCAAGGGGATCGGCAGATAAAAACACTCCGGGGCCCGCGGGACCAGATCCGGCCCGCGACCGGCTACGTCCGGCCCGCGGCTGGTATCGGCAACTTACATGTATTCAGAGCCCGCGTGCCTTATAAATCGAAAATTAGTTTTAAAAAAAGAGCGTGCATTCGTGATGTTATTCAATTCTCACTTTTTGCCTGCTGGCAAAAATTTAACCTCGGAAGTCAAATATTTGGGGGCAACTGTCGCTAAGAAGTTGAGACGTGCTTTCATATTTTTTTTAAGATAGATTTTCCCTGCTGCGCAGTCTGTCTAAGAAGGTATACATATCCCACCATGTGACATACGGCACGGCAAAACATTCTAGCTTGTTAAGACAACAACTTTGAAATGCATTAATTACGGTGTCAATAATTTCCCAAATGGTGACACGTCATTGCCGTCCAAGTTGTATCAGATTTAATGCCCCCGGACCGCCGACTGCCTTCCAGATCGCGTCATCCGGCCCGCGCCCTCAAAAGGTTGCCGGCCACCTGCTTAAAGGGAACTGCCACCTTTCCAAAAGTTATCAATGTACGCAGCTTGTGGTCTTAATTATGAAGTAATTGCCTGCCGAACACGATTAGACATTTTACAAAGCACAGTGCTCAATTAAAAACAAATGGGCTAGGTGACGTCAATAATGAATAAGAAAGGATTTGGGAAATAGGAAAACCTTCACGCTTGTCATATGTACGACAGTGTATGGCTAATATATCCCAAAAGGTAAAACAAGCCCAACATAATCAACATTAAGTAAAGAGAGACCTTTCCAAAAGTTATCAAATGTACGCAGCTTGTGGTGCTTAATATGAAGTAATTGCTGCCGAACACGATTATGACATTTTTATCAAAAACAGTGCTCAATTAAAAAACAAATGGGCTAGTGACGTCATATGAAGTATGAAGGAATTTGGGAAAATAGGGAAAACCTTCACGCTGTCATATGTACGACTAGTGTATGGCTAATATATGCCCAAAGGTAAAACAAGCCAACTATAATCACATTAATAAAGAGCGACGATGACATCGGCTCGGGGGTCCGTTCAAATGCACTGGAGACCCCGATTTTGCAGATGTCAAAACCTAACTCAAAGTTTACGTTGTTTTGATTCGGACCTGGTGTGTGTTTTTCACTTATACCATACATAATGTCAATGCCAAGCACGGAAAATGCCCACCTCAACTCAAATGTAATGTTAAGGTAATAGTATCCCTTTAAGAGAGCCCCTGGAGACTAGAGGGGGCCCTGGAGGCCAGAGGGGCCCTGTAGAGGCAGAGATAACCATCTAGACGCGACGCCAGAGCGGGCCCTATAAATGTCAGAGAGGCCTTTGGCAGGTCAGAGAGGCCTCCTGCAGGGCTATAGGGTAGAGGTGGCCCTGGAGGACAGTGGGTCCCCCTGGAGATCAGAAGGGGCCATATTTATAGCAGAGGGGCCCTCTAAAGGTTGGACGGACACCTGGTCACATGAAAAAGTCAGTAGGGCCCTCTGGAACCCAGGGTGGCCCCCGTGGAAGTTAGAGAGGGTGAACAACATGTATAATTAACAAACTTCAGTTTAAAAATAACAATTGTCAAATGAGAGCCCCTAAATTTCGACCTACTGAAAAAAAAACGTGGCGCCACCCCTGCGGCTGTCTGATGCAGTGTTGGATGGGCAGTGATGTGTTGAGGAGGCGCGTTGCGAGTTAAAGTCGCATTGCAATGGCCAATGAAATCCCACACAGACCGTCGAATTCAAAGAGAAAAGGAAGAAGTTAGTGTTGATTGGAGGATCGCTTCAAGAGCTGAACTTCCAATATCAAGATCATTGCACCTTTAGCATACATGGTCGAATGTATTTGATTGCTGTTCAACATAAGCGTGACGGTTATTGTAACTGACACTAACATATCCAGTGCATAGTCCAGGCAGAAATAATTGTAATTACCCGAATACGAAGCCGACATAGTCATCATCGATTGTCGTATCGACGAAGAATGTTCCTTCGAAGTCCACTCCAGCAAACCTATTATATCCTGAAAGAAGATAATTAGTTACTTCGCATTAACCATTACAATCAAATTAAATATAGCACAAAAAGAAAATATAAAAATGAAGACAATACACGACGAATTAAAACATATTTTATATATATTGCTGATGACACCAACATTATGGCACCTTCAAAATGATGCCGATGATCTATAACACCGAAAGTAATTATGGTTGTTTGTATTAACGCTTGCCGAATATCCATGCTATGAGTTAACCCTATTTCGTGCTGGTGTCCAGAATTACGGGAACGTGCGAGGGCAGTGCAAATTATGTGCCCCCCCCCCCAAGAAATCTCGAGAACGACGAGGCCGATTCCGATGGGACGCGCGCCATTCGATTTGGTATGACAAGATCTTTCGTAATTGATCCTGATTTTTTAATAGGGAGTCAGGAGTTAACAAATATGAAATTGTTTTGTATGAAAGGTCATTGCGGTCATGTGAATTGACCGATTTCCATGCAAAAACATTTTTGAGCTTCAAATGTACTGGCCTTCAATCTATTAAAAGACATGTACCAAAATAATAAATCATAGGGTTTTTCAGGGGATGTAAAATGGGGTCGATTTTCTGATAACAAATATGTGCTGTTCATGATTCTTTGGGACAATATTAAGTCACATATGTGCATTATATCTTGTTGTATTTTGTAATGTAATATATTGTGAATAGGCAGATCTAGGTAAACAACGTGCGGGTACCATGCACGCAACGCTTTATCATAATGCTAATTTGAAGGTGGGCCTAATTTGAGGCAATACGAAATAGTATTGCCTCTCATTTTTTGTCCCTGAGTGCACCTCTGCCCAACACATATGTGCAAATCTAGTATGTATGATGGCATATTACATTGAAAAACGCTTTCTGACAGCATTTATTGCACCGCAAACTACGATGGAAGTATGCACCACACAACCGCATTCGTAACACCCTTCCCAAAACAGGACCCTGACAACGCCTGTGATAGCCCGATTTTTCCCAACACTTTGGGAAAAATCGGTTGGAACACGTGTTGGAAACGTGCTAATTATGGAAACGTCAGAAAATCTCAGGACGCCAGCCGCCAGGCCTAACAGTTTGGGAGCGGCATGTGAAAAACCACTGGGGAGGGCAGAATCTGTCTCCCAGCACGGAGTGGGGTAACCATAACTTCTTGACATGTTGGCAAGAATATTTCAACCTGATTTTTAATTCAACCTCTATTTAAAAGTTTTCAATTAGAAAACATGATTAGCTGAATCGCCCTCGGCTATGCAGTCGTGCTATACACCGCTCACACTGAACGCTGCACAGTGTGCACAGTATCAGTGGCAATCTCGGGAACACCGGCTGGCTAGGGGAGGCTCACCGACAGCCAGTCCGGGGTCGCTGTTCATCGTCTGCACGATCTCAGCGCCCTGGTTGTAGATGACCCAGTTGGGGTCGATCTGGGACTCGCCGAACGGATCCAGCACCACCGTCTGGTACGACCTGGGGACGCCCGAGCATGCGTCAGACGGCAGACCACAGAGAGACAGCAGCGATACAACCTACGACCTGGGACGCCCGAGCATGCGTTCGGCCAACAGAGAAGACAGCAGCCGATTACACCCAACAGGGACAGTCTGTACGACCTGGGACGTCCGAGCATCGTTAAATGGGGGCACAGGAGACAGCAGCGATACAGACCCAAGCAAGGGACGTAGCTTCCTGGGGACGCCCAGCCATGCGTCCAGACCACAGAGAAAACAGCAGCCATACAAACAAGCAGGGACGTCTGGTACGACCCTGGGGACGCCCGACATGCGTGTAGACCACAGAGAGACAGCAGCGATACAACCTACGACCTGGGGACGCCCGAGCATGCGTTAGGCCACAGAGAAGACAGCAGCGATACAACCCAACAGGGACGTCTGGTACGACCTGGGGACGCCCGAGCATGCGTTAGGCCACAGAGAGACAGCAGCGATACAACCCAAGCAGGGACGTAGCTTCCCTGGGGACGCCCGAGCATGCGTCAGACCACAGAGAGACAGCAGCCATACAACCCAAGCAGGGACGTCTGGTACGACCTGGTTAGCCCGAGCATGCCGTTAGACACAAGAGACAGCAGCGATACAAACCAAGCAGGGACTTCTGTACTACCTGGACGCCCGAGCATGCGTTAGACCACAGAGAGACAGCAGCGATACAACCCAAGCAGGGACGTAGCTTCTCCAGAAAAGTTCGGAGGGACTGAGTTGGGAAAAATCGGTTTAAGTGCCAACAAATCCATAAAATACAGATTGCTCCCAGGATTCGACCCGCTTTCTCGCCAAAGTTGGGGGCTGAAGCCCCAGCTGGAGGGGCTGAAGCCCCCCTCCATTTGAATAGGAACCTACACCCCTGAGCCCAAGGTGTTATGGGCAGAGATCCAAGGAAGAATAAGAAGAAAAGGAAAGAACATTTGGACGTTTCGCTAAACTGAAATATCATAATGAGCTTCAACAAGCACGTACGTCTCATTTCGTTGCGAGTAACGTACACAGCTGTCAGAACGATGCAAGAATTGCAGGACTTCAACTATGGCACCATATAGCACCACAACAAAACAATCCGTCTGTGTATCCCTCACCCATCCAGCCCAGTGTTGCTGCGCTCACCTGAAGTCGGTCGAGTAGATCATCGAGTTGTTGGGACAGTTGTCAAACTCGTCCTCCACGTCGTCTCCATCAGTGTCCTTGTCACAGAGGTCACCCTTTCCGTCGCGGTCCCGGTCGGCCTGGTCGAGGTTCGGCCGCAGCGGGCAGTTGTCGTCCTTGTCCAGGATCGTATCGTTGTCGTCGTCGTCGTCACAGACGTCGCCCTTGCCGTCGTTGTCGGTATCCACCTGGTCGGCGTTGGGGATGTCCGGGCAGTTGTCGATGTTGTTCTGGATGCCGTCTCTGCGGGTAGAGGGATGAGCTCGCTGGTTAGTCAAAGAGAAGTGAGACGTGAGAGGATCAGAGTGGCGTTGTGAGGAGGTGGTCAAGGCGATAGCGCGTCTGCCGCTGGTGATCAGTGGTGCTCACAGCCAGTGGAAATCATTCAGCGGGAGACGAGCGGCTTGGTCCTGAGGCAGCAAAGTTCCCTCTGAAGCATGGCGTGCGCTGCTGTAGGGTACGGCGACATGACACAAACTGGTCTGGCCAGTATCATCGAGAAACTAGTTTTTCAGTACCTCATCGCCGACTTGGTATGAGTATATTGTTGTTTATCTTCCGGTCATATGGCAAGATTAGCATGTCAAAACAATACAAGACAATACGAATTTGAGTGGTACTCTTTATCTGACAACTTCACCACACTCTTATCTCCTAGATAACGGAGGAATCCAGCCTCGGGCAGCCGCTGCCTTTGACCCTGGCGCACCTGTCCCTGTCCTCGTCGGTGTCGCAGGCGTCGCCGACCAGGTCACGGTCCTCGTCCTCCTGGCCTGGGTTGGAGACGGTCGGACAGTTGTCGCACACGTCGCCCAGACCGTCGTTGTCTTGATCCCGCTGGTCAGAGTTCGGGATCTTCGGACAGTTGTCGTTCTCGTTCAGAATACCTTTAGACCGGGCCAGTGATGGAAGCACAGCATACAGTTATTATAGATTTCGTATAGGAAGTTTGAATTGTTATTGCTATTTCGCTTGCATAAACCCCATTCCTTTCGTTACTTCTCCCGTGTATTATTCTTGCTCACCTTCCAACATCACAAGCTATAGTACCCGCGTGATAGATATCCGTACGGAAACCTTAAACCAGCCGTACGGAAACCTTAAACCAGCCAAACAATGTGCCGTGGTAACCTTCTCTCTCTTGAAAACCAACACGTTTTATCTTTCCAACTCAGCGTCCGTTCTAGAATCGAGCATGCCACCCGTTGTTGCCCGTACCGTCATCGTCGATGTCAGCGTCGCAGACATCGCCCATGCCGTCCTTGTCGGTGTCCTCCTGATCGAAGTTGGGGATGGCCGGACAGTTGTCGCACTGGTCGCCCTGCCGGTCCGGCCCGCCCTTGTCCGTGTCCGCCTGGTCATAGTTGCTCACCAGTGGACAGTTGTCCTGCAATGACCCAACAACTGTGTGAGGGATTGTCCCATGTAAGGACTGAAGGGTTGTGTGAGAGGTTGGCCTGCAATGACCAGAACATGGTGTGAGATATCCGACTAGCAATGACCGATGGACTGTAAGAGAGACAGCATTCGTCAATGTTACCTAATACTCATGGTGTCACGTATCTAGGTGTGTAATCTTGCCCGAATAGGTCGCTCTTCTGCAAGAATAACGGCATGGCTTTTTACTTAAAATCTTCAACTATTGGTTTCAGGGACGCCGCAACCGCTAACGTTATACGGCGTTCTCTGAACCAACCAAAGCGGATATTCAAAATGGTCCATATGTCTCCTGCGTAATATGTAATCAGGTTAGCACTCATCAGTCATCAGGCTCTACTGTTTTCTCTGAGGAATGAGGTGACGGCCAAAAGTACCGCGACTGCAATACCGAAAGACATGGTAGAACACTTGCAAACAAATCACGCCAGAGCTTTGTAAGAAAGGACAAAATTGCTCCAGTGGAATTTCCTAAACGGATTAAAAACTGTCTTCACTGATAATTAAGACGTAGTACATTTTGTCCTATTTTGACCATTTTATCTATTAATGCTACACGTTCAGGAAGTTCATTCAGCCAAAAAACACGGCAATCGTTCAAAGCAGTCACTCGAAAGCCAACGTTACAACGTTCAGGCATCTAGACATTCCAATGCAGTGCAGGAGATTGGCAATGGTCAATAACGAACGAAAAGAGGCAAAGTCATTGTGTCCGAACGAGCGGTCACAGCTCATGCAGCCAGCCCGATCGAAAGCCATGAACCCATCGTCCCTTGTCCAGCACAGTCCCAGCCATATGGACAGTGTCATCATCACGAGGACAGATCGGCCGAGCAGCCAAGACGTCACTTAACCCGCGCCCCGGTGGGCCTCCGACCCATATGCTGCATATTGGGCGACGCGGCCAGACGATACAATCACAGTGGTGTCGTCCATATTGCATATTGTCTGAATAGGAAGCATTTGTTTATTTTCCCGTTCACATATGATGGGAGGTTAGGAAATTGACCTGACCTCAGGTAACCAATGCTAAAAAATTATAGATACATCAATTATAGGTAAATGTGATCCCATGCAATTCTGCAAGTTTCAAATCTCTCGGACAAATACAATGACTTTGGCACGATCACAAACATTTAAGTTGACAAAGTGAGGGCAATGAATATTGATGTTCAAACAGCTGTTCAAAATTGAGCGGAACTGCACATAGCCGTTTTCCCGCTATATTGCGGGACCTACTCAGGGAGTGGTCATACTGACCCCCCACCAGAGCGAGGGTTAACACCACGACATCGACACAGGCACAGACAAAAGACGAGCGAGCGCACACAGAGACAAAAGTCAGAACCACCGAAATAAACCACCTCGTTTTCGGATTCCGTGAACCCGCTGGGGAGTTTCATAAACCGAGCCAAGCATGCACGTGATCGGCCAGCTGGGAAATGCACTGTCAATAAGGTGCATGTAAGGTGACGTATGCGTCACAACGGTCACAAAAGAGCAAACACCTTTCCAGGATCAAGGGAGACGAATTTCGTAATGAAAAGCATCAAACGCAAAAATATACTTTCTATCCATCTTAATCTAGTCTCGTTACATATATACTAGTCAAAACTAGTCGTTACATACATTATACTAGTCAAATATCTAGTGCTTTTGGTCATATATTTTTTTTAGTAATACAAATAGTTGTTTTTAGTCTGCCTGATGTAGCTAAACCAGTGGTTCCCAGCCCTCCCGACGCAATTACAACTTTTCAGCAGTAAGAAGAGGCCATTACCCCACCCTTCAAACCTTATACCGATTTATCAAAAATCGCGTTGTTTCCCAATGTGCTGGTTGCACCTGGTTGCACACTTCCATTGGAGCGTTGCAACTCGCAATAAAAACAAAGATTGAAAGCGCACATGTATTTATTCCCTTTCATTCACCAATTGTTCAGTTATGGGCTTCGTTGCCGACAAGGCGCACCGAAAATTTATATTGTTAGCCGAGGGATGCATCAAAGCTGTTTTAGCGTAACATTTATGGTTCAACTTCACAGTCCTTCGTTACCCTCGCAGAATGGCTCCGTTATCCCAAATGGTGTCATGACTCACCGTTTGGGAACCACTGAGCCAAACGGACACTCACCTCTTCTAATTATAGATGATACTTTTTGCAGTCAAATATAAATTGGTGGCTAAGAAAAGCAATCTCCGTGTTTATTTCTCCTAAATATCATAACGTTCATAACATCATAACGTTCCAGTATGATGGCGTGACTACCAGCTTTCGAATTATTTGCAAGCTATTCAAACATGCATACAATTTAACATTTGCACATTGCAGACCAAAGCTAAAGACCGTCGGAGGATATGTAACGAGCAAGACTACCTAAAGGCAGGTTCAGAGCTGCCTGTTTTATAGACGGGCCCAATAACGTCAACCGTCGGACCTTGGCAAATTTGAAATCATCACTGATTCACGTCTATAGACGTGAAACAGTGATGAGGGTAGTTTCCTATTCAGTTGAAAGGGCTTCAGCTCCCCCCGCACCCAACTTGGCTTCAGCCCCCTCCCCCCACCAAACTTTGACGAAGAAGTGAGTAAATCCGGGGAGAAATGTGTACTTTGTGAATTTTGCTGGTACTTTAAACGATTTTCCCTGTCCAGCCTCCCCCGACTTTTCTGGAGAATCTCCGTCCTTGACCACAACATATAGACAGAACTTGGTTAATTTCCTTAAAATAAACCAAGATTAATCCTTTTGTGATATGTAACAAGGACCAAACAAAGCTGTTATTACATATACTATTGCAAAGCATAAATAACATAAACTATAATCAAGTATCGTTTAAAGAGGACGATTTCATATAAATCAAAATACGAAACAGGAAACATAATGCAACGTTTGCATGCGGGCTGATTGCGCTAGCAACCGAGCTGCAGGAGGCCACCAGCTTCTCGTCCGATATCGTCGAAGAAGCATAATGCATTAGGCTACATGTAGAAAGCCCCAGTCAGGCCGCTTTGCTTACCCATCCTCGTGGACTGTCTTCGTTCGGCTAGAAACACGTCAGAATAGTCAGCTGACCACCGCTTGAGTAATGTAGACCCCCTAATTCACCTGGAGACACCCCCTAGTGCACATATGGTCGGTAGATATTTAAGAAAGTCACAGGCACACATGCCATGTATGTCAATGGCATGTGTTATGTACATGTACTTTAGCACTGCATTGCAAAATTGTAGCATTTAGTATAATGCCGTATCATTATAAATATACCGTACAATTGTACGATTGTATCGGTATTGTACAAACTTCCTCCACTGGTGTTTGTAGGCATAGGCTTAGGAACAGGGTGGTGATTGTGTATGTTTAGGGGGGGGGCATGGGCGCCTCACTTTTCAGTTTTTTTGTTTGCTAAAATATTTGCAAATTATTGGTGAAACAAAGATTATGATGGCAAAACGTTCGCAAAGACGAAAAGAGCACAAATCTGCAGATACATATTCCAA
This sequence comes from Semibalanus balanoides, assembly GCA_014673585.1. Classification (NCBI taxonomy): domain Eukaryota; kingdom Metazoa; phylum Arthropoda; class Thecostraca; order Balanomorpha; family Balanidae; genus Semibalanus; species Semibalanus balanoides. Next base: position 35,597 of record VOPJ01002948.1, on the reverse strand, counting down.
AGGTGGTTGGAGCTTCTCTCCAGACGAGATAAAGTTTCGCTGGCTCCCCTATTTTTCGTGATGTTTCTTCGTCCCTGATTGTAGGTGTGCGTACGATGACTACTTTTAATCGTGTTTTTTTAACCATGATAACTGCTATTGACTCTCCCTCATAACGCACCTACCAATCCGTAGTCAATCCTCTCTAACCTCTAACAACGTGCCGATCCTTCTTCGACACCATATTATAAAACCTTAGCCGTTGGGGACTCGGTTGCGCAACTTACCGGTCCGTTGGGTACATTGTCTCCGTCAGCGTCCGGGTCGCAGGCGTCTCCGATTTTGTCTCCATCGGCGTCCTCTTGTCCGGAGTTGGGAGTCAGTACACAGTTATCCTGGGAAAATACACCGAGTGAGAGGCGCTGTCAAACGGGTCGGAAAACTGCTTCATGACACACATCGAAACGAACGCAAACACCACCAGCTACAGGGTGTTTCATAATACATGTCAACTTTAAAACGGTTATATTGCTGATATCATGTTTTAATTGTGTGTTTGTTTCACTACCGTCTATCAGAACATCTGGACATTTGTGTTTGTGCGGTGGACTGGTGAGATTCACCCTTATCTAGGGAAATGGCTCCACGGGTTTACGTCAAAGCTCAATGCACTTAATGGACATTTTCATCGGACATGTTTGATGGACATTTTCAACGAAGATGGCACATGAACCGGGTCGCTTCTTTGGGGTCTATGGATAGCCAGCCAACTCCTGTTCAGACTTCAGGTGGTCCAGTTTTAACAGGATGCCTTTCTCAGCTCAGCAATGGTCACTGACAACATAGCCAGTAGCCCAGTGGTGACATAGGTATACACTATACATGGGCGTGTCTGGCGGTTCACGGTCATAGTCCACGTACCTTCAGCGACCACTGAACGATGTTGGAGCTAATGAGCACGATTTGTATCGAAGTCTTACCAAGAAAATTAAGGCATCTGAGCAAAACATATAGGCATATCATAGTTTTCCGACCGGCTTTAACCTCCTTTAATTCAAAAAAATAATTCGAAGATTATGCACGTCTAGTTGCTGCTATTTGGAATATACATTACAACAAAAATGTCCGACAATTTCCAATCATAGGTGGGAACGTACTTTTTAAAATTTGCACATGCTCCGTTTTCTTATTTACTATGTGTGTTTTCGATTTTCAAATTGACATTCTTTATTTTACACCCTGAACACAATGTACATCCATTGCTATAACAAAACGTGGAACGATAATGGCTGAGCAGACATAACCTCGAAAGAAATACTAATCAAAAGTAGAAAGAAGTGTTCATCAGATGTATCGGTTAGCTAATAGCCAAAAATATAATATTGTATAATATCATTTCAATATGCATGCAGATTAAATACTTTAATGTGGGCGAGGATGGATGACATTGTTAGAGTTAATATTATTGAAGGAAAAATGATCATACCTGTCAATGTTTATATTTTGTAAAAAAGGCCAAAATATATCAAACAGCTTCGGCAAACTTGATAATGGTCGTAACGCCGAAAGCTTGTTTGAATATATTTCTGGCCTTTTTTACAAAAATATAAACATCTGACATGGTTATGATCATTTTTCCTTCAATAATATCAGATTAAATACATGACGTCAGGTTTGTGGACCGTCCAGCCGAACGCCCGTCCTGTGACGACATTAAACGTCAACGTGAAGTTATGTGACGTCATCGGTGCCTACCTTGACGCAGCGTTTGTCAGAGCAGTCCAGATCGTAGTCGGGGAAGCCGTCCAGGTCAGTATCGGGGGCACACAGCTTACCATTGCCCGCCCAGCCGATCTTGCACTGAAACGGAGCAGCACAGGGCGCTTGTCAAGTCGGCGCATAAAATGAAACATGACTACTACAGTCCACACATACCTATAGGTGGATAGCGCACTTGAGCAAAAGCCGTCCTTCCTGTTTAGCTAAATCATACCCCTAGGCCTACATCCATCCATCTTTCCCTCTCCCTTCCTTCTTTCCTTCATTCTCCCGCTTTGTTCCCAGCCCATTCCATCTCTATGTCTCTTTTCATCCCTTGATCCTTGATTGAGATTGAGGAACATAAATTCCTCAATCTTTTTCCACCACAATCCTCCTTCACCTTCTATCTCCCTTTTGTCCCCACCGGCCACGCCTGTCCCCCGCTCCGTACCTTGCAGGTGTAGCGGTTGGATCCGAAGGGCATCTCACACTCGGCGTTGCCGTCACACTGGGTGCCGTCGGGGCACAGGCCCGGCCGGCTGAGGCACCCCATCGTCTGGTTACCGACGAAGCCCTCGATGCACTCGCCGCAGTAGAAGGAGCCCTCGGTGTTGACGCACTGGGAGTTGGCCACACAGCGGTTCTCCTCGCACTCGTTGATGTCGTAGCATCGCTGTTGGTTGTAGCGAGCGAACTCGACGCCCGAGCCCTGGCAGCAACAGAGGTGTCCCGTACGTCAGACGGATGTTGTAAAAATCGCAAATAACGTTTTACCAGTAAATATAGAGCAATTATTTTGACATCGTCACGTTTGTATTGTCGATGCACTTTGACACATGTTAATGTGACCTGGTTAGGTCAACATCAAAATTTGACCTCTGGTCAAGGTCGTTTTGTGACCCAGGTAGGTAATGTTGCATGTGGAGCGACGCGGTTTAAAGATTCACACACAATCATGTCATCCGCTCATCTTTATCTGTATTATATCAATGGTTATTATCAAAACATTGCTGATTAACTTAGATGATCTCAGATGACCACCTTTCAGAGGTCAATGAGCAATAGTTGCAGCTGGGTCATCAATGGTGAGCTAAAATATCATGATTCTGACAGAATTTGCCAGAGCATTTTCTCTGAAAAGGAAGCTTTTGTATATTTTCCTGTTCACTTATAATGGGGAGGTCAGGAAATTAACCTGATCTCAGGTCAACGATGCAACACAAATGATACAATTCGCTTATGAGATCCTGAAAGTTTTCAATCTCTCGGACAAAGACTGTGACTTTGGTACGATCACAAACATTTTGAAAAAATAAGCTCACTTGACGTCACCTTGTGACCTGACCTGACATGACCTGAGGTCAAAACTTTAACAAAGTGTGGATGATGAATGCCCAAACAGCTGCACAAAATTTATTGGCGTTGCGCGCTGTCATTTTTTCGCTTTTCCCGAAAAACACCAAGGGGTCCAAATCCCCCCCCCCCAGGGTAAGATTTAATAGCACGTGTGTCTTCGTGAGCCCGGCGAAACAGTCGATTCTGGCATCTGCTGCATGGCATACCTGAAATCCCTGTCTCTCCCAAGCCTAGTAACCTGATGTTGTGTCCCAGACAGTCACCTGTACTCCCTGTCTCTCCCAAGCCTAGTAACCTGTACTTGTGTCCCAGACAGTCACCTGCACTCCCTGACTGCCGGTATAGCCGGCGGGGCAGGGGCCGCAGCGGTAGCCTCCATCCAAGTTCTGGCACTGGACTCGCTGGTCGCACGGCCGGGCCAGGGCGCACTCGTCAACATCGCGACAGTCTATGCCGTTCCCCTCGTAGCCGTCCGGACACGGGCCACAGCGGAAGAACGGAGAGTCTGGCGTGTTCTGACACTGCACACCTGGTGGAGACACAAACGGAGGCTTAGAGACATACAGACACTCATACTTGTAATATTAGAAACATCTGACGGAGACACAAACGGAGGCTTAGAGACATACAAACACTCAAAGTTATGATACTCGAAACATAACGAAGACGTGTTAGAATGCTTATTTATGATTATTCATTATGGTGAATGGTGATACACATGTAATTGCCAGTGCGGTGAGCTACCATTAGAAGCAGGGAAAATATATGTTATTCCTTGCACTTTGCTGCGTTCTGTTGCCGTCAGGTATCCCAGTTTAGGGCAAATTTGTTCCTACCGGAGCCAGCGAATGGAGTTGGTGTAACGTGCAACAATGTAATTTTTCGACTATTAGAATGCGTATCTCAACATTTAAAGGGATATAGCACCTTTAACATTATTTAACTGAGATATGCCCAGTTATTGTCGGGTGTGCTGAGAAACACCCAAGATCACGAAATTTTTCCCTCCAAAGCGGACCTAGTTGCTGATTTTCAACGTCAAAACCGTTGGTCATAGTGTCATATTCAACGTCACAAATTCCCGTGGACGTTTCGCATACCGTCATCAGTGTTTTACCCACTGTGATGCCACCGCACTTCGCTTTTGGTTAAACGTCCCGCCCAGTATTTCAGTTACCTTGCGGTCCGCCCCGACCGCCATCCGACGGTCGGTCAGCGTCGCATCACTAGTGTTCACGTATGGCTGTGCCCCCACGTCCCGACCTGGCGCAGCGAGCGCCGTCGACCCAGCCAGTCGCGTTTCACGCCTACCGGTGCACTCCATTCGTGCGGTTGCCGGCACAGCAGCTGTCACTGGGCTGGGGCCTCGCAAAGTTGCCGTTTTCGATGCCTCTTTGTGACGACACAACTCGCTTTGTGACGCAAGGATTGGGTGACGTCACATTGTAAACTATTACTATTTTTCAAAATACAACAAAATTCTGACTTTTTTTCGCAAAAAATGAATGCCAGGACCGTAAATCATTGGCCATTATTCTCCATCATTCTACATACTTTTCCCAAGGTGCTATATTCCCTTTAAAGTAGTATTTAGTTGTAAGAGGTCATTGGAGTTGTAGTGTTTCATGCCGCAGATGTCATATTGTCAAAAAAATGTATTGATTCATAATCATACCGAATTCACAATGCTTTTAAATGCTGATTTATTGAGCAAAGTCAGATATTAGGCAGAACAGGTGTAAGGTCGGGTGTTGCAGTTCAATTAGACATACGTATCATCAAGTGATGACCAAACAATATTCTTATTTCTCGCAAAGCTGTATGATTCATGCTATTTATTTGGGTGCATAATCCCATGATTGCCCTCGTGTTGAGTACAATCTAAGATCCTGCGGTTTATGTTAGGCTAAGTCTCGAATACAACGGAAAGCCAGATTAAATCTCAAGGTGGGTATATTTTGTAATCAATGCGTTTAAAAAGTCCAGTTAGTGTATATTCCTTTACATTTCATAATAGCCGTTTTCACGATGGATTATTTTGCGCGAAATGTTTTAAAACATTTTCAAAATGTTTTAAAATGTTTTAGTAGTAGCCGTTTTTACGACGGACTTATTTGCGAAAAGTGTTTTAACTCTCGCCCTACGGTCCCAACTCCCATAGGGCGAGGGTTAAGACATTTTTTCGCAAATTAGTTCATCGTGAAAACGGCTACTACTGCAACATTTTAAAATGTTTTAAAACATTTCGCGCAAAATAATCCATCGTGAAAACGGCTAATATATAAATATACCTGCTATAACGTCGTCATTAGAACTAATAGGCGAAGCCATAATTCGATCAATGATAATAACTCTGCAATGAAACTTCACCTCTTTCAGCGAGGAGCAATAAAGTAATGGCCGTAGCGATTTTGACATGTGTTACTTGTGTGTTAATTGCTTGCTCTCAATCGCCTGGGGGCTCAGTCAATACCGCTCCACTGATAAAGTTAGGCGGGGTACTGGACTGGGGACTGGGACCTATATATAGACCTGACAGTAGATATATGAGCGGTGCGATAGGTACGATGAATTCCAGCTGATCGATAATCCACAACTCTTACCTAACCAGCAGAGAGAATGTGATAGATATGGTGATCCGAAACAGCAACAGATGCTATTTATTTATTTAATGAAACAGATCTGAGATTGCAAGATACAACACCTTATCGCTCATCCTGCAAACCATAGCTGCTCGTGGCGAAAACAAGCCAAAATTAATTGCTTTCCTTTCAGCGGTTTCAAAAGATGGGGATGATATGATTATGGTTCTAAAAACATGATACGAAATTAACGAATGTCATTTTCCATTAAATTCTGCCGATGCCGATAATTTATATCGCCGCTGAAGTGAGAATGATGCCCCTTCTTTCAGCACGGAGGCAGGGATGGTGAATGTTCTCTCAGCCCTGAAGCAGGGATGATGAACGTTTCTTTTGAAGCAGGACTAGCGAGCACAAGCGTTGTGCTTACTACACCATATCTTATAGCTCGTATCTATATCGCTCGTATTATCCCGTTGATGACACATGCAATAAACTCGACTAAGCTACACTAAACTGATCACTGCCTGCCGTCACCAGTGGTACCGCGAGGACAGGAGTGTCGGGACCCGGTGTCGGCCGCCGTGTCCTGCACCTGGCCGCCTGCAGAGCTGAGAGCGGGGCAGCACGGCGGCCGGCCCGCTCAGCAGCACGACACACACGGCGTGCACAGTGTGCCGCGGGGTGGGTTATGGGCAGCTAATGACGCACGCACTGAGTGCGGAGGTGTCGGGGCTGCTGGACACTGCTGGACGGCACGACCGCCGGCAGCAGCAGACGCCAGGGATTCCCGCCGTGGCCATACACTGATGCCGTGCGGAGGAGCACACGCGTTATGGGCAGCTGGTGCTGCAGGGACGTTTTATGGGGGTGTCAGCGTGGCCGGCAGTGGCAGACAGCGACGGCGTGATTGTTATTAATTACCGGGAGGTGGAATGTGTGAGGTGGCTCCCGCCGGGTAAACAACGGGTATACAACGGGTACCTGTTGAGAAAGTGGCTCCAGTCGAATAAATAAAAAACCGCATAGCGGTGGATAAATGAAACGGGCACTGACAAAAACACATAATGAGCTGATAGACAGACGATCAAACGGCGTGAAACCGGCGTGAGTTGTTAGGCGTTCTTGTAACAGATACCTACAACTGGCAACTTCCGGTACCTTAGCACCGTCTGTTTTGTAAATGCCTTTTGAACCGGTTTTGTGCTGAGGTAGTAACAGGCCCGTCTTTGCATTCAGCTATCGCCACCTGAAACTGCTGTTTACTCTGGAAGTGTTCCCTGCAGTATTCCAACAAACCGCAGTATAATTAACAGCGCGCCCTGCCAATGTGGGCGTACAATCTGAAATGTAAGCCGCCGCAGTCAAAAAACTGCAGCCGCAGCTGTTGGTTCTCAAACTACTGCAGCGGGATCGCGGCGTTTGGTGAGCTCGATTGCGAGATGAATCACCGACGAGATGAATCACCGAATCACCGATGAATCACCGTATGGACGGACCATGACGAATAGGGCCGATTTTAGGTGTTGTAACTGACACATCGTCACCTGCTCAACCAACCATAACTCAACCTGTATTTGTACTCAAGTTGCACTCAAGGAAATGAGTTATACTGTACTGAGTTATACTGTAAGGTGCTATCTGATTTTAAGACAAAGAAACGTTTATTGTACCGATTTACTGATGAGAGTTACTGTGGCAAGTTACTGGGGTATTTTAAAAAAGCAACATACTTGGGGTAGGCTATTGCTCGCCCCCCCCCCACATATACTCCGGACTACTGACGGATTTAAAAAAATGCCAATCGGCATCGACAGCCATTAAAATATATCGAGGGAAACCTAATGTTGTTGACATCGGGATGACCGATGACAAAACAGATCACGTCAGACAAAATGTTTATCCGTGTCATAAAGGTCTCGATGGATGTAGTTGTCGCGCAAAATTACGATATTAACTCGCGCACTGCAGGGGTTTGCGCCAAACAAGAGCTGCAAAGGAGGGGTTGATTTCCGCCCCCTAAGATATCGGAAACTACACTACGTATTGACAAGCGAAAAACGGAGTTAGATAGCTCAAGACAAGATCTATCAAAAGCATATCGGTCTTTTCAAAAGTCAGGTCGAAACTGAGGTCACCAGAGATCATCAAAGGTCAGAATTTCTAGTTTCAGAACTTTGCTCTAGAAACCACAAACAAACTCAGGAAATATGATAGCTACGAACAAATTGAAAACCAAATCGAAGCCCTTACAAATTGATCACGTTTTTTCTGGTTTTAGAATTGTTATGATTTTGTTTGAAAATATTGTAAAACGTAACAAAAACTGTCTTTGGGCTTCTACAAATTTAAATTGTGATAAAACTTGAAAATCCGAGATAGCAATTTGATAGCTGAGTATGTGATCACTGATCAGTCATTTGTTAAATGACGATATAATTAATCTTAAAAGTTTTATTTTTGACAGCTTTTTCCGCAAACCCTTATTTGTTAACAAAACCGCAGAAAATGCCATCACTCTGGCGTTATTTCCGGTTGAACTTTCATGACCTTATTCTTTCCCTTTGGCCAACATGTATACAACTGATGTGAGAGAGGGTAATGCAAGTTTGTGACGATAATGATGTTACTTTAGGAGATATTGAAGACAAAAACAAAACGGATGAGAGGCAAATAATAGGTCCCCACCCGAGTAACTCGCGGGTAACCAACAGAATCAAACGTAGCGGCGAAGGAAGGGAATGTCCAATGCTATATAATAATAAACACACGTTGGAGTTCCAAACCTCAGAAGGCTGCGTTGGCATTGATTTATTATTGGTTGATAATAGGGATCAGAGGCGATTTACTAATTCCTATTTCATCATGTGACCGTCTGCGTATTATAAATGCTAAGCCCCTGATCAAATGCTTGATACTTTGAAGATCAATTTATGTTTTTATCATGATCCGAAACCGTGTGCGACGGATGTTACTAAATTCCAGCTGTGAGCTGGTTTGTGGTTTGTGTTTTATCAGCCCTGTTGCCATGGTTACTGCTTGCACCTGGATGCTGTGGATACATGACCTCTGGTGATGACCTTGATTGTGACCTGCAGATCATGTGACCGGTAGAGCTGTGATTGTTGACCTGTGACCCGTAACTATGATCCGTATCTTGTGACCTAATTGCTGAAACTGATCACCTGTGACTGGGCCTGACCTGTGCCATGTATCCTGTGACCTGTGACCCATTACGTGTGACCTGTGACCCGTGTCCCGTGACCCGTGACCCCTCTCCGTACCTCTAAAGCAGGGCTGGTCGTCGCAGGTGGTTCCTCGGCGACAGGTGCGTCCGTCGCCGATGTAGCCTCGGGGACACTGGCCACAGCGCACGCCGTCCCGTTCCTCCACGCATCGCACGCCGGCGAAACACGGGTTCGGGTCGCACGTCTCCCGGGCTGCGGACAACGGCACGGCGCGGGGTCAGATGAGGTCAAGTCACGACGCGGGGTCAGATGAGGTCATGTCACGACACGGGGTCAGATAAGGTCAGGTGACGACACAGGGTCAGAGGAGGTCAGGTCACGATACGGGGTCAGATCAGGTCAGATCACGACGCGGGGTCAGATGAGGTCAGGTCACGGCGTGGGTCTAAGGCAGCAACATACAGATACTGTTGTTCCCAGCGCTGTACCGCCCGTAGCTCATCCTGTTCTTAGTTAGCTTAGATTCAGTAGTACCAATGAGAATGTGAAGTAATTGATGAATATGTTGCACCGTTCATGATCAGTTTACGTTTACTCTGCAGCGCGCTTTACGGTAACCTACACCGCTGTGACACATTTGGTAACTCTCTGTGTTCTCCTTCTCGATCGAGCCGTACTGCGCAGTCCTTTTTCCGCTGCGGGATCATATATCATACGGTGGTCCGGCGAGGGAAACAAAAACCGGATGGTACCACCGAGTAATAACATGTGTTGACTACACCAGGTGCCAACGTTGGATGTGACGAGCGAGAAGCATCGTGTGGTAACGCTGGGATTAAGGTGGTAACTCCAGGAGGTATCACCAGCGAGATCAGGCCGGGTCAGCGTCTGAGTAACTCCAGGAGGTATCACCCAGGTAAGGTCAAGAGCCTGGAGTCAGCGTCGGGTGGTCTTGTGTGTATCTTCCAGGAAGATCACCAGCCAGGTCAGGCCGGTCAGCGTCTGTCAGTAATCCAGGATGTAAATCACAGGAAGTCAGGCCCGGGTCAGCGTCCTGAGTACTCCAGGGAGGTATCACAGCGAGGTCACGCCGGGCAGGTTTGTGTGTGTCTCTGCCTATGCTAAGTCGTCGCGATAGTGTGATTGTCACCAGCGAGGTCAGCCGGGTCAGCGTCTAGTAAATCCAGATGTTATCCCAGCGAGGTCAAGGCCGCAGCGTCCTGATACTCCAGGAATGGTATCGACCCAGGAAGGTCATTGCCGGGTCAGCGTCGAGCTTCAGGGCCGCTCCCTGATGGCACCAATTAGAGCCAGAGAAGCGTCAGTAAACCACCCTGTGGTGGCCAGCAGCGTCTATACCCGGCCTCCCGAGTCATGGTACGACTGCGGCCCACGGCTGGCCAGGGAGAGATGGATGTACGGGCGAGAGTGAGATGAGATCCGACATCAACACGGCTCTCAGTCAGCGATATGCGACAGTCAGAACCTGCTTCTCAGTCAGGCAGACCGATCATCAAGACACGGCTGCTCAGCTCAGGCAGACCGAGCATCAGACACGGCTTCAGTCGGCAAGACCGACACTTCAACACGGTCTCAGTCAGCAGACCACATTCAAGACACGCTCTCAGTTCAGCAGACCGACATCAGGACAGGCTCTCAGTCAGGCAGACGGACATCAGAACACGGCCTCTCAGTCAGGCAGGACCGAATCAAGACACGGCTCTCAGCTCAGGCAGACCGACATCAGACACGGCTCTCAGTCAGCAGACGAACATCAGGGACACGCTTCCAGTCAGGCAGGACCGACAGCAACACGGCTCTCATCAGGATACCGACATTCAACACGGCTCTCAGTCAGGCAGGACGACAGCATGACACCGGCTCTCTAGTCAGGGCAGACCGACATCAGACACGGCTTCTCTATGCATCATTCTACGTATTCGAGAACACGGCTCTCAGTCCAGGCAAGACCGACATCAGACACGCTCTCAGTAGGCAGACCGACAATCAGCACGCTTCTACTTATATACCGACATCGAGACACGCGCTCTCAGTCAGCAGACCGACATCAGACACGGCTCTCAGTCAGCAGACCGACATCAACACGGCTCTCCAGTCAGGCAACCGACATCAACACGGCTCTCAGTCATCTTATTATCTCTATCTATATACCACGGCTCTCAGTCAGCCAACCGACATCAGACACGGCTCATCAGTCAGGCGACGACATCAGACACGCTTTTTCTCTCGCAGGGTGTTTAACTATCTTCCCCACAAACCGACATCAGACACTGCTCTCAGTCAGCGCAGACCGACATCAGCACGGCTCTCAGTCAGACAGACCGACATCAGACACGGCTCCTCAGTCAGGCAGATCCGACATCAACTAACGGCTCTTCAGTCAGGCAGGACGACACAGACACGGCTCTCAGTCATGCAGACCGACATCAACACGGCTCTCAGTCAGGCAGACCGACAGCAGACACGCTCTCAAGTCAGCAGACCGACATCAGACACGGCTTCTTCAGTCAGGCAGACCGACATCAACACGCTCTCAAGTCAGGCCAGCACCGACATCAGACTACGCTCTCAGTCAGCAGACCGACATCAGACACGCTCTCATCATCATATCTCTATCTATTTTATATACGCTCTCAGTCATATATCTACATCAACTATCTCTCAGTCAGGCTATATCTATTATCAATATCATCTCTTCTTCAGTCAGGCAGAACGACACAGGACACGGCTCTCAGTCAGGCAGATCTACTATCAGACACGCTCTCCAGTCAGGCATGACGACATCAGACACGGCTCTCAGTCGGCAGACCGACATGCATGACACGGCTCTCAGTCAGCAGACCGACATAGACACGCTTCAGTCAGGCCAACCGACATCAGTACGAGCGCGTGGTCGAGTCAGCTAGACGCGACATTCAGACAACCGCTCTCCAGTCAGTCTATATCAGACCGTATGAGTCTATACCGACATTCAGAACGGCTCTCAGTCAGGCAACGACATCATACTCACGGCTCTCTATTCTGATCCAACCGACATCTCATCTCTCTCTATTCGGGCAACCGAATCAGAACACGCTCTCAGTCACAACACATCAGACACTTCTCATCAACCGACATTAACTCGGCTCTCGTTCAGCAACCGACATCAACACGTTTCAGTCAGGCAACCACATCAGACACGGCTCTTCATCAGCAGACGACATCAGACACGCCTCAGTCAGTCAACCACATGCCGGCTTCAGTACAACACATCACCGCTTCATCAACAGACCAACAACACGGCTCTTCAGCCTCGGCAGACGACATCAACATCTTATTAACACGCTCAAGGCAGACCGATCTCAAACAGGTCTCATCAGCGACGACATCAACCTCTCATCACAACAATCACACCGGCTCTCAGTCACACAATCTACACGCTCGCATCAACCGAATCCAGACACCCCAGCAGGCAGACAACATCAACACGCTTCAGTCAGCAGACCACATCAACACGGCTCTCAGTCGCAGAGACATCAACAGGCTCTCATCAGCAACCGACATCAGACACGCTCTCAGTCGGCAGACCAATTAGACACGGCTTCACAAGGCAAGACCGACATCAACACGCTCTCAGTCGGCAGACCGACATTTCGACACGGCTCTCAGTAGCCAGACCGACATCAACACGCTCTCAGTTCAGGCAGATCGACATAACACGCTCTATCAGGACAGACCGACATCAACACGCTCATCAGGAACCACAGCAGACACGGCTCTCAGCAGGCAACGACATCAGGACACGGCGCTAGTCAGGCAACCGACATCAACACGGCCTCATCAGCAGACCAAATCAGACACGCTCTTCATCATCAGACAGATCACAACCGCTCTCATCGGGCAGACCGCCATCAACACGGATCTCAGTTCAGGCAGACCGACTCAACACCTCTCGTCGGCAGACCGAACATCATGACACGCTCTCATTCAGGCAGACCACATCAAGACACGGCTCTCAGCTGGCAGAGCGACATCAGACACGGCTCTCAGTCAGGCAGACCGACATCAGACACGGCTCTCAGTCAGGCAGACCGACAGTCAGACACGCTTCTCAGTCAGCAGACCGACTCAGAAAACGGCTCTTCAGTCAGCAACCGACATCAGACACGGCTCTCAGTACGGCAGACCGACATCAGTACACGGCTCTCAGTCAGGAGACGACATCAGACACGGCTCTCAGTCAGGCAGACCGACATCAGACACGGCTCTCAGTCAGGCAGACACGGCTCTCAGTCAGGCAGACCGACATCAGACACGGCTCTCAGTCAGGCAGACCGACATCAGACACGGCGCTCAGTCAGGCAGACCGACATCAGACACGGCTCTCAGTCAGGCAGACCGACATCAGACACGGCTCTCAGTTCAGGCAGCACCGACATCAACACGCTCTCAGCAGCAACCGACATCAGACACGGCCTCTCAGTCAGGCAGACACATCAGACACGGCTCTCAGTACAGGCAGACCGACATCAACACGGCTCTCAGTCAGCAACCGACCATCAACACGGTCTCAGTCAGCACCACCGACATCAACACGCTCTTCAGTCAGGCAGACCGAACAGACACGCTCTTCATCAGCAGACCGACATCAGACACGGCTCTCAGTCAGGCAGACCGACATCAGACACGGCTCTCAGTCAGGCAGGGCACGGCACTTAATGGGAGCAGGGCTGCTGGCAGAGGTTCTCACGAGGGCGTGGTCTGGTTAGCAGATTAAACGTGTCAAACAGCGTGACAAGTTATTATTGTGAATGTTGCCAACGCCTGAAAGCTGTTGGTTTATATTTTGTCCAGTGTTGTACAAGTGCAAGGTCTGAGAGGGATACAAATGTTAACTGCTTAGAACATGTCTAGTATTGACAGGATCTACTGAAGATATACTGAGATCTACTAAGACCCGGCATTCGCTGGTGTCTCAGCCGAATGCCTTTGGCTTGGTTGTTCGCCCCACCTCGTTATTTTCCCAACCAATAATCACAACGAGATGTGCAAGGCGGCAATCGAAAGCTTTCGATGTGACGCATCTCCAGCATACTCGAAATTGTCCAAATAAGGTGAAATGTTAGGCCAAGGTCAGGTCAAAGGTCACAATTAACCCGGCAGTCACTGGGGTATTTCTGTAACACGAGTCACTGGGGGAGGGGTAGCCCCCCTGTAATCTTCGAACCAATCGACCCGATGCGCGCTGAATCAAACGGCACACGACTAGCCCAGAGAATATTTGCACGTAAAAAGTAAATTTTGTTCACCTAGATGTTCCAGTCGTGACGTCAACAGTCAGGTCCAAAGGTCAAAATTTACAAGACGCAAAATTGTATCAACCATCATCTTCCTATTTACAAAGCAATTGGTTCGGCAACCATGTCACCCATGAATGCTCTCAAATGCAAGAAACACCACACATCCAGAATGAGCTAAATCGCGGATTTTGCAAATGTCAAGTCAATGTTCAGGTACATACGTCACTATGCCCAAAAATAAACGAAAGTTATGCAAATCATTTGTACACACTATTTTACGTGGAAGGACACGAAATTGATATCAGTCTTACCACCTGATTAGGACTGATGAATGAAAGCGTCAATTAAAGTAAAGTCATGTCACAAAAGGTCAAAATTTGAAATTTATTCAATACAGAAATCAATTACAATTTATGAACGGTTTTGTCTCAGAAATACATTGTGCTCTTTATTAGTCTGTCTGGTACAAAAAAGGACAAAACGTGAAAATTTCAAATTGAGACGTCGAGATACCCCATACCTAATGTCCACATCAGTCGAAATACAGATAATCATGTTTGTTGAAATGATAGTTGTTGTAATATGTATATAGTTACTTATACAAACCCTTTTAATCTAAATTTGAGTTTTGTCAGGTTTTCAAAAAAAAGCTTAATTTTTTGAAATTTTGGCGAAAATCCACTTTCAAAATTAGATAGCCATATTGACCTGCATGTACTTCTCCTTTTTCGGATCTCCCATTTGTTCCTACGATGAATTCTACTCTACTAAGTTTACTGATTTTTGGTTCAAAATCAGTCTGTAGTTCACAATGTCCTTATCTAAAAAAAAATCCTGACAAATTAA
The DNA here is from genome assembly GCA_014673585.1 of Semibalanus balanoides. Lineage (NCBI taxonomy): Eukaryota > Metazoa > Arthropoda > Thecostraca > Balanomorpha > Balanidae > Semibalanus > Semibalanus balanoides. The sequence continues at coordinate 20,585 of VOPJ01002948.1, read as the reverse complement.
AAAAAAAAATCGAAGGTCTGTAGCAAAGATGCTCGGCTCACGACTAGGAAGTTGGCGTTGATAGCTTCATTTTTTCGTTAGATATTTTAGATATTCCTCAGGGGGGGCTAAAAAAAGCCCCCCCAGTGACTCGCGGGTTTTAAGATATTTTAGTTTTGGGCAATATCCAACGCCTTATAGAAGACGACAAATTTATGTGGGAAAAGGTACCAAAAATTTTGCATTCATAACTTTTTGTTTTGTTTTTGAGCTATTGCGAAAATCCCTCAGGGGATGTTTTTCTCCCGCCGGAAAATGACGGGTTAACCTAGGTGGATTGTTGAGCTAGGCGTCAAAAGTAGCTGTGAGAGACAACAGGTTAATGTAAAAGACACCATCCCACTGTGAGAGCCATCATCTCACTGTGAGTGTCATCAGCTCACTGTGAGAGTCCCCAGCTCACTGTGAGAGCCCCCAGCTCACTGTAAGAGCCCCCAGCTCACTGTGAGAGTCCCTAGCTCACTGTGAGAGCCCCCAGCTCACTGTGAGAGCCCCCAGCTTACTGTGAGAGTCTCCAGCTCACTGTAAGAGTCCGAAGCTCACTATGAGAGACCCCACCTCACTGTGAGAGCCCCCAGCTTACTGTGAGAGTCCCCAGCTCACTGTGAGAGCCCCCAGCTTACTGTGAGAGCCCACAGCTTACTGTGAGAGTCTCCAGCTCACTGTAAGAGTCCGAAGCTCACTATGAGAGCCCCCAGCTTACTGTGAGAGTCCCCAGCTCACTATGAGAGCCCACAGCTCACTATGAGAGCCCCAGCTCACTGTGAGAGCCCCAGCAGACGAGGTCCGTCTGACACATCGTCGGCCATGCCGTCACAGAACTGGGACGGCGTGTCGGGTGTCACGGCGTGGGAGTGAGGCGGACACGGAACACATGGTGACCGGCGACCGGTGAGCTGTGCCTCTGATGTGACGTGACGTCACCCTCCCAGCCGGCTCACATCCGTCCACCTCCCACCGTCACGGCGAAACTATGTCTTCAGTCGTCACGATCCGCTCCCCAGCGTCACGGTCAAGTTATGCTGTCACCCCTGTACGCCCTGCGCCGTCACAGTTAAGCTATGCTGCCGCCATCATACCCTCAGCGTCACGGTCAAGTTATGCTGTCACCCCTGAACGCCCTGCGCCGTCACAGGTAAGCTATGCGCCGCCATCATACCCTCGTCGTCACGGCCAAGGTATGCCTTGGCCGTGACGGTCCGTCACTTCATCCGACACCCCGGATTTCTCACAACATGCATGTTGTGATAAATCAGGGGTGTCGGATCGCCGCCTGGCGCTCTGTACCCCGAACGGTAAAATGGCAACTGATAGGCAACGACATTGTGTTGGCTCTTATAGAGCCTTACAGGCAGGCTTTGAATCTCGGATACACGAGGAACAATGTAATCGGCCCACTCACCGGGTCGGCAGGCTTTGAATCTCAGATTCACGAGGAACAATGTAGACAGCTCACTCACCGGGTCGGCAGGCTTCGCAGTTCTCGATGGCCTGTCGGATGCGCACCGTCTCTGATCGCTGGGCGCCCATCTCGGACCTCTGGGCGCCCATCTCGGTCCTCAGCTCCTTGATGGACTCGACCAGCGCAGCCATCGTCTTGATGAGCTGTCTGTCGCGGTCATCGTAATCGTTCAGCGGCTGGTCACCTGCCAGGTCACGGCTGTGGTCACTGAGGGTCACTGAGGGTCACCGAGGGTCACTGAGGGTCACTGAGGGTCACGGATGGTCACCAAGGGTCACATATGGTCACCGAGGGTTACTGAGGGTCACTGAGGGTCACTAAGGGTCACTAAGGGTCACTGAGGGTCACTGAGGGTCACGGATGGTCACCTGCCAGGTCACGGCGTCACTGAGGGTCGCCGGTGGTTACCGAGGGTCACCGAGGGTAATCGGTGGTCAGACGGACCAGACGGGTCAGACGGGTCAGACGGGTCAGACGGGGTCACGAGGTTAAATAGAGAAGCAACGGTGCCTCTGCGCCTCACATGACCTGACTAATGGTGCCACATATAATCGTTACACACTTGTCTGTTGGTGATAAAGCCAAAGCGAGCAGCAGAGATAGAAGAAGCCATGACACGACATTTTACGATAAAGCGATCATTTAGATCTAACAGCGGTATGCAGCGAAGAGAGCCTATACATGACAGGCAGGCGAAGATATAGCGAGGCACTGCTGCAGGCTGTCTGGAGTCGGTGGTTCTTAGGAGACGCTCAGTGACCTGGTTGTTTTTTCAGTCACGAAACATCACTTCGGTTGTAATAAGTCACAGGGAAGTATGTCTGCCTCTGGCTCTGACAGAAGGTTGCACCTCTAGTTTGTCAGCAGCAGCCGCCGGGTGGGTCATTCCGAGGTCAAGGGCTGGTCAGTCCTTATTTTTATTGAGGTCAGGGCGCAGGTCAGTCTCCACCAAGGTCAGCATAAGGGTCAGTCCTTACTAGGTCAGTCTTACCCGTCTCCGAGTCGAGGACTTAGTAGTCAAACTGTTGTCGAGACAATTAATTAACATTGAACAGGCTACTTCTCCCTATTGTAATGAATGTGAGATGTCTTTTCTGACTTCCATAGAAGTTGTAAAAGCAAATACGCTTCAGCTTTCATCCAAACGTAGTTAAATGTAAGCCAATGTTTTTTGTTTTAGTAAGCTAGTTGTAATGCTAGATAATAAATGAAAAGTCCGTTATCCCCCGTTACTTCTGATACCAGCTTATTATTGAATCTTTAGAAGCATGCAAGTTATTTTTGAAAGCTTTAACGATTGCTTTTCAACCTAGGTGATGACATTATATTTCCAGGTGCTCATGCTCGAATGCGCCAAAACATTACAAGGTATAATATACTAGCACTCCAGTAAAGTCTCAAAATAGTATGTTATCCCACTGGAAGATTTTCCCATTAAAAAACATGCAACTTAATTTGGCAAACTTTGAGCTTTCCCAATTCAACCCAGGATATTTAACTGATTATACTCCAGTTCATGCTTAATTTTGTCCAAGCGTAGCAATGCATATTAAAGTTAAGATTTTCAGTGAAGCTGTGGGCCTTTGGGTCGCAATGTAGACCCACCTGGCCACAGAACCCTGCCCGGTGCTCACCCCAGATTAGGCGTTAGACCTCACCGCCTGCCGGCGCTGCTCGCTGTGACTCACCTCTGCCGCCGGGACTGACCAGGTTCAGGGGCTGGGAGAATTGGGGGCACGCGTAGCCGGACGGGGGCGCGCAGAAGGGCAGGCGGGTACGGCGCCGTAGACGCGCCCTCTCGCCGCCTTCACCTGACCACAGCAGCACGGACGCCGCGTCAGCCAACCGGGCGGCACGCTCCGCCGGCCAGGCCAGGTCAGCTCAGGTCAGGCCAGGTCAGCTCAGGCCAGGCCAGGACCAGACGGCACGCTCCGCCGGCCAGGCCAGGCCAGGTCAGCTCAGGTCAGGTCAGGTCGGGACAGCTCAGGTCAGGCCAGGACCGGACGGCACGCTCCTGGCTTCCAGGCCAGCGCAGCTCAGGTCAGGCCATGTCAGACTCAGGCCAGGCCAGGACGCGACGGCAACGCTCCGACGCCAGCCAGGTCAGCCAGCAGCCAGGTCAGCTCAGGCCAGGCCAGGACCGGACGGCACGCTCGCCGGCCCAGGGCCAGGTCAGCTACAGGTCAGGCCAGGATCAGCTCAGGCCAGCCAGGACCGGGGAACGGCACGCCTCCGCGGCCAGCCAGGCAGTCAGCTCAGGTCAGTTCAGGTCGGGACAGCTCAGGTCAAGCCAGGATCCGGACGCCGCTCCGCCGCCAGGCAAGCCAGGATCAGCTCAGGTCAGGCCAGTGCAGGACAAGGTCAGCTCAGTCAGACAGAGGTCAGCCGTACAACACACGCCGCCAGCTTGGGCAAGGTCCGTAGCACTAAAGGCCAGTACACACACATGTGTGAAAATATAGTAACCGTTAACATTTAATATTTGATTTTTTAGTTTTTGAGTTGATAATGAGATGATTGGAAATTTGAATGAGAGAGATCTGTAACAATGTCACAGGACATATATTTTTTGAAAATGATAGAAAGTTGTAGTTTTGTGATTACACTTTTGGTATTCATGTAAACGCTTTTTATTATACATTTGCGTTAATTTGAATCACAGTTACACATCAGTTTTACCCATTTCATAATTATGTTTGTGCAATCGGCCATGGCCGTCATGACTGGCCTCTGTAAATGATCGGCATTTCTGTGGGGCGTCCCTCCTTTCTCCTGAGCTGACCTGGCGGCAGGAGCGTGGTTCTGCATTGTGGACACAGCAGGGCGCCACAACCTCACACTCAACTCGGCGCACCCGGGCCACACCAGAGGTCAGCGGGATCGCTATGCTCTATAACACGGCAGTGCTCTACAGCGCAGACATTCACAGAACCGCATATTCCCGCGCGTTTGTGCTCTCCCAAGCAGAGCCTAAGCGCAATGTGCAATGTGCGTGACCCATGTATGGCATTCGCATACCCAAGCAGATATAGCGTTTCTAGCAGATAGCTTTGGAAGGGGCCTGAGACACAGATCATTGCCGCAGACCAGCATACCGCCGTAGCGAAAAAGCCGCTTTCATATTAACGTAGAGGTTATTAAAGCCTATAATATTGGCTTGCAAAGTTCGCGTGCTACAGCACAGCAAAACTCGCCTCACATGCAAACTCGCAAAGGCTGCCGTTAAACCACAAAACCCAAACCATGTTCAATACCATCGGAATTCTCTGTCATGTATTTCTATAAGAACCCATGATAAAACGATTTAAACAGTTAAAAATGATGAGTTAGCCAATTAATTAGGTTACTTATACAGGTTTTGAGAGCATTAATTTCGGAATTTGCATTTACACCCCAGTTGTTGTTTAACGACAAACTTATTGCCAGCACTTGATCATTCTTGATAGCACCTGCGAAAATCATCTGACAGCTAATTAGAAAGTGAACTTGGGAATAATGTATTCATGAAAGCGGCTAATTGCCCGGTCGCCTCATACCGGTCGGTTGGGTGCGGCTGTGCATCTGTACATACAGTACCGCTGCACCTTGACCGTTCCACCGTGCACCGGCGCGTTACCCGCGTATCTTGGTCACAGCTCCGCACGCGGAGAAGAAACGCCATGCAATCCCCCGAGCACCTCGCTGCCGTGACGGAGGCCTCCAGGGGTCCTCCCGGCACTCGAATCCACGCGCTTGCTGTGATAGCCACGAGAAGGGCCAGCGCTCCTGCGCCTTCTGAGCCCTGCAGTCCAGTCCACGCACAGGCAGATCAGGCGAGCGCGCATGCACTGACAGACCCCGAAGGCGCTGATCGTTCCCTCAGTGACGTCATTGGACTCACCGCGGACGGAGGGGTCTCGCCGCCTGGCGGTCAGAGGGCGAGCCTGGGTCGACTGCAGGACGTAGCCGGCACAGCCGTGCTTGTGCAGGATGCTGCTGACGGAGGTGCCACCGAGCACACGGGCTCCCAACCGACGCTCCCGCATCTGTCAAACATCGGGCACAGTCAGATATGGGAGCACACGCGGGCTCCCAACCGACGCTCCCGCATCTGTCAAACATGGGGACAGGCAGATATGGGGTCACACGGGCTCCCAACCGTCACTCCCGCATCTGTCAAACATCGGGCACAGGCAGATATGGGAGCACACGGGCTCCCAACCGACGCTCCCGCATCTGTCAAATATTGGGGACAGGCAGATATGGGAGCACACGGGCTCCCAACCGACGCTCCCGCATCTGTCAAATATTGGGGACAGGCAGATATGGAGTCACACGGGCTACCAACCGACGCTCCCACATCTGTCAAACATCGGGAACAGGCAGATATGGGGTCACACGCGCTCACAACCGACGCTCCCGCATCTGTCAAACATCGGGCACAGTCAGATATGGGGTCACATTCGAGGCTGGGGACAGACGCGGCTTGAGTCGGCGTTTGGGTGGACGGGGCGGGATAAAGGGAGGCTCGGCAAACGCTGCCTAACGCAGCAGTGTTGACTGGGAGTGGTCAATAAGGATGGCTCAGACGAGCACACTTCAGTGTCAAACACACACACGCATACAACATTTGATGATTCACTGCAATTCATTTGACTCACTGATTCTTTTGACACACTGGCATCCAACATGTGTCGGCTTTAAACGCAGGAAGCCTGCAAACTGCAGAAACAAATCCATCGCCATAAGACACATATGAAATGGTATTAGTGGGGCAAATATCGTGGAAGGACAAACATGTTTGTAGCATGTGTAATGTGTACGGGGATCAGGGAATACACGGCACACTGGGCAGTCAACATCCTCAGAGCCACGCTGAAGACATGTCTCATGGTCGGACGAATAATAATACACGGTGAAAACATTCTCTAACACACAGTAGCACTTGAGTAGCGATACCGGGTATGTCACGTTACAGGTGTAGAGAGCTAATGTCGTAAACGTAAAGACGTCAGCCAACGGATAAATGTTCAACATCGCTGTTTGGTGCACATTTTCAGATCCTGGACACACCCTAAAATGGCCGTGCCAGGCCCAGGTAGCATATGGTCCGTGGCGATGATCTCGAAGATTCAGGATTTGGATTCTTGACTCAGGATTCAGGGCAAAGTCGTATAAACATATATCTTGCATAGATCCGAAAAATATGGCATTGCATCATGGGCAGCATGTGTGAATAATGAGACTGAGAATATTACATCAGTTTAAGTAAAATATTCATTTCCAATCACAAAGTATAATTAACAGTTGACGTCGCAAAAAAACGTCGAAATAAAATTCTCTTAAATTGACATTACAAACGTTCGGAGCATACCCTAAAAAGCGATGACGGAAATTTATCACTGAGGTAAGTCATGCCAACATTTTTGTATGCACAATAATTCACTAAAATGCTGACAATTGGTATCGTGCACGGGGAATCTGGCCAACAATCTGCATTCCTCGTCATTGGCACCATCTGATGAAGCAGTCAGTACGTCTGAAATTGACAGCGCACTATTTAATTGTACGTGCCGTCGGCGCGCGTCCGATGACCTTACAACTCGTCAAACTAAGCGGATTGGCGCTATTTTTGGCCTCTCTTTGTCACGCATGGCGAGTGCAGCTTTTTAGTTGGACAAGCACCGTCGTTGGAGTTTGTGATCGGATCAACACATATAACGATTGTCAGTCGTTGCCACCTTAGTGACAGGATAAAACCGGTGGCGGTGAAATTACATTTTTATATCTGTCTGTGATCATTAATTATATATTTTTGCAATCAATGCTGCTCATTATTCATAATATACTAAAGTTTGGGTAGAAAGTGAATATATTAGTATATATATATGGACTTTCTTCTACCCAAAATGTAATATATAATGGTATTCTCATACCAACTAAGCCATCCTGGCACCGTCAGGTAAAAAAACACAATTTTTTCAACAAATGCACTTATACATTTCCTACAACTTACATTCTCTTGTAATACTAGCGATAAGTAGATATTGCAAATATACAATTTTTTCAACATTAAAAATAACTTTCTCACGAAAAACAAATCATCCATGTTACTTATGTTTCTGGATTAATTCTAACAACGTATACGACATTATTGATATAAGTTAAAAACGTGCTCTAATGAAACATAAAATACCATCCAAATACGAATATACGCAGACATTCTGTCGACAACCTAACACAATCTTGAAATGGAATAGGGAAATAGATAAACAAGTGAATAAGTAAATACATGAATCAGCTAAGTGAGCTAGATGGGTCTACCACTCACCCTGCTCAACATAATTAACCACCTATGCATAGCTTATCGGGCGAGAAGCGCCTCGGCGGATGACGTGGAATGGTGGTCCTTCCATGCCCAGGTCACGGCCAGCATGACGTCATGGCGTGAATTCCTGGGCACATCCTAACAATTGTGCCATGGTTGGTTTGTCTGTCTACCATTGAGGCTGCATTTACCATCAGGCCTGTCAGTAACATATAAATGCTGGTCATGCCATTGGCGCCCACGCCAACGGTGACCAGCATTCAGCTGTTAATGCAGACTGTGGGCAGATGCAGCGTGAAATGTGCATCCAACCAGAGGTGCATTCATTGTCCATTGTGCGACGATCACCATCATTGAAGGTGGTTGCATGCTTGATTGAGTCGATACAACGCTTTACAGGGCGGAGTCGCCTTCCGAACCACTCCGCCGACAGCATCAGAGAGGTGTTCTCAGGGTGGCGCTGAGGGTGTTCTCAGAGTGGCGCTGAGGGTGGCGCTGAGGGTGTTCTCAGAGTGGCGCTGAGGGTGGCGCTGAGGGCGGCACCCAGGGCGGCCCCAAAGGCGGCTATCAGGGCGCGTCTGAAGGCGACGCAAAGCCGGAACAAATCACCTCGCCAAAAACAGCAGCGGTGCTCCTTGCATCTTCGAGTTAGCAGCCCACAGCCGCATATCTAAAAGTCATATTCGTTCAACAGGTATTTAACAAGCAGTTTACCATAGTCTTTTCCACCGTGAGAGGAAACTGTCCTTTTGAGACCCACCTACCGGCACCTGTCACGCATATGTCACCATGTCGGCGCGAGTCCTGTTCTGGCAGGCACGTCATTTGACTTGACCAGGAGTCAGGACCAACATAAGACGACTTGACTTGACCTGCACAGTGCACACACAAGGTTTTCCCGTGACACACCCCTGGGACACACCCCTGAGTCGCGACGAGCCTCGGCGGTGACCGGTACTCGGGTCGGTCACGTGACAGGCGGTGTCACTGGCCGGCAGCCGCGGCCGCTGCCAGGTGACGGTCACGTGACGGGTGGAGCTGGCGCGTCCCGGCTGACTGGCGACTGCGGGCGGGGCTTGGAGTCGTAGATCGACTGTCTGTCGTCGCCGCCGCCGCCGCCGCCGCCGCCCTGATCAGGCCGCCAGCGGCGTCACGTCAGTCGGCTGCAGGGAACGCTGCTCCGCTGCGCCGTATCTCCGACAGGATCGCAGCCACGCGCAGCCACTGACAGGATCGCAGCCACACGCAGCCACTGACAGGATCGCAGCCACACGCAGCCACTGACAGTATCGCAGCCACACGCAGCCACTGACAGGACTGCAGCCACACGCAGCCACTGACAGGATCGCAACCACACGCAGCCACTGACAGGATCGCAGCCACGCGCAGCCACTGACAGGATCGCAGCCACGCGCAGCCACTGACAGTATCGCAGCCACGCGCAGCCACTGCCAGGATCGCAGCCACACGCAGCCACTGACAGGATCGCAGCCACTGACAGAATCGCAGCCACACGCAGCCACTGACAGGATCACAGCCACTGACAGCCACTGACAGTATCGCAGCCACGCGCAGCCACTGACAGTATCGCAGCCACGCGCAGCCACTGACAGTATCGCAGCCACGCGCAGCCACTGACAGGATCGCAGCCACGCGCAGCCACTGACAGGATCGCAGCCACACGCAGCAACTGACAGGATCGCAGCCACACGCAGCCATTGTCCGCCCGTGTGGCTCAGGCGGGAGAGCGCTGGACTCCAGATCTGACCCACCCTGGCAAGATGAGTTTGAGCCGCTTCGGCGCTCACTATTTGCTTCTGGCGGGGATGGCCTGTGGGTGCGGCCAGTGACAGCGGCCGCATCAAAGGTCAGATGAAGCGAGCGAGCCGGGCGGACCGTCCTCAGTCGTATTAGGGGACGTTTAACTTTCGTCTCTAAATTATGACGGTGACTGGAATTGCGCGATCGGATGGTGGGGTCAGGGCCTGCGCAACAAGCTTAGCTTAGCGTGGGTCCTGATCTCGGGAATCAAATCCCATCAAAACAGTCGAACTAAATGTATACAAAAAGCTACTGACAGTATCGCAGCCATGCAGAGCCTCTGATAGAATCGCAGCCACAAGAAGCCACTGACAGTATCGCAGCGATAAATCGCAGCCAAACGCAGCCATTGTCGGAGATGTGAGCCGGCCGAACAGACGAAATGTGTTCCTAAGCGCGACAAACGGCCAAAACTGGTGGTTAAAATATGGTCGGGTTTGAGCATCCTTTGAGGATGTGAGCATTTTGAGCATGTCGATAGGTGTAAGAAAGTGACAGGACAGGGTCACTTGTCGCATTCCTGTGCATTGACAATGGGGTAGCAGGCTCACTTAAGCAGGACTATAGCCGTACACCCAGGGGCGTAGGAACTCATTTGAAGTTGGGGGGACAAAAGGCATTTTGAAGTCGATTCTTTCCATGCATCGTCCATAGGTGTAATGTTAAAATCTGAAAATGATGGTGGGGGGGGGGGGCAGTTGCCCCCCCCTCCTGCCCCCCGGCTCCACCGCCTATGCCGGTACACCCATTCCATAGACGTATGGCCCACTCACTTTTCGGTTGTTTTTGCGCGTTAAAATCTGTTCTTGTACTTGGTGAGCAAATTTGCTGATGGTTAAAGGTTCACCAAGACGAGAAGAGCCCAAATATGCAAATGAATCGTTCATAGGGGGGTTTCAGGGTTTCTTCATTCTGGGTTTCTCTCAAGAGGAGATAGAAGTTTCACTGGTCACCCACTTTTTGTGAAGCTCCTATACGTCCCTGCGTACACCACAGGCCGGAAAAAAATAATCGAAGATGGGTCCAGAACGGTCCAACGCTGCCTTTAGGGCGCAAAATTTATTTTAAAAAAGTCTCACATAATTTAAAAGCTCAGCAGATTCGGTTTCCTTTTGCATTTCAAACTGATTTAAAATAAATTATATAAAATAATGAAAATACAAGTCACCGAAATTTTCTTAAAAGCCAGGACACGCATTAAACTCGGTCGAGTTCATGACATGATGTCCCCTAGTTCCACCAGTGAAGCGGACCATGGCCCCGGGGCGCCGTTGAGCTTTCGACCCCAGTCGTGACTGGGTTGTCAATCGCCACCCAGATACCTCGGCCGAGGTGATGTGGGCCGATCGGCTCCTCACGTCGACAGCTCGGCCAGCAGCGATGGCATCAAATCAGATAAGCTGACGGCGGCGTTAGTCACACAACGTCACAGACTGCCACCCGCCTCGGCGGCTGAGAGGAACAAATGGGCAGCACGTGGCGTCTGGCACGTGACCTGTGGTGCGCGGAGGAGAACGAGTTACTGGTCGAGGAAAACCCATTACTGTCTTATAGGGATAGGTGTTAATGTCGACAAGCTTTACTGACATGACAAATGGATTCTATGGATGTATCACTTGCCCCAAGCAAAGCTGTATATCCTGGTTTTCTCCAAGTAATGCTGAGACATTCCAAAGTATTTGCTGTTCCGACTTCCGTCAGCCTCGCATTCCGTTTATACCAGCCGGGGAAATAGTCACCAGCAGGCACGGGTTGAAGTGATCCGTCTTTGACCGCGGTACCCGGCCGTGTCGACCGCTGGACATCGCGGCGTGCTCCGGGAGTGGTCCTACAGTGATCCGTCTCAGAGGTACACTGTGCAGTGTCGCAGTGTACTGTGTCACTGTCTCAGAGGTACACTGTGCAGCCTGTCGCAGTGTCACTGTGTCACTGTCTCAGCAGGTACAACTGTGCAGTGTCGGAGCGTGTACTGTGTCACTGTCCTCAGAGGTACACTGTGCAGTGTCGAGTGTGTTGTGTCACTAGTCTCAGAGGACACTGTGCAAGTGGTCCGCAGTGTACTGTGTCGACTGTCTCAGAGGTACACTGTGCAGTGTCGCAGTGTACTGTGTCACTGTCTCAGAGGTACACTGTGCAGTGTCGCAGTGTACTGTGTCACTGTCTCAGAGGTACACTTTGCAGTGTCGCAGTGTACTGTGTCACTGTCTCAGAGGTACAGTGTGCAGTGTCGCACACCGACGCTACGCTCCTTGTAAGGGTGCCGCCATTATACGAGGAGCTGCACATCCAGGCTGGGCGGGGCAAAAGAACTGTCAACCGTTGATGTATGAGCTACATTTATCGCAGTGCATGCATGCACTGCGATAAGTGTAGCCACCATTGCGGCTCATCAATGGCTAGTATGAATTTAGGCAAGCTTATCACACAGCGTAGGAGCGCTAACTGTCTGGAGAGACTTCATGAGACGGTTGAATACCTTCCTTGGTCGTTAAATACGGATTCCAACGATTCATTTATGCTCATAACTCGCTGCTTGAGACACCGCTGATCAGAGCGGAACGAAGTTTGGTGGCGGCGATATAGGCGCATATCTGCATCAAATGGCGCATACGGCATATATCAAGTAATGGCCGATACAAAGTAGGAGTGTACAACAAAACCCTAAGATTTATGCTTCACCGCATTGTGTTCCCGTGCTACTTTTGGTCTACCTTCTCTATATACATAATATGAGCAATGCTGAAATATTGGTTACTAAAAGCGTTCGACCCTGGCGAGTAGACTGTACCGCAATACCTCACGTTATACCGTGAGGTATTGCGGTACAGTCTACAGTCTCATATATGAGACGGGATTGATTCGGTCCGGCTTCGGTGATGGTTGGTGGTTCGGTAAAGGTGCTCATGTGCACCTCTAAAATGTCATAAACAAAGCTACCTGTGTCAGAAGAGGGCTTCAAATATAGCCCGGTAAACAGGACCAGACAGGTTGGAGCACCTAAGGGCAGAACTGGAAATGACAGGCGGAAAGACAAAAACAGACTGTTCCATACAGCCTTGATTGAAGTCTGAAACTGAAATGAAACAAAATCTAAAACAACGCAAAATGTAGTTAGACTACTGACATGCTGGCACAGTGATAAAAAAACAGACTAGTTCTCCATACAGCCCTTGATTTGAACGCTGAAAAAAACTGAAATTGAACAAATCTAGAAACATCGCAAATGTAGTTAAGATCCACATGTGACATGCTGGCACAGTGATAAAAACGTGCTCGCCAAGGAGACTCACGGGCCAGCTGGCCGTCTGGGGATCTTAACGTAATGTGGACACTACCGGGAACGACTAGCGCGTACCGCTCCACACGCGGGGCACGTTCAGTGGAGAGTCGTACGTTCTCCAACCTGCTCATCAGCTTCGGGGCAGCAGGCTGCAGCGTCAATCATAAAGCGAGAACAGCACGGTGGAAGAGGGCATTTCTGAAGATAATTACAGAATCTGCATTGTGCGATTTTAGAGAATGAATTTATATACGATTATTGCTCCTGGATCGCTAGGAGGAACGGGTTACTGTGTTTGAAGTGGGTTGCAATGCTAGTGAACAACTTTGGACTCTCGTCTTGAGAGACACACAAAATACCCAGTACCTCTTGTACGAATATTTATAGGTTTATGCATCATTTGGACTTATTCTCTGTCCTCTAGCAACTTTTTGCCTGTACACAAAATTCATAGTCACTATATGAAGCGTTAAAAAGATTTCAAGCAAAACATCGTCGACAAAGAGAAGGGACTATGTTTCACATGTTAATGTATGTATAGTAAAGACCCCGTATTAGCAAATATATCGTCCCCTTGTCCTACGGGAACCACCCCCACCTATGCTTGGGAGGTCCCCCTCATTAATAAGCAAAATGATGCAAAGACGATGGGAGTAGTCTACAGCTATTAAACGACTCCACTGAAGACGACGTTTTCCACCGAAATGTAATTTCGCCGAAGCGGCTTAGTTGATTTCGGTGTGGCCGTCAGGATCGTTAGCTCACTTACATAAACTAATGCGGTAGTGAAAAATGCGAACATGCACTGCTCTTATGAAGGAATTCGGTGAACCAAACGCTGACAGCTCGTTTGCTTGTGGTCAGTATATTTGTATTTCCCACCAACCAGGAGTGTAAAGTTCTTTCAGCGTATTGTAGCGATTTGTTCCCAGTTCTGATCACGGAATAGCTCAGCAGCAACAGCAGCAGCAGCAGAGTATGCAGACAACCTGCCAATAGACATTAGATCAAGTGAGACATGTACTTTACACTATTTACTATAGATACACCTCAACCGTCAGGATACACAGTATTCTGCACATGTTATTACACTGCTATCTCTAGATCCGCATGTGAAAGTGGCTGTTGTCTTCATCCTGGTATTTTATCTATGACTCACAGCCGAGATATGATTCAGGACTCAGGATTATTCACCACGTTCTAATCGCCCTATCTCCGATTGCGGCGGAGGAGCGATCATTCATGGTTTACTATCGGATTCATAGGTACATATCACTGTGAGGGTCGTGTTCACTAGAGACGTCCTTCTTCGCCATGAGGGCGGGAGTGTTGGTCGTCGTTCCCGCATGCTTGCAACCGCTTTCTCCCTTTGATCGGTGTCTGTTATTCGTCTGCATAGGGCGAGGTGCTAGCCCAATCTGCGCGCCGCGGAGCTGGCTCCGCACATGCTCCCACACTCACACACCTCAAACAGGTCCACATAACCCTAAGTCGCCACAGTCCACCAACTCCCATAGCTCGCAACAGTCCCAGTCACACAGTTCCATCAGAGTCACAAAGTCCAAATCGAGTCCATCAGTGCCACTAGTCCACAAGTCCATACAGTTCCACAGTCCACAGTCCCACACTGCCAATAACTCCCAGTCAGCAGCCTCTCACAGTGCCACAGTCCACAGTCCACAGTTCGCAATCGTTGCCAACGATCCCAGTACCACAGTTTCCCAGTCCTACAGTCCACAGTTCCACCAGTCAATAGTTCCTTAAGTCCACAGTACACACGTCCACAGTTCCACAGATCACTAGTCTCGTCAAATCACACACGTCTCCAGGTACACAGGTCCAACAGATACCAAAATGTTTGAAATACGGCACTTCCATACTACAGAGCTACCCACCGTCACAAGTCCACGAGTCCAACAGTGGACGCACAGTCCAACAGTCCACAGTCCACAGTCCACAGTCCACAGTACAATCATGCTCCACAGTCACAGTACCATAGGTGTTCCACATGTCCACTCAGTTGTCACCAGATTCTATGAGACGTCCATAAGTCCATAGTCATAGTCCTCAGTCATCACGCGGTCCACCATGTGTCCACAAGTTCAAGTCAAGCAATGTCCTCCGGCCAGAATCCCTTCACTAGTCAACGAGTTCCACCAGTGCCACAGTCCCAACTACCAATTACTTCCACAAGTTGCGGCTCAGCACACAACCGTACCACTTATGTCCTTACAGTATTCCCACAGGAGACCACAGTCCATGCAGCACATTCCAATAGTCGCAACGTAGCTACCACACCTCCCAAAGGTCCACCAACTCACAACAGTCTAAACAACAAGAGTCCACAGTTCCACAGTCCACAGTACCACCAGTCCACACTCATACTGAAACACAAGATACCACAGATTCCCACAAGCATCTCCAGTCCAAACAGTTCCATAGTCCCACAGTCAACACGTACCCAACAGTTCCCCAATTACCACGTCTACACGAGTCTACAGATCAACGTATCCCGCATATTCGCACATCCACAGCTTCCACAGACCAAGTTCCAACAGTCCAACACTATTAATCACAACTCATAAACACTTCCAATAAATGTAGTTAGCAAGCTCCGATACAATAGTGATTTCACGCCAAACAAAACTGTTATAACACTTCCCTACAATTCACTGCCATACTCCCACAATCAGTCACAAAGTCCACAGTCCACAGTGTCGCATAGGTCCATCAGCTCCCACATGTTCAACATTCCACAGTTTACCAACAGGTTCCACAGTCCATAAGTACACCTCGGTCCAAAGATACGCTAAATCCAAAGTCAATATCACATGTCCTAACACTGATCCACACGTCCTCTGGTTAATACACAACATCTCCACACTGTCCACTAGATGCTTCCATTAGCTTCTCCAAACATGGTCAAACAACATCCACATCTCCCATCGCAACGCCACTCTCCCAACACTTTTCCGATACTCCACAGGACTCTCACACTCCAAGACGGTATTCCTTGTAATAAGAATACACTCCACAAGTCCAACAGTACCCACTCCAGACCAATTAATTAGCACTCCCCTCCCATAACAACTCACATTTAACTCACCCCACTCACCCGAACACTCACAAGACATCCACAACTCCGATGCACTTTACACACTCCACACTCCACACTCCACACTCCACACTCCACACTCCACACTCCACACTCCACAGTCCTGGCAGTGCAGAGCAGCGGGCGGACGCAGCAGAGTCCACAGTGACACAGCCACTCAGAGCACTGCTCAGCGGGCGGGCGGAGACGCGGGGCGGATGGCTATCTCCAGTGTGCCGTCCGGTGATCTTCAGTGTGTGTCCGGCGAATGGTGATCGCTGTCGCTCCTCCGATCGGCTCATCACAGACCCGCCCATCGGCCGACAATGATCGGAAATTAGGCGCGGCTCGTTTGACTGCGTGCTATCGTTCCTCCAGCCAGGGTGGGCGGCGGCGGAGCTGAGGGCTGGGAGGCAGGCAGACCTGCTGCACTGCCTTATATGGCAAGGTCGCTCAGTCCTGGCTAGCGTGGGCAGGACATGGACGGACTGGCCAGGCCAGGCCCACCGCCCTCAGTTCGGCCCTCGGAGGGAGAACATCTCAGAGAGATGGTGCGCAGGGACCCGGACCGGTCCGGCAGATGGAGAGGGGGAGAAAAGCAGCCCAGCTGACGAGGAGGGAGGGACGAGAGCAGTCCATATTGAGATGGGGAAGAGGGAGGGAGGGAGGGAGGGAAGCAGCCTAGCTTATGGGGAGGGGAGATAAGCAGTCCTGCTGATGGGGAGGGAGGGAAGGAGGAAGGGAGAAAGAAGCAGCGCAGCTGATGGGTTGGGAGGAAGGAAAGCAGCCCAAGTGATTGGAAGGGAGGAAGGTAGTCCAGCTGATGGGAGGAGAGAAGCAGTCCAGGTGACTGGAAGGGAGGAGGGCAGTCCAATATATCAGTGTTGCATTTCGATCGCGCGTGCTGCATCCCCGCCAGCTGGGACAATCGGCGCCTGCCGAGTCTCGACAGACGGTCCGCACCGGCAGCAGCTGCCCAGCTGACAGACCCCGCACCGGCAGCAGCTGCCCAGCTGACAGACCGCGCTGGCGCCAGCTGACCCAGACTGACAGATCCCGCACCGGCAGCAGCTGCCCAGTGACAGGACCCGGCGCCGGCACAGCTGCCCGCGACAGCCCGGCGCAGCAGCAGCTGGCCCGCTGACGACCCCGCACCGACGAGTCAAGCTGCCAGCTGACAGACACCTCGCCGGCAGCAGCTGCCAGCTGAAGACCCGGCGCCGCGCAGCAGCTGCCCAGCTGACAGACCCGGCCCAGCAGCAGCTGCCAGCTTGACAGAACAGCACGACAGCAGCTGCCCAGATGAACAGACCCGCACCGGCAGCAAAGCTGCCCAGCTTGACCAGACCCGGCAGCCGGCAGCACTATGCCCAGCTGACAGACCCGGCGCCGGCAGCAGCTGCCCAGCTGACAGACCCGGCGCCGGCAGCAGCTGCCCAGCTGCTGAGCCGGCCGGTATTGACGCCACTGCTATTGATGTCTGAGGGCCGTGCAGAAGGTGATTACGAGGCAGAGCGTGTCGCGTTACACGCAGCCGCGACTCTGCAGCGCCAGCGTGACATGTCTCAGCTGCTGCCGACTATCTCAGCATGACGAGGGAGGCGATGTCACCCAGCGTCATAAGGTCATGGCAATCAACCCACGCACAGACGGCCATGGAGGGACAGGGAAAACACACACTTTGGTGGTGATTCTGAGGCTTCATTGTGAGCATCGTACCTAAATTGTTATAGTCATTGGTGTCAAATCAAAAGTAAGTGCCAGGTTATGTGACGCTTAAAATTAATCAGTGTTGCAAAATTGCGCTATTTAGTTTAATGCTGCACAGCAATGAGGTCACCCAGCAATTATTTGTTTGAGGTTAAAAACAAAACGTCTATAATTTTTAGCACGACCTGCACGTGGCATTCCATTTGGTCTATATGATATTGTTCTGTTAAATTATCGGGGAAATTTCTCGGCATTTCGATTTCTTAAACACAACTTATCAACTGCATGTCATCTTATTGTTGAAGAACTCGCCATTGGGATTAGTACGGCTTCCGTGTACGCAGTGCATATAGTTGGGCTCATCCCGAAACGGGATCTTCTCTGGCAATATTTCCAACATTGCAGACAGAAACAGCTACTAGTACAGCAACTGGTGTAAAGACGTGACGGCAGCGACAGTTCTATTGACCTTTCTGCCTCCCTCTGTCTATACCAGAACTATCCATTGTTTTTCCGTGGAGAAGCACACCTGGGACGAAAGTCATTTCCTGGCGGCGTTATAAATCTGTAGCTCATCTCTAGACCCTATTTCTCCGCGCGCAACGGCTCCGACAGAATGAAGTACACCGCTCCAGTCGGGTTTTATGTTACTCCCCCGATCCCCCCCCCACCACCATCACCTGGAGCTCCGTCGAGGCACGCGCCGCTGCGTCGCACTCAGCACCTGTGCGCCGCGTTTCGCCGCGTTTCACGAGTAAACACAGGCCGCCATCCGGCGGACGTCTCCCACAAATCAGCTGCCGGGGCGGCGTGCAGTGCGTGGCGCTGCCGTGTGCCTATCACCGGCGTCAGCCCCCATCCATCCCTGGTTCTGTCTCACACGGCCGGCCGGTGACCGCTGCGGACAAACCGGCGGTCGGGGCCGCGCCGCGTTGACGGCCCGGATCAGTAGCTCCAGCCGTTTTTGCCACATGTGCGCCGGAGTACGTCACAGCCGCGCCACTGGTTGCCGCTCGTTGCCGCTGGCTCAGATGGTGTGAAAGATGGGCGCGGAAGCGACTCCACACCGGCCGGCCACCGTGACCGATGGCTTGTTTTTGCTGCGTCGCTCCACGCCGCCGCCGCGCCGCCCTCGCCGCCGCACCGGTGGGGTTCGGACGGTTACTGGGGGCGCGTGTGGGCGGCGGCGACAGGCCTCCCCTGCTGATGATACTGCTGGGCGTGGGAGGGTCCGGAGGCCGCCGACGGAGGTGTGATGGGTTCCGGTCCGACCGGGCCCGGCCGGGGCCCGGGGGGCGCTGGGAGCCAGCCGGGTGAGCAGGGGTCGGCTGGACAGACTGACCAGGAACTGACCAACTGTCTGTATACCCGGTCACTGTTCCGACGAGCAGCGAGTGAGAGCCAGATCAGTCCCGATCAGTCAATCTAGTGGAGTTATCAGCCAGCGCGATGCTCCAGTTCGCCCCTGACGTCACGGACCGTGTTAGTGTGACGTCAGACCAGCCTCTTGAGAAGGCGTGTCCAGCAGCTGGTCAGGTCACTGCCCTTCCGGTCGGCCGGCAGATGCTCGGGTCACGAACTGACAGTGGCAGGCCACTCCTATAGTCATTCAGTGTAAGTCAGGGCAGTTTTTGCCGGCCGTTCACTGCACGCTGTCCGGCAGTGATGCTGAGGTACAGCGCTGAGTCGGGCAGACACTGCGGCTATAACTAACGTTACCGGCCGCTGCCGTAATCAGCCACCTGAATGGCCTGCTACAGGTGATCATTTACTGCTGGATTGGCGCGACAGCGCCGCTGGTTTTGATAGATGTGACGTAATTGTATCGCTGCAGCCGCGGAGATACGGGGTTCCCAGCGGTGTGGAAGTGAATGGTCAAAAGACAGATGCTGTAGAGTGCAGTGGAATATAATAGCAGGATTGTTTGCAGAAGGATCATGACTTGCACAGCTGTGTAATTTTCCAGGGAATATAATGTCGGTGACCAATGCAGACATAATTCGTTGACATATACAACGGCAATGCAACGGCCCAGCAACACGGAAATGACATGCCACTTAGTGGCTATAAGACACTATGAAGTGGCTAGTTAATCTAATATAGTTGTTTTGTTTTTTCATCGAAGAAGTGATAACTGAAACGATAAGCAAATAACCTGAGCATGGTGCAGTTCAGATCAGCTTAAAGTGCACAGTGCAGCGCGGTTAACATTAGTGAATGTCTCCCCATCAGATCTCCTCAAACTTCCTGCTGAACCAAGTGCTCACTTAGTGCGTTGGAAATACATCTTAAAGGGATCATAAGACCTTGTCGAATGTCTCCGAATAATTGTCTGGAGAATGGAAGCGATGCAACAATATTTATCGAACGTTTTTAACCCACTTTTTACGAATTTAATAAAGTTATTTTATTACTTTTTGTTTTTAATTACATTCAGATTATATCACCACTAGCAATTCTGGTACAAATACAAAAGAAGAAAAACATTTCACTCCAACTGTAAGTTGAGGCATAATTGCGCTCGAAATACAAACAATAAACAACGTAAACGCGTGGTGTAATCACACAGTGTAAACAAAGTTGGCGGCAATTGCTGATCATGTGCGCTGCAATCGTCAAAATATTTTCCAACATTGCTACTAAAATATTAACAGACCAAGGGACATCGATCCGAAAGTTGAAGCAGGACGATGCATACCGGTCATCAGCCGAATAATATCGCCTATAATACTTTAATCGTTTTCTAATGTCATCATCTTCAACTGATTTCCCATGACGGTGTCAAAGGAATTATGTCCTGCATACATTTAAAGGGACACTGCCACCTTAAAGGGACACTACCACCTTAACATTATATTTGAGTTGAGATAGC